>CM066033.1:1369996995-1370500679 GCA_033557465.1 Ichthyophis bannanicus
AAACCGGTGACTGTGACAGACGCGAGGCTGTCGACTCTCCTCCTGTGCTTTTTCTACACGCGGCTCAGGCCTAACAGGCCCCGAAACAGGAGCGCGCGCATCTGCCCGCTTCCAGTCCGCTCTCAGCTACCCGCATGGCGTTTGTCTCCTCAGCCTGTCTGCTTTTACTCACCGGCTGCCGGCATCTACCAACGGCTTCGCCCTCCTCAACCGCACTCAGCCTACAAGTGGCTTCAGCGTCTGGAGGGTAGGAGAGCACAGTGAAAACACGCACTCCGCCGGAGTGAGCGGCGCCCAAATTGCTGACGCGATCCCTGGCTGCCGTCCACCGCTGACACTCTCGGCGCGCTCCGCTACCCGACTCCTCACCCACGCGGTGGATTCGGGAGTCAGAAGCTGTGTCTGACAGGCCCGTACTACTCCTCTACCTTCAGGTAATCAGGGAAGGGAGGGAGAGTGAGGAGACAGCCCCTGCAGCCTAAGACTCCAGGGCAAGCTTTATTCTATTTTTTTTTTAACAAATCAATAAACTAACAATTAAATCCAATTAAAAACCTAATCTCCTTAGTCATTTCTCAAGTGAGTCCTGAACCTCCTAGGGTCAATACTCCTCTAGCTGCTTTGGAGAATGAGCTTACTGGAGTGGGAAGGCGGATCCTAGCCTATTTATGCCAAGGGTCACCAAAAGAGTGACATGCTCAGTCCCCAAAGCTGCGGGAGGAGGTGCTAAACCCCAGAGGTTCAGGACTAGACTGGAGGGACGATAAGGAATACCCTTTTCTTGAGTCCTGCTAGACTAAAAGGCCCACCCCAGAAACTGTTTTTGCTCTGTTCTTCTGCTGCAGTACCCTTGGATCTGCTATGATTTTTCTACTTGGCTCTGAAGGTTCATCTTCTACTGACAGTCTTTTGTTTATGCTTTCCTGTACATAGTTCTCTACTGTTGATTACTCATTGTTACTCACGATTGAGGTTGTAGGAGGCTCTCAATGTTTCTCCCATATGCTTTGGGACGAATACTGAAGGGAGCTCTGGTAGCTGAGGTGAACAGAGGCATAGGAGTGATGTCATTGAAATCTGGACTTTTCAATGGTTCTTTGTCTCCACCAATCTGCTGGTAGGGAAACACAATCCACTTGTCTGGACAGATCTAGCAGAACTCAAGGAAAGGACATTAACCTGGTAAGTAAAATGTTACCTTATACAGTGTACTCAAACTTCTACAAGATTCCTCCACAAATCAAATGCATTTCCCTTTCTGCTTTTAATTGAGCTTATTAGTAAAATCATATTAAAATTAACATACAGGCTAAGGGGCATATTTACTAAGCCCAACGGCGGTAAACGCGCATGTGAGATGCACTGCCAGAGCAGGGCTTTGGGCTAACTGCAGGGGGACATATACATCTGACCCCCTGCAATTATCATTCTATTGCGCGGTGAACCTGCTGCGGGCGCAACTAATGCCACCCAATGAGATAGCATTAGTTGCACCCATGCTACCTGTACTGAATGCAACTAATGTGAGTCACAAATGCACATGCTAGCTGTGCTGTACCATGCCACGAGCACCCCCATCCCACCCAGTCACTGCCCCAATGTGAGCTACCAGAATAGATGGGGCTTTAAGCATGGTGCCCAACCCATGCGCTAAACCCCATGCTACTTGATAGTGTGGTTTAGTAAACATACCCTTAAATGTCATCAGTGTATACATAGAGGTAATTTTATAAGGAGGCATATAAAGTTATGCATCATCAAAGTGCGCAAGTCAGGTATTTTCAATGATATACGCCATGTGGATGGGCTTTTACGCGCGTAATTTAACTGGTTGCTATTTTGTAAGTACATGTATCAGGCCAATGGCTTGCTGTGGGTGTGCAAAGGGGTGGGGCAAGGGAGGAGCTCAAATTTATGCACATACATTATAAAATACAATGTTTTTAAAAATGTAGGCATGCCATTTATGCCAGTCCTATTGCTATTATAAGTGCTCGTGCACAGATTTAGCATAGTTACTCACCTGTAACAGGTGATCTCCGGGAACAGCAGGAATTTAGTCTTCACATATGGGTATGGTCGGTACCGATGGAGCCTGCGCAGGAATGTTCCCCAGCATCCAATTAGAAAGCTTTTGGGAGCATCCCACAGTGCCTGCGTGCTGCCTTCCCACTTTTCCCAACTGCCTCTCTCCAGTTGAGTTTAAAGCTGAGACAAAGAGAGAGAGAGGGAAAGAGAAAGAGATAGATAGAGAGATACAACTCCTAGGGGAGGTGGGTGGGTTGTGAAGACTAAATTCCTGCTGTTCCCGGAGATCACCTGTTACAGGTGAGTAACTATGCTATCTCCAGGAACAAGCAGGAATGTAGTCTTCACATATGGGGACTCCCTAGCTTTAGATGCCAGGGAGAGAACCCCAGAAGTTGTGTGTCCCTGTGAAAGGGCTCCACTTCCCCCCATTGATCTCCGGCATCCTACCAGGGATGGTGGGTAGGAGTTGATTAGGTATGGAACAGGTGTCATCCCGGAGGGAGTCCTTGTCCAAGCAGTAATGGGCTGTGGAGGTATGAACCGAGGCCCAAGTGGCTGCTCGACAGATGTCGTCGATAGACACAGAGTGCAGATGAGCCATTGAAGCTGCCATGGCTCTCACATTGTGAGCTGTGACATGGCCCTCCAGAGGAAGATTCTTACTCTGATAGGCAAAGGAAATACACTGTGCAATCCAGTTGGACATTGTTCTCTTGGAGACTGGAAGTCCCAGATGAGAAGGATCAAAAGCAACAAAGAGTTGAGAGGACTTTCTATGTTGCTGTGTTCTTTGTAAGTAAAAAGCTAAAGCTCTTTTACAGTCCAAAGTATGAAGATTCCTTTCTGCATTAGTTGCATGAGGCCTTGGAAAAAACACAGGAAGGTAGACCGCTTGGTTCAAATGAAAAGGCGAGACCACCTTTGGCATAAAGTGTGGATGAGTCCTAAGGACTACCTTGTTATGATGGAACCTTGTATAAGGAGGATCAGCCACTAGTGTCTGCAACTCACTGATTCGACGTGCTGATGTGATTGCAATGAGAAAGGTAACTTTCCAAGAAAGGAATTTCAATGAGGTAGTAGCTAAGGGTTCGAAAGGTGGCTTCATGAGCTGGCCAAGAACCAGGTTTAAGTCCCATGCCACCGGTGGTGGCCTAATGGGAGGCTTAGCTAGAAAAAGGCCTCTCATAAATCTTGCTATAAGAGGATGGGAGGAAATAGGTTGTCCATTTAAAGGATTGAAAGAAGCTGCAATAGCACTCAAATGGACTCTTACTGAGTTAGTCTTAAGTCCTGCATTGGATAAATGAAGGAGATATTCCATTAATGATTCCAGAGGTATCGCAAGGGGGCTAAGACCCTTCTGCGAGCACCATATGGTAAACCTTTTCCACTTGAAAGCATAAGAGCATCTTGTGGAAGGTTTTCTGGAAGCATAAAGGATATCCTTTACTTGCTGAGAAAGGTTAAGATCATGAAGATCTAGGCCTTCAGCAACCAAGCCCTGAGATGCAGAGACTAGGGATTGGGATGCCATAACATTCCGTCCTCCTGAGACAGGAGATCTGGAACAGACCCTAACTCCAGAGAGGGAGCTTGAGAGAGATGTAGAAGCAGAGGGTACCACATTTGCCGTGGCCAATGTGGAGCTATGAGAATCATACGGTCTCTGTCTCTCTGAAGCTTAAACAGGGTTTTGGGAATTAGGGGAATGGGTGGAAAGGCATAAAAGAAGTCTTGACCCCCAATGACGGAGGAAAACATCCCTGGCCTGAGAGCCCTGAGACGGAATTCTGGAACAGAACCGGGGAAGTTTGGCAGTCAATGGACTTGCAAAGAGGTCTATGTCCGGGGTTCCCCAAATTTGAAAAATCTTGGCCACCTGGTCTGCATGTAGAGACCATTCGTGTGGAAGCAGAACTCGAATGAGTCTGTCTGCCCAAGAGTTTTGGATACCTGGAAGATACACTGTCAGGAGATGAATCTGATGCTCTCTGGCTACGGCCCATAGTCGTAAAACTTTGTTGCAAAGCGACAGAGAGCCTGTTCCTCCCTGCTTGTTCACGTAGAACATGGCTACTTGATTGTCCGTATGAATGAGGGCTGTCTTGTGGCTGAGCAGGGTGTGGAACACTCGCAGAGCAAGGAAGATTGCTCTGAGCTCTAAGAGACTGATGTGTAGGTGAGTCTCCTGTGGAGTCCAAGTGCCTTGGGTGGAGAGGTCTTGCAGATGAGCTCCCCAACCCATTGGTGAAGCATCTGTTGTGAGAGTTGCCTGGGGTAAATGTTGTTGAAAAGGGGACCCCACCAACAGGTTTTGAGTGGACTGCCAGCATTGGAGGGACAAAATAAGGCGATTTGTGTTTGCTATTTTGTCTGACAGGCACCCTGACGCCTGGGTCCATTGAGTGGATAAAGTCCACTGGGCTGCTCTCATATGGAGGCGAGCATAAGGAACCACATGCATGGTAGATGCCATGTGGCCTAGTAGTTGTAACATCTCTCGAGCAGTGAGATGAGGCTTTAGCACTGCTTGAGAAGCTAACTGCACCATGCGAAGGCAACGGGTCTGGGGAAGATAGGCCCTTGCTTTTCTGGTATCCAGCAAAGCTCCTATGAACTCTAGAGACTGAGTGGGAGTTAGGCTGGGTTTTGGGATGTTTATGACCAGACCCAAATACTGAAGGATACGCATTGTGCAAGACAGAGAAATCCTGGCCTCCGACTCTGATGGGGCTCGAATGAGCCAGTTGTCTAAGTAGGGGAAGAGGAATATTCCTAGAGTGAGAAGAAATGCTGCAACCACAGCCATGCATTTCGTAAAGACCTTTGGTGCTGAGGCCAGGCCAAAAGGAAGCACCCTGTATTGGTAGTGCTTTCCTTGAAAAAGGAACCGAAGGAACTTTCTGTGAGTTGGATGGATGAGAACATGAGTGCATGCATCCTTGAGATCTAGAGAACAAAGCCAATCCTGACTCTGAAGGTATGGCAGCAGCCTTCCCAGAGAAATCATCTTGAATTTCTCTTTGAACAGGAATTTGTTCAATTCTCTGAGGTCTAAAATAGGTCTGTGTCCCCCTGTTTTCTTTGGGATAATGAAATAGGGGGAGCAAAACCCTGAACCGTTAAGGAATGGGTACCTCTTTCTATTGCCCCTTGGGCAAGAAGCATAGTGATCTCTTGATCTAGCAGGTTGATGAGAGAGGTCTGAGAATTGAACTGTCTTACCATTGTGGGAGGGGGCATGCAGAGAAAGTGAAGCTTTTACCCCTCTTTTATAATGGAGAGAGTCCAATGTTCTGCTGTTATCTGCCCCCATCTGGGGGCAAAGTGACACAAACTTCCTGGAATGGTGGAAGGTTCTGGTCCGTTGAGGGCCAGGAAGGCTAATGCACTCAAAACAGTCAAAAGCTGCACGACTGACAAACTTAGAAACATCCTGGGCATGTTTAACCAGTGTGAGAAAATCCTGCCTCTTATCTTCAGGAAGAAGAGGGCTCAAAACCTCTAAATCTCCTATGACTTCCTTAAGGAACATTCCCATATATAAAATACAGGAACTGATCCTGGCAGAAAGCATGGAAGCCTGGAAAGTACGACGTCCAAAGGCATTAGGATTAGAGGCATGCCTCTTTGCACTTCTGATCCTTCTTATAGCTGATTCCACTACAATAGAGTGGTGAGGAAGCTGAGTCTTCTGGATGCCAGGACACGGAGGTACTCGATACATGGTATCCAGTCTACGAGAGTGAGGAGAGGTGGTAAGAGGTGTTTCCCACATTCTTAACATGAGATCATGTAAGATCTCATGGATAGGCAAAGTAGCTGCCTCCTTAGGAGCCTTGGGATATTGTAGAAACTCCAACTCCTTTGTCCTGGTCTCTGTTTCAGGAGCCACAGTAATGGAAAGACCTCGAGCCACCTCCCTGATAAAATCCTGAAAGGAGATATCTTCTGGAGAAAACATCCTACGTTTGGGAGAGGAAGGCTCCTCAGGGAGAAGTACTCCGGTACTGACAGAGCTGTCAGAATCCTCAGACTCCTCTGAGGATTCAAAGTACCTTCTGTCCGGATGCTCTTGTAGAGCACGATACCCATACTGACCGAAGTCGGTGCCGGGGGGAATCGGTACCGGTTTATCGGTACCGGAAGACATAGCATGACTGGGTGCCGGCAATGTAGACACCGATGTCGATGCCGATGCTGTCGGTACCGGTACCGATACCGGCACCAGAGTCGGTGTCGGTGCCGGTACCGGTTGAACTGTCTGACGCGGTCCGAGGGTGTCGATGCCGCAAGGAGAGCCGCCAGACTGCGTTCAATAGCCAGGAACCTATGGTCTATCGACGCTGCCGATGCCTGGGTATCGGTACCGGAGAAAGCAGCCGGTACCCCAGGGCATGGCACCAGTAGTTCTGCTGAGGTTGAGGCCTCAAGAACATCCTGGAGCCCCGCGTGCTTTGGAAGCCGAAGCCGAAGCCTCCCGCCGGGGCAATTTTGCCGGTACAGAACCCTCAAGGGCAACGCCAGAGGCATCTCAATGCTTGGAAGGAGATCTACCCTTTGACCTTTGAGGACCGGCCAGACTTATGTTGAGTTACCTGAGATCCATGGGAGGAAGACAAAGCCCTGGAAGACGTTGATGCCACAGAGGCTGCATCGGAGGGAAAAAGGGTGCTGAGCTTAGCAGCTCGGTTTTGTCGACCCCTCTTGGACATTATGGCACAGGTCATACACTCCGAAATGGAGTGGTCAGGACCTAAACATTTAAGGCACCACTCATGGGTGTCGGTGATGGAGATGGTACCGCCACACTTGGTGCACTTCTTGAAACCCGAAGTGGGTTTTTCCATAGTAAGGGAAATTTTGGGCCTAAGGCCAAAAATGGCGCGTGCACCTAAAGAAGAGAGGAAAAAATATATTATATATATATATTTTTTTTTTTTTTGAAAAGAAAGAAAGAACCGGCAGTACCGGTATAGCGTCGAGGGAAGGCAGACGCGACCACAAAAAAGAAGGAGAATAGGAAAACTTTTCTGCGGTGACAGGAACGACGACCTGCTGGTTCCACAGAAAACGAAGAACTGGAGAGAGGCAGTTGGGAAAGGCGGGAAGGCAGCACGCAGGTGATGTGGGATGCTCCCAAAAGCTTTCTAATCGGACGCTGGGGAGCATTCCCGCTCAGGCTCCGTCGGTACCGACGATACCCATATGTGAAGACTACATTCGTGCTTGTTCCTGGAGGTAATGCATGTTTTTGACCACTTACATCTTATTTTATAAAGAAAAGTAGGCACCTGATTTTCTTTATAAAATAGGCTTAAGATAGGCACATTCTAGATGTCTAAATCTAGGCACTCGCTATAAAATTACCATTGAAAAGTATTTTGAACCCCTAGATCTCCAAAATGGAGTTTACCAATTCTTCCAAACCCACTTAGTCATTCTGATTCCCCACAAAATACAGTCTCTCAACTCCTGTCCCTAAAGCAAAATCTCCCAATTCTTCCTCCCCCTCCTCCATATCAGACCCCTTACCAACAAGTACATTTCTGATCTCTTCACCAGATTATCCAAAATACAACATCTATTGACCTACCCTCCATCCCCCAGACCTTTTTTAAATAGACTGCCAAGTTGGGCTGGCAGATCAGTTCCTTACCACCAACTAAGCCAGTGAAGGCCTAGCACTGTCAAGTACTTCCTAAACTTTGATCTACATATATGTGCGTGCGTGTGTGTATGGCAAAGATTTGAGATGTCCACAGAGGAGACATGATGCTCTGCATTTGTATCTCTAGGTATTCTTTGCTGAAGCAATGAGAACTCTTTCTGAGGTTGACACAGATAGCGTAGTAACAGTTGTTCTCCAGGGACAGCAGGAATCAGTCCTCACATATGGGTGACATCGACGCCGACAGAGCCCCACGCGGAGCATTTCCCCAGCTTTAAAAGAAAGCCTTTGGGAATGTACCACACATGCATGGTCCCCTTCCCGCCCAAGGGTGCCATCTTGTTCAGTCAGATGACATAGCTTAGGTAACAGTGAAAAGGTAAAGAAGGTAAAGGAGGCAACTCCCAGGGGAGGAGGGAGGGTTGTGAGGACTGATTCCTGCTGTCCCTGGAGAACACCTGTTACAGGTATTAACTATGCTTTCTCCAGAAACAAGCAGGAAGTCAGTCCTCACATATGGGGCTCCCTAGATCCAGGCTGCCAGGGACCGAACCACAACAGCACCAACAGCTACCAATAGGGAGGCCGTGAGTTGCAGAGGCTGAGAACCTACCAAGAGACTCTGCAAACCCCAGCGTCAGCGTCCAGCATTACTTGTCCAGCATTACTCTAGTAGCCTGAACACAGAAGGGTTGGAGGGCAGGAGGTGCCTATATACCAAGAATGCTTCGGATTACTGCCTGGCCAAACACACCGTCCCGGCGGGACTCACTCTCAAGGCAGTAGTGAGCTGCAAACATATGCACTGAAGACCATGTGGTGGCTTTACAAATTTCTGTCACTGGCACTGAGCATAGGTTGGCCACTGACATGGTCATAGCCCTCTTACGATGAGCTGTGATCCGGTGCTCTAGGGAGAGGCCAGCTCGCTCATAAGCGAGGACAATACAATCTGCCACCCAAGTGGACAGGGTTCGCTTGATCACAGGTAGCCCCAGCCTGCTGGGGTCATAAGAGACAAAGAGATGAGAAGTTTTGCAGTGGGCTTGGGTCCTCTGTAGACAGAAGGACAAGGCATATGCAGGACTGACTCTGCCTTACCAGCATGAGGTCGTGGGAAGACGGTGGGAAGGACCACTTCCTGATTGAGGTGGAAAGCAGACACCACCTTCGGGAAGAACTTGAGGTGTGTGCGAAGCACAACCATGTTTGTATAGAACCTGGTGTAAGGTGGATCCGCCACCAGGGTCTGCAGCTCGTTCACTCTCCGGGTGGATGTCAAGGCTACCAGAAAGGTCAACTTCCAGGAGGCATACCTCAGATGGCAAGTCGCAAGGGGCTCAAATGGCGGTCTGGTGAGCTGTGAGAGCACCACATTGAGATCCCACTCTGGTGAAAGTGGACGGAGGGGGGGTTTCGATAGCAGAAGGCCTCTGAGGAACCTGGAGACCAGGGGCTGGCTGGAGAGAGGCCTCCCCCCTCTATAGGGTGATGGTTAGCTGCTATGGTGCTGAGATGCACCCAGACCGAATTAGATTTCAACTCTGAGTGGGAGAGATGCAGCAGGTACTGCAGAATGAGCTGCAGTTGGCAGGAGAAGGGATTCTCATTCCACTCTGCACACCCTAGAGGACCTCCTCCACTTGAAGACATATGCACACCTGGTGGAGAGTTTCCGGGAGGCCAGGAGGAGCTCTTGCACTTCGTCTGTGAGACTGAAGGGGGCTAGTGCTACCCTTTCCGAATCAATGCAGTTAATGTCAGGGATGCCAGGTTGGGGTGGAGAAGGGCGCCCCCCTCCTGCGAAAGAAGATCCGGCTGACGGCCCAGTGCCACCGGGGGTGCCACTGACAGGGAGAGTAGCAGGGGAGCCAAGCTGTCTGTGTCACCTGGAAGCAACCAGAATTACTGCAGCATGGTCGCTCTGGTTCTTAAAAGGCACCTGGCAGAGGGGTCAGTGGGAATGCATAAAGCAGGCCCCGCGACCATGAGACGAGGAAGGCATCCGCTGCCACCCTGAGGTTGTGTGGCTGAGGTGAGCAGAATCTGGGCAACTGTGCATTGTCTGGGGAAGCGAACAGGTGCAGCCAGGATCTGCCTCAGAGGTGGAAAAGTCTCTGTGCCACCCTGGGATCCAGAACCCACTTGTGTGGGCAAAGGACCCTGCTGAGCCTGTCCACTAGGAGGTTGTCTTGGCCCGGCACATACACCGCTCTGAGGAGCATGCTGCTGTGCACTGCAAAGGAGTGGAGGGCTACCGCCTCCTGACAGAGGGAGTAGGAACCCGTGCCTCCCTGCTTGTTCATATAGAAAATGGCAAACTGATTGTCCGTCTGTATAAGAACCGAGAGGTTGCTCAGGAGGTAGCAGAAGGCCTGTAGGGCCAGGAATATGGACCTGAGCTCGAGGAGGTTGATTCATAACCGAGACTTGTCTGGGGACCAGTTGCCCTGAGTGCAATGGCCCTCACGATGTGCGCCCTAGCCCCCACCAGGGAGGCATCTGTTGTCAGGATCTTTTGCAGTGCTGGTGCTTGGAAAGGCATCCCCGCTCTGAGGTGTTCTGGGGACTGTTACCAGTTGAGGGAGGCCACCAGTCGGTGGGAGTGACTCTTACCCTGTCTCTTAGCTTGCCTGTGTCCATTGGGATCTGAGACACCACTGGGCTGCTCGCATGTGCAGGCGAGCCCAGGGCATGACATGAACCATTGAGGCCATGTGGCCTAACAAATGGAGGAGCAGGCAGGCTGGCACCGACCTGCAGCTTTGGACCTTCTCCGCTAACTGCATCAGGTGATGGGGTCCTCTCTATTGGGGGGAAGGCCTTGACTTGCAGAGTGTCCAGCTGGTCTCCTATGAACTCCAGGTCTTGAACCGGGGAGAGGCTGGACTTGGGGTAGTTGATGATGAAGCCTAACTTCTGCAGGATGTGAATTGTAAGCCTTGCAGCTTGGCTGGCCTCGAGGGCTGTGCTGCCTCTGATGAGCAAGTCATCCAGGCAGGGGAAGACATGGGCCCCAACGACAACCAGGCACTTTGTGAAGACTAGGAGAGGAGGCGAGGCCAAATGGCAGTACCCTGTACTGGTAGTGCTGCCCCCCCCCCCCCACCACAAATCTCAGGTACTGTCTGTGGGAGGGATGTGAGTGTATGCATTCTTGAGGCCCAAAGAGAAGAGCCATCTCATTGGCAGAGGTAGGGCAGCAGTGTCCCAAAGGAGTTGCGACGAGGCTCCGAGGGGACATCCCTGTTCCAGGAGCTCTCTGGAGAGGCCTCATCCTCGGGGGTAGCTCCGGAGGATCCGGGGGTCGGACTCCTGAAAACTTGCTGGGGAGGACCAGATCCCCGGATCGAGACCTCTATCGATGCTGAGGACTAACCCGAGGCCGATGGCGCTTGGTGCCCAGCTTGATGCTGGGGGACTCCCCCGAGGTCAGGGGGCCCAGTGTCGGGACCGATGATGCTGGAAGACCAGATATCAATGCCTGTTGCAAGGCCAGGATGGAGGAGATGCTCTGCTCCATGGTCGTCATTCGGGACTCGAGGCCAGATGGCTGTGCAGCCCTTGGCGTGGACACCAAGGGCCTCGGGTCAGACGCTGGCACTCTGGAGAGTGCATTCTCAAGGAGGACTATGGGTTCACGGGTCCAGGCACAGTCTCTGCCAGCCGAGGACTCCTGTCTCAAGACTTTATGAGGGCGCTACTCAGAGTCGCCCAAGTCCCACCGCGGAACTGCAGGGTTTCATCGGAGGCACCTCGGCAGGCTTCGGTGCCTTTTTCTTGGGAGGGTCTGGGGCCATGCCAGAGGAGCCACCACCATGGGACTCCGAGGATGCCCGGATCTCACAGGAAGTGCCGGCTTTGGGGCTCGGTGATGGGGATGCTGGGGCAGAGTCAGATTTCAGGAACAGCTTCCCCTGCAACTCTGTTTGTTTGTTTGTTTGTTTTGGGGGTCATGGCCTGGCACCGGGCCCAGGCAGCAGAGACAGCAGTCATGGGTATCGGTAAATAAAATAGTCTGACTGCAGTGGTCACATTTCTTGCACCCACTGGGAGTCATGGTGGGAGAACACCTGACTGGGGTTGACGACTCCCGGGCGAAAAATGGCATGAAGGCCAGTCGAGGAGAACCTCAAGGAAAAAAGGGAAAGGAGATCCGAGGACAGCAGCAAAGGTGCCGGCTCAAGGTGGGAAGGGAACCGGTATGCAAACCGGAGATTTTGAAGGATTTTAAGAACATTTTCCAGGGAAGTAGAGGACTATGTCTGTTGGGCTCTGTGGAAAAAAGAGACTGAACAATATGGCATCCTTGGGCGGGAAGGGGACCACACATGCACGGTAGTATTCCCAAAGGCTTTCTTTGAAAGCTGGGGAAATGCTCCGTGCGGGGCTCCATCGGCATCAGCGTCGACGTCACCCATATGTGAGGACTGACTTCCTGCTTGTTCCTGGAGGAGAACTCTGCTTTGTAATTATGAGTAATAATAATCACAAATTTGTATAATCTGGAAGTTCAAAAACCTCACTCCATGCTAATCTATGATTTGAGTTGAATCACTGTGGGGCCTCCACAGCTATGTGCTATCGTTGTTTGCAAGAATTCCATTTTGATTAATATATAGTGGCATGCAAGCCTAAATGTTAACATCGGCATTCTTATGACTATGTATGACATCACAGTACTTTAGATAATATTGTGATTTCATACAGTGTATAACTATACTGAGATAGATTTGTGCATCCTACTGGAAAAAAAAGTCATCTAGCAAACAATGGCCCAGAGTTTTTTCCATTTGTCTAAATGGGCATTTGTGTGCATCACTGACGTGCCGCTATTTTAAAAGATGCGTGTACTTTCACTGTGGGTGAGCACTGGATCAGAGTTTAGGTGGAACATGGGCAGAGCGCAGATGCACGCACATAAAGTACTATAATTTACATGTGTTCCTTACAAATTTAGGCATGTTTTTGGCCATTTGTGCTAGCATTTTATGGTCAAGTACACAAAGACTTGACTTTATAAAATAGGCACAAAATACGCACATAAAAACTCACATTAACAATGCAGAAGTTCATAAAATTACCCTCCACATAGCCAATGTATTGTTAACAAAGAGAATTTGAAGAAATAGACAAAAATTAAAAACCAGGTTATACATGGGAGCGTCAGTGAACCAAAGAGCCAAGTAGTTCTGATTGTGCCAGAGCAAATCACATCAACCTCACAAGTTCCATAAAGACCCTTTCAATTCTCTCAATAAACTCCTCATTACCTAGGTATCCATTTTGTTTGAAAAAGGCATCCACCCAATTATTCTGGGTCCTAGAATAGATATCTGGAACAAAGACAGACTTATCCTGTCTCCCTCCAACCACGGTGCCTTTCAAACGGCCGCTGGTAACCAGCTCTTCTAGCACAGCTGCCACCAAAAGGAAAACAGAAAGATTTGATGATAAGATGCTGGTTCGACATGCAGCTGTCTATATCCATGACACAAATATATTTTACCACTCTGCCCACCAGTTTCTTCTTCAGTTTTCAGTATCTGAGAAAGTAACTAGATTAAGGGCATAATGTGGAAGTTCTAATAATTGTCAAACATTTATAGAGAGAAAAAATATTCCTGGGAGCCATTACTATTATTCAAATTATATTTATTTTATTATTACAAAATTTATAAGCTGACCTCCCAGCTCTGAAGGGATCACTGAAGTGTATGTAGACATTCCAGTTCTATTGTTCACTGATCCAGCTACATCAACCTATGCTGTAAAGGATTTGTTATGGACTTATGGTTAGTTATATAGTAAGGAACTCACAAGTAAGGAATACATTTCACAAAAGTTGTATTCAATATATGACCCGGGTGTCACTAAAGCTTACAGCTGTGGTCAACATTACTGGCACTCTTGCAGTTCAACCTCTTAATGTCCAATATCTCCTAAAAATATGGCCAGTGAAATGGCTTTCGACTATATATGCACTCATATTTGACACATAAAAGAATCAAATAAAACAAGACTAATTTAAAAAGGAAATAATTGGAAATAGTAAAAAACCTGGGACATTGCCAGGGCATGATTATTACTGTTTTCCGGGTTTGATTAGAAGCAACAAAGTTTGAAGAAGAGCCAAGAGGATCTATGGTTCGAAATGCAACGTTGGGTTACTAGTTTGTGGTATTACTTATTTTATTTATTTATTTATTTATTTACATTCTCTTATATACCGCGCTATTCTGCATCAGTGTGGTTTACATTGAACAACTGAAATTACATTGAACAGGGCATTATAACTTGGAGATAACTATTTTACAGGGAACATGGGCTATGGAGGGTTAAGTGGCTTGCCCAAGACCACAAGGAGCATGTAAGCATGTGGTATTACCACGGCACAGTTGCTTTCACAGATGTTTTTGGAAAGTCTGAAGGACAGAAATAATCGTGAGTTGAGCGATTGAAGCTGCAATGTTGGCATTCTCATTTGATCAGCTGTTGAGCAATGGGGAATGGTTCTGATTCCTTCTCTATGGCTGGCAAACTCTCCAGCGATTCACTCTCTAAAGAAGAGATCTTCTTGACCAGCTAAGTGACTTTTCTTTGATTAATAAAAATATTTAAAGCCTGAAGAAGAATTTTACCGGTGTGTACTAAGGGGGTCATTGTCTCCTTAGCACTTGTTGGGGTTGCGTCCCCATTTAAAGAAAAAAAAGAACATCACACTGCGAGAAGAAATAAGCTTTTCTTCATGGTGTAAGTTCCAACAAAAATATATTAGATTGGGGTTTCTCTTATTAGTGGTTGTAATAAATTTGTGGGAAACATTTGGGCTTATGGGTTAGGATAGGGCATGATTACTGGCACCCAATATAAACAATTCAAATCAGTTTGAACAGAAGATCCATATGCCCACTGCAGTAAAATTAGATGCACTTGTGATTAATTGTCTGTACTCACATTTATTATTTTATTTATTTATTAACAATTCTTATATACCGCACTATTAGACATCAGCGCGGTTTACATTGAACAGAAAACATCCGACAGCTTACACATGTCTGGTCGTTACATTTAACAGGAAGTATAACTTGGCGAAATAGGGGAAACTAAATACATGACTTGAATCAAACAATGAATGATGGCTCTAATGTTTAAAATGGCCACATTTACTCCCTGTTAAATTTTCACAAAACTGAAGACAAGAGAGCTGCCTTAGACAGTCAAAAAAAGCCATTATTACCAAACATCAAACTTCAAAAGGGTACAAGGCCATCTTCAAAGACCTTAAGATTCCTGTGTCCACAGGTTTGCAATGTTATTAAGACGTTTTCTGATCATGGAACTGTCAAGAACCTCCCAGGGCATGCTGGGAAGAGGAAAATTAATCCAAGAAGTCTTTGAAGGTTGGTGCAAACTATTGGAAAAACACTACGTACAATATCAAAAGAGCTTAAGGCTGACCTGCAGCAATCTGGAGTGGTGGTTTCAACCCGCACTTTACACCGCACACTATACAAAGGAGGACTTCAAAGACATAAAAAAAGTACACCTGATCTTTGCCCAAACGCAACTTGAAAAACCACAATCCTTCTGGGAAAATGTTTTGTAGACAGATAATACCAAACCTGAGCTCTTTGGCAAAGTAGACCAGCATTACATTTACAGGCGAAGAAATAAAGGTTATAAGGGAAAAAAACCCACTTCCTACAGTTAAATATGGTGGAGGTTCCATAATGTGGGACTGTTTTCCTGCTTCAGGAACTGGAGGCCTTGAACGTATTAAAGGAATCATGATGTCAGAGGACTACCAAGTATTTTGGAGCAAAAGGCGCTACCTAGTGTCAGAAAGCTAGGTCTAGATAGAAGGTCATGGGTCTTCCAGTAGGACAATGACCCAAAACATACATCCAAAAGTACAAAAGAATGGTTAAAAAAGAACAAATAGACTGTTTTAAACTGGCCACAATGAGTCCTGATCTCAATCCAATCAAGAACCTTTGTAAAGAACTGAAATCTGCCATTAGTAAAAGGAATCCTGGAAACATTCATGAGCTGGAACAAATCACAGCTGAAGAGTGGGAGAAACTACCACCAGACAGATGTACAAAACATATAGATAGCTACAAGATATGTTTGGAGGCTATCATCACTGCCAAGAGTTGTGCAACCAAATATTAGTGAAGAGTGCCATTAATCCTGTCCAGGTTATATTTTGTTTTTTTCTCAGAAATTATTATGTATAAGTTGCACAGACATCTTTTTTTGTTTGTTTTATACCTTTGAACATACTATTAAAATATTATGATGACATACAGTTGGAATATTTCCAATTATTTCTCAAAATATTGTAAACAACATACCTAAAATGCAAGGGTGCCAATAATGCTGACCACAACTGTAATTCTCACCCTATTATACTATTGCAGGGGTACAAATAAGGGAAGGTGTGGGTCCTGGAACCAGCATGCAATGTTTGCCTGGGAGCAGCAAGAGTCCAGCCAAGGGGAAGGGGAATATAAATCCCCATATTTTTGGAGGATAAGTATCTTTGAGCCATCCAGAGCCAGCTTTCTTTCCTCTCCTCAGTGACAGAAAAGAGTGGAAGTAAGTGTGCTAGGAGCTTGGTGGAGGCAAAGCCTCAGAAACTGTTCCTGCTTTCGGAAAGACTGCTGTCGCTACCTGTGAAGCGGCTTGCAGGCCTCAATAAGGGGCACACGCTACAGAGGGTCTCTTTTTTCTCTACCAGACTGGCTTAAAACTGCTGACCTAGCAAGGATCACTGGGGTCTCAGTATCCAGAGGTCTGGAGGCAAATTAAACTACACAGGAGGAAGGAGGAGACAGGGCATACAACCTGGTGAGAATCTAGAGAAGAACCTGCATGCCTCTGCAAGGGAAGGATCTTGAACCAGCTAACATAGCTAAGGGCCTTCGTGACACCACAGTAAGTGAGATTCTAAGCACAGGAGAGAATGGTGTGAGAGAGAAGGATCACATAATAAAAGTTACCTTCTAAGAAGGATTTATGCAAAGGATGGTTGAATTTTTTTTTGTGCCATCAAGTCAGTGCTGACTTCTGGCGACCCAGCAGCCTCTGTGTTTTCTTGGCAATGTATCACCGTAAGTAGATTGCCAGGCCTTTTTTTCCAAGGCAATGGAGGGCAAAGTGACTTGGTGAATTAAGCTAAGAGAAATGTGTACCTACCTCATCTTGAACAGTTGTAAAAAAGTGCTTTGACCCCCCATTAGGTCCCAATAAAATTGGAATTCTGTTACATTAACTTGGAGTGGAGTGACTGATTTATCTGAGCCCTGCACCTAAGAGAGACTTTGATATAATATCGTTGCTGGCCTACAGTATTTATTAGTATCCTGGTAGTCTCTTGGCTTTGACAACTCAGAACCCTTAAACAAAATCTTCAAATTTTATAGTGTGGAAACAGGAATCTACTTGGGGTAGCATCCTCCATACTTGACCCCATTACATACAGCTATTGAGAAATGAAGTGAAAGCCAGAGAACAACTGGGGTCTACGGTATGCACCATAAACTGGGGGACCTAATCTTTCATATATGCATTCATAGTCCGTTCCTATGGACTAGAGCACAGCATCAAAACCACCAAATTAGGATCTTGATTATAAGCTCATTCTGTACATTCAGAACACTCTTCTGTTTAAAGTGTTTGTGCCTACAGGATTCCCAAAGAGAGCCAGAGTAAACTATCAAAGATAATGGGGAGAAACATTACACACTAAAGTCAGGTGCATTAATGCTGCAAAGACAAAACCTGTGTCATAATCAGCCATGAGATGGAAACCTTTTATCAGAGGTTAATGTTCATGTCACCTTGAAAACAAGAATCCAACTACAAAGAAAAAGCACTGCTCGGGATCCTGGCTAGCATGGATGACTTTTTCCCTAGTCCCCGCTGCCACAACATTCTCGGTCTCAAAACATACACACACCAAGCACCTTTGGTGTTAGAAAGCATGGTTATTGTGGAGAAATCTTGCTAACATTCTAAACACATCAGATGTGCTGAATAATAAGAACACGTTTAAAATGTGCTCTCCTTGAGGCGGAGCCAGCTAAGGACCTGCATGGACGCCTAGAAGAGAGCTCCCGCTCGACCCAACTGAAAATCCTGCCCCTCCCTGGATTTGCAGGGTTGTTCGGCTGCTGAAACTCCATAATCAGCTGTGAGATATGGCCTGCGGCAAGCAAACTAAGTTAGAGTTCTCCAATGTACAAAACTCTAGTGCTAAACGGTCAAAAGCGGACCCGCTTTCCCCGCTCAAGATGGTGCCGCAGCGGGAGCATGAAGAGGGGCTCCGAGAAATCCTCAGTGAAATTAGGGCTGTGCGCAGTCGAGTAGATACTAATGGCGACTGTTTGTGCGAGCTGCAAGCGGATACCAAAGAATTAAAGGAGCAACTGCTATCGCTGATGGCTAGAGTGGAAAAGGTGGAAGCTAAAGCCGCGGCGCACAATGAAAAGCTGGCGCAGTTAGAGAAAGGAGTAAGGAAGGTGGACTTCTTAGAGCGCTCCTTGGAGGACATGAATAATAGGGTGCGAAGGAACAACATTCGCATTATAGGAATCCCGGAAGGTGCGGAGGGCAAGGACCCTATTGCGTTCTTGGAGGACTTGATACCAAAGTTGCTAAAATTGAGCATGGCTCGCCCACTTGAAATTGAAAGGGCACATCGTGTTCCCACGACGCTGAATGCACAGTCTAGAACACCGAGGCCTCTAATCTTTTGTGTTTTGCGTCACCAGCAAGTTGTGCAGGTTATGAATGCCGCGAGGGCATGTCCGGCTCTCCAGTTTGAGGGCCGCAGAATCTCTTTCTTTCCTGATTTCAGTAAGCCCACAGTGGTGAAGAGGAAACAATTCCTGGCTCTTAGAGAAAGACTGCAGCGTCTCCAAGCACGCTATGGATTATTTTACCCTGCTCGTTTCCGAGTCACGCTCAACAATGTCACTAAGAACTTTGAAGACCCTGCGGTTCTTGAAAGATTCATTGCAGATCAAGAGGCTCTTCAGATGCAATGACTTTTTGTCTTGATGGTATTTCAGGCGGAGACATGACAGGGTATAGCTGGAGGGGCCATGTAATGCGAAGGACTAACCCTGCTAGAGAACTGTGCTGGGAGTGACTCTCTGGTCCAAGAGGGCTCACTGTTTGTGGCCCGGGGGCCAGGTGGGGCTGTTTCTGAGGGAGAGGGACTAAACTTTTTCTTATTTTTTTATGTGCAGTGGGGGTTCGACGGGTAGTCTGCTAGTCCAATGCTGGTTTACCCAATTTGGGTTGCGTGGGGGTTATTTTTATTTTGTTGGGGATATAATTGTCTCTCCGAGGAGTGTAGGAATGTGAATGTTAGTAATGGGCGGCCCGTAGCGTTTACTGAAATGTACTTATTGTATGCTTGTGTGAGTGATCATGGCTAGGGATGTGCATTTACTCTCTCTGAACGTGAAAGGAATTAAGAGCCCAATTAAAAGGAAGAAGATAATTGCATATTGTAAACACCAGCAGGCGGACCTGGTATTACTGCAAGAAACTCACTTAAATTTAGAAGAGTCTAAAAAATTAGAGAACAGGCAGTATATGTTCCTGGGGGCCTCGCCAGCTTTACAAAAGAAAAATGGGGTGGTGATACTGGGGAGGAAGACCTTGGGCTGCAGAGTTAAGGCTACACATTGTGATGCGGAGGGGCGCTGGGTGGTGGTTTCCACTGAGATTGGGGGGGAAACTTTTATCATTGTAAATGTCTATGGGCCAAATTCGGATGACCCCAAATTTTATTTAGAGCTAACTAGAGAGTTGCAGGAACACTCCACCTCTCCTATGATTGTGGGTGGAGATTACAATGTCACACTTGATCCCCTGGTAGATAAAAATCCTGGGAGGGTGGAGGGTGCTGCTAGAGCACGAGTGGCTCTTAAGGGTCTTGTCACTTCCCTAGGGTTGATTGATATTTGGAGACTTATGTACCCTACTGAGAGGGATTTTACTTTCTTCTCCCCCCCCCCGCATCAATCCTGGTCGAGACTGGATTTCTTTCTGATCTCTAAAAGGTTGGTCCCAGGGGTGAGGAGTGTCGATATTCTAGGTATGCATATCTCAGACCATGCTGCCATTTCCCTGCGAGTGGAGTGGGAGGACGGAAACGGTCAGCCGAAGGCCTGGTCTTTCAATAGATCTATGTTAGCTGACCCTCAGTTTCAGGAGGAAATTAGAGCAGCCATACAGGGGTACTTTAGTACAAACAAACTGTTGGACACTTCGCTTTGGGCGTGGTGGGAGGCCTTTAAGGCCTATCTACGGGCAACGATTACTAGTTTCTCCATCAAAGAGCATAAACGAATAAAAGCCAAATTGAATATTTTGGAGGAACAAATCAGGGCAGGAGAGAGGCTGTGGTTCAAGCAAGTGGATAAAGGCATTATGCTCCGGTTGCAAAGGCTTCGTTATCAGTATAACGAGATCTTGAGCTCAGAGGTAGAGCATGTATTGTTGAAGCAACGATCTCGGTATTATGGTGAGAATAATAAAGGGGGCAAATTGTTGGCCAACTCCTTAAAGAGGAGGCAGGAAAAAGCTTGTGTTACGGTCATTGCCGATCAAACTCGCGGGAATTTGACTAACACCGAGCAGATACTAGAGGCATTCTCAGGCTTCTATCAGCAGCTGTACTCTTCTGAGAGCAATCCTGAGGTTGAGGCCCTAGAGCAATTCTTGCAGGAGTTGGATCACCCTGTTGCCCATGCATTTGGGGAGTGAGATGGACAAGTCTTTCTCAGGGGAGGAAATCAGTAAGGCTATCGCTAGCATGGCATCGGGGAAAGCAGTAGGCCCCGACGGTATTCCATCAGAATTCTACAAAGTTTTCCGCAATGATCTTCTCCCATACCTACTGATAAATTATGAGGCTTTAGGTAAATCCCCATTGGAGGTTGGCAATTTCGGGGAGGCAACGGTAGTTGTTTTAGAGAAGCCCGGAAGAGACCCCACTCAAGTAGCGAACTACAGACCCATTTCCTTGTTAAATGCGGACTACAAAATATATGCCACTGTTTTAGCGAGTAGACTCTCTAAAGGTATGAGAGGATTGGTACACCCTGATCAGTGTGGTTTCATACCGGGAAGGGCGACATCTGACAATGTTAGGCTCTTATGCAACCTTTTGGAAAGAGCGCCTCTTTTAGGAGATGCCTATGTTGGCATCTCGTTGGATGCTGAGAAGGCCTTTGACAGGCTAGAATGGCCATTTTTGTTTAAAACTTTAGAATGGTTCGGTTTAGGTCAAAAGTTTATCAATATGATACAGGCCCTTTACGGGAACCCTAAAGCCCGCATTTGTGCGAATGGGGCTCTTTTGCGCTCCTTTTCCTTGCATCGGGGTACTCGTCAGGGTTGTCCTCTCTCGCCCTTGCTTTTTAATTTGGCCTTAGAGCCGTTAGCCATCACAATACGACAAAATTAAGACATCAGGGGTTTTGTAATTGGGGACTGGCAAGTTAAAATCTCAGCCTATGCTGACGATCTTTTGCTTTTCACGCAACCTTCCGCAATCCCTGAGGTTCTAAATTTGATTGAACACTACTCCGGGTTATCGGGGTACAAAATAAACTGGAGCAAGTCCATTGCTTTTCCAATGAATGACAAGGCCACAGCAGATCACTTAGCTCCTTTTCCTTTTCGTTGGGAAACAGGAAATATAAAATATCTGGGAGTTAAGTATGGCTACCCCCTGGAGCAAGCTGTGCAGGAAAACATGAGCGATCTTTTGCAAGCTATAAAACTTGCAGTGCTAAACTGGTCACCTCTACATCTCTCCTGGTGGGGAAGGTTAGAGACTATAAAAATGACTTTAATGCCAAAGATTAAGTATATGTTAGGCATGCTCCCGTGCCTGCTGGCCCCAGGGTTTTATGCTGACGTGGAAAGATGTTTGTCTAGATTTTTATGGGCAGGCCGGCAGCCTAGGATTGCTCTCAGAAAGTTAAAAGCTGCTAAAGATAAGGGGGAAGTCCATTTTCCAGATTTTCGGTCTTATCATCAAGCGTTCCTCTTAAAACAGGGTGCACTGTGGGCATGTGAGGAGGACCTGGACTCCAAACCAGTGTGGCTAGAAATAGAGAAGCGGATTGTTTGCCCCTGCCCATTATGGCTGCTCTTAGGTATGAAACACCCCGAGAAGACATTAACAGGTAAAGTGGTATCCACTACTCAGGAGGCTTATTTGTCCCTTGTGAGCCGATTGGGCTCTGGAGCCCCTCCCACTAGGGGATCACCTTTATGGTGGAACCCAAAGTTTAAAATTAATGGTAAGTTGTTTGCATGGAAGAATTGGCAAGCTTGTGGTATCTGGTCCTTAGATCATTTGCTTGGCCGTTCGGAATGGAAGGATTTCCGCACACTGCAGCGAGATTATGGCCTCCCAAATTCGGCTCGGTTTCAGTGGCTGCAGCTTCAACATAGCCTTAAAGCAGGTAATATATCTGCTATGGCGCTGTCATCAGATGATTGTTTAAGTCGATGGTTGAGGGCGCTAGCAGATGGTGCTAGTGCCGCATCCAAAATCTACGCGTTTCTGAGAGATAACAGCCCCTTTCACTCACAGGGGCTTGAAAGGGGATGGGAAGTGGAGGTGATGAGCCCTGTTCCTCGGAGTGCGTGGAGACCCATTTGGGGCCCGGTCACGAGGGTGTCCAGGTCAGCTGCGGTTACCCAGACTCTGTTTTTCTTCCTGCACCGGGCTTATATTACTCCTGTTAAATTAGCTAAGTGGGATAAAGCAGCGTCGGGTAAGTGTTGGTCCTGCCTAGTAGAATTTGGTACTTTCATGCATATGGTCTTCGAATGCCCTCACGTTCAGAGATTTTGGATGCCTGTCTGGAACAGGATGCAGACTGTGCTACAATTCTCTGATGCACTGTCCTGGAGTATAATCTGCTTAAGATCAGCAGCACAAGTCTCGGGCCTAACCAAAGAAAATCGTTTCCTGTTTAATTTTATGATTGCCATTGCTTTAAAAGTTATTTTCGCAAACTGGAAAGACTCGCGAAGGCTTTGTATGGATATGTAGTGGAACCTTGTGTGTAAATATGCTAAGTACGAGAAGTTGTACAGCAAGCTCCATTACCCGGATAAAGAGGGCATAACTGTGAACAAATGGAGGTTGCTAGACACTTTTGCCGCACGGGCTCATAAAGTAGTGTCTCCCCTTAAGTAGTAAAGCATTGCTGTTCTTAGTGGCAGGATAAGGGGCTCCTTTTTCCTTGGAGGAGTGGGCTTGTTATCGCTAGTAGCATTTACATGGGAGCCTCGGAGAGTCGGGGGGGGGGGGGAGGGATGTTGGGGGGATTGTAGTACTAGGATGTTATATTCTGTTGGTGTGTGTTTTAATGTGCTGTGAAACTGATAAATAAACGTTTAAAAAAAAATAAATAATAAAAATAAATAAATAAAAATAAAATGTGCTCTCCTTGTGAAAGAAGAGCCAGAAAGGCTGAAGGTGTTCTTAATTTACTATGTTTCTAGGCCTGATAATGGATGACAGCAAAGATGACAATGATAAGAAAGCCTGCTTATACTTTATTTTCATTTCCTTCCCATCTGTCATGGAAAGGCAGCGCCTCTCAGTCCTACTGAACCACCCTTCAGAAGTGGTTAAATCTCTTGTCTTTGTAAGTGACATAAATCCATAATGACTAATGGCATTCTAAGATGCAACACTCGCCCTATCAGGGGCCATGGCAGAAAGATGTACAGAAGGTCCACCCGAGGACACGGCTGTACCAGAGGGTACAGGCCCTCCGACATGGGGGACCTGAGGTGACTAAGAAGCGGGAGGCCTTGGCATTCCTCAGATACCTCATAAAATCCATCGCCGGCACCCCTCAGTGAGTGGAACATGGTCTCTGAGAGAAACCTTTCCCCCGGGTCCAGTGTGTGGCGACTCAAGTAATTCACCTGAACATTCGCCGACTGGGCCATGTGTACTGCTGAAGAAGCAACCAAATGGGCTTCCACCCACTGCAAGAGCAGGATTGCCTCTGCAGCTATCAGGGAGCTCCACGTGCTGCCCTGGCGATTGATGTAAGCCACCATGATGGCATTGCCCGAAAGGACCTGCACTTCCTTTCGCTGTACCAAGGGCAGAAATGCCTTCAAGGCTAGGTGCACCACGTGTGTCTCCAACCGACTGATGGGCCACTACCCTTTTTCGGCAGACCATTGTTCCTGAGCCACTTGCGACTGACACAGGCTGGCATCTGTGGTGACCACCACCAGTCTGGAGTCTCCAGGGGAATCCCTGCCCCTAAGTTTGCCGAGTCGAACCACCACTGCAAGCTCGCTCGGACATCCTCCCACAGTAGAAACCTGACCTCCAGGGATTGTACTTGTGGAGACCAGTGGGAGGGGAGATGTGCCTGCAGTGCTCTGAGCCCAAGGATCAGTTCTAGTGAGGCTGCCACTGAACCCAGTTCCTGAAGATAGTCCCATACCCAAAGACATGGAACCCTGCACAGGCCACACACCTGAACCTGCAGCTTCGTAATGGTGCCCTCCAGGAGAAAAATCATGTCCTGGCGTGGGTCGAAGTGGGCCCCAGATACTCCAGGGTTTGAGACGGCTGTGTCTGGCTCTTGGCAAACTTCATCACCCAGCTCAGATCCTGCAGGCAGTGAACCACCAGCTCCATTGACCAACAGCTCTCCTCAAAGGATTCCACTCAAATTAACCAGTCGCCCAGGTATGGGTGGACCAGCACCCCCTGTCTGCAGAGGTGCACCGCCACCACCACCATGACCTCCATAAACACCCAAGGGGGTTGCTAGGCCAAAGGGCAGTGCCTGAAATTGATAATGCCCCCTGGGCACCGCAAAGAGAAGGAAACACTGATGCTCTGCTTGGAATAGTTTGATAGTTTGTGCAGGTATGTCTCTGAGAGGTCCAAGGAAGTAAGAAACGCATCCTGTTGCACTGCCACTATCACTGAGCGCAGTGTCTCCATTTGAAAACGTGGGACTCTTAGGGCCTTGTTGATCGCTTTTTGAGGTCCAAAATAGGCCCACCAGGAACCTTATTTTTTGGGCACGACATAATAGATGGAGTAACGTCCGGAACCCCAGGTGGGCTGAGGCACTGGGACTACTGTCTCGAGCTGCAGGAAACGAGCGAATGTCTCTCCCACAGCCTGTGCCTTCCCTGCGGCAGTGCTCATACCACCATAAAACTGGATGTCATAACTGCAGGGACTTGCTGAAGGTGATTTTAGAACTTGGCAGATATGCACATTTCAGGAGTAACCACAAAGAAATCTGGACATCCCTGGGCGCTACTAGGGCAGAGCAAGCAGCTACACATCCAAGACATTTTGTATGGCATTCAGGACACACTGGGTGCAGTATCCAAATGTTCCGTTCTATACCTGCTAAAAATTACAAATAGGTAAGGGACTTTGCTGTCCATGCTGACCACAGTACGCAATTGTGATTGGAAGAGCTTGTACTGGAGATTGGTATGCTTGTGTAGCGATTCCCCTGTATATCCCTTTCCCCCAGCAATGCTCACCATACCCTGCTGTTACCCACTAGCTGACTCTCAGACCTCAACCACCCCTGTCCTCTCCTAGCCCCCCCACCCCTTGCCCTGCATCTATGCGTCCCCGTACTCCTCTACAGCGGTGTGTTGCAGTCTCTGCCTGTTTGTGCCCATGTCATTACACCGTGAGCATGTGTGTGCTAGTGTGTGTTGGTGTGCTGGAGAGGAGGTGTGCAAGTGGCCCGTGGTGCAAGTCTGAGTATCAGTAAGTATTTGTTGCAGCTCGTCCATCTATGTTTCACTGTCTCACAGAAGACAGTGCACTGCATGCTGGTGGTGGTGGCACAGGGGTTATGGTGGTACATATGGGTGGCAACAGCGTGCCCTATTATGCAATAGGGCTCCCTGCTAGCACGTCCTTTCTAAAATCTTACTTCACATGTACAAGCACTGATATTCGGCACTGTATGTATTGCTCGGCTTCACAAAATGCAAGTATAAAAGGAGGTGGCCAAGTGAGATGTATAGGTGTTGGTATTCAGTGCTTATACATATATTTCATACATATAGCGGAACATCTACGGATACAGCATAGTTACTCACCTGGGACAGTAGGAATCAGTGCTCACATATGGGTGACATCGGCACCGATGGAGCCCGCACGGAGCATTTCCCCAGCTTTCAAAGAAAGCCTTTGGGACATGCTATCATGCATGCGTGGTCCCTTTCCCGCCCAAGGTGCCATCTTGCTCAGTCAGATGACATAGCTAGGACCACAGTGAAAAACTAAAACAAGGTAGGGAGGCAACTCCCAGTGAAGGAGGGCATTGTGAGGACCGATTCCTGCTGTTCCCGGAGAACACTCGTTACAGGTGAGTAACTACGCTTTCTCCAGGAACAAGTAGGAAGTCAGTCCTCACATATGGGACTCCCTAGCTCCAGGCTGCCAAGAACCGAACCAAGGCAGCATCAACAGTGACCAATCGGGTAGCCATGAGTTGCAGAAGGTGAGTCCCCACTAAGAGAGACTGCAAGACCCCAGCATCCAGCGACACTATCACTCTGATAGCCTGAACACAGAAGGGTCGGAGGGCAGGAGTTGCCTATACCCCGAAAATACTACAGCCTGGCCAAAGGCACTGTCCCTGTGGGACTCTTTCAGGCAGTAGTGAGCTGCGAACATATGAATTGAAGACCATGTAGTGGCCTTGCAGATCTCACATGATGCGCTGTGATCTGGTGCTCAAGGGAGAGGCCAGCTCACTTATAAGCGAGGGCAATACAGTCCGCCACCCAAGTGGACAGAGTTTGCTTAATCACTGGGAGGCCCAATCTACTGGGATCATAAAACATGAAAAGCTGAGGAGCTTTGTGATAGGACTGGGTCTGCTGTCAGTAAAAGGACAGGGCCCATTTGCAATCCAGTGTATGAAGTACTAGTTCCTCCCTGCCGGCATGAGGCCACAGAAAGAAGGTGGGGAGGGCCACCTCTTGGTTGAGGTGGAAAGGGGACACTACCTTCGGGTCTGGAGTTCGCTCACTCTTTGAGCAGACATAACGGCCACCAGAAAGGCTACTTTCCAAGACAGGTACTGCAGGTAGCAAGTGGCCAGGGACTCGAACGGCGGTTTGATGAGCTGAGAGAGCGCCACATTGAGGTCCCACTCTGCTGCTGGAGGGCGGAGAAGGGGCTTGGATAACAGGAGGCCCCAGAGGAATCTAGAGACCAGGGGCTGGCTTGAGAGGGATTTCCCCTCGATAAGGTGGTGGTGAGCAGCTATGGCACTCAGATGCACCCTCACCGAGTAAATTTTAGCCCTGTGTGTGACAGGTGCAGTAGGTACTGAAGGACTAGTTGCACATGGCAGGAGAAGGGATTCTCCTTCCTTTCTGCACATCAGGTGTAGAACCTCCTCCACTTAAAGGCATAAGCCCGTCTAGTGGAGGGCTTTCAAGAGGCCAGTAGGATCTCCTCGACCTCTTCTGGAAGATTGAAAGGGTCCAACGCAACCCTTTCAGCAGCTACGCTGTTAGCTTTAGCAACCCCAAATTGGGGTGTAGGAGGGAGCCCTCCTCTTGAAACAGGAGGCCCGGGGCTTGGCCCAGAGGGACTGGGAGTGCCACCAAAAGGGAAAGCAGCAGAGCAAACCAAGGTTGCCCGAGTCATCTGAGGGCAATCAGTATGACTGATGCCCCTTTGTTCTGGACCTTGAAGAGGGTCCTGGCTACCAGAGGGGTCAGTGGGAACGCATAAAGTAGGTCCCTGGACCATGAGATCAGGAAGGCATCTGCTGCCACTCTCTCTGAGTGCGGCTGGCGAGAGCAGAAGAGGGGTAGCTGCGTGTTTTCCGGAGAGGCGAATAGGTCCATCATGGGTCTGCCCTAGAGATAGAAGAGCTGCTTTGTTACTCTGGGGTTTAAGCGCCACTCGTGTGGGCAAAGGACTCTGCTCAACTTGTCTGCTAGGCAGTTGTCCTGGCCTGGGAGGTACACCACTCGCAGAAGCATGCTATTGCATGCAGCGAAGGAGAGGAGGGCCACCGCCTCCTGGAAGAGGGTGTGTACAAGCCCGTGCTCCCCTGCTTGTTGCTGTAAAACATGGCGATCTGGTTGTCTGTCTGGAACAGCACAGGTCAGTGTCACAGGTGGTGGCGGAATGCACAAAGGGCTAGGAAGATTGCCCTGAGCTCCAGGAGATTGATCTGTAGAAGTGACTCCTCCTGAGACCAGCTGCCTTGTGTGGGCGGTCCCCACAATGTGCCCCCAAACCAGGAGGGAGGCGTCTGTGGTGTCGATCCTCTGCGGAGGTGCCTGGAAGGGCATTCCTGCCTGGAGGTGGCGCAAACTTTGCCACCAGTTGAGGGACTCCACCAGCTGGCAGGTAACCCTGACCCTGTCCTATGGCCTGAGTCCACTGCGAGCGTAGGCACCACTGGGCTGTCCACATGTGTAAGCGGGCTGAGGGTGTGACGTGTGACCGTCGAGGCCGTATGGTCAAGTAGGCGGAGGAGACGATGAGCCGGCACGGATCGGCAGCGCTGTACCTCTCCTGCCAGTTGCCTGAGGCGTTCTGCCCTTTCTCTTGGGAGGATGGCCTTGACCTGTAATGTGTCCAACTGAGCACCTATGAACTCTAGGCTTTGGACTGGAGAGAGATGGGAATTTGGGGTAGTTGATGAACCCTAGAAGCTGCAGGAGGAGGGTTGCACGGTCTGCAGCCTGACTGACCTCTGAGGCCGTTCTGCCGACGATGAGCCAGTTGTCCAGGTAGGGGAAGACAAAAGCCCCTTGTAGGTGCAGGTAGACGGCTACCACTGCCAGGCATTTGGTAAAAACCTTTGGCGAGGAAGCCAGGCCGAAGGGTAGCACCCTGTACTGGTAGTGCCCTACTCCCTCCACGAACTGTAGGTACTGCCTGTGGGAGGGGTGGATCAATATGCGAGTATATACATCCTTTAGGTCCAAGAAGCACAGCCAATCTCCCTGGTGGAAGTCAGGCAGCAGTGTTCCAAGGGAGAGCGTCTTGAATTTCTCCCTCATCAAAAACTTGTTTAAGTTTCTCAAGTCTAGAATGGGCCTGAGGTCCCCGGTTCTCTTTGGGACAAGGAAGTATCTACAGTAGAAGCCTTTTCCCCATAGGTGTTTGGGTACAGGCACTAATGCATTGTCTGTGCTGTCCCTGCTTATGTGTATATTCCTGATACTTACGTGCATAACCCATGTAATTAATTTATACTCCATGTAACTAACCCACTTTCTATGCAAAATATATAAAAATGTACATAGCTTACATTGTATATAGCCCACACTGTATTTATAGATCGCACCAAATCAGCTACACCTCCCATACTCATACTATTGACTTAACACTACATGTACATATCCACATACCAATGATTTGTTTGATGTGATAACCATTTTGATTTCAGGATAAAGCGGTATACAAATCCTTTTAAATAAATAAATAAATTGTCCCTGAGCAGACCTGCAAGATCTGAGAGCAGAAGGGTCTAGTGAAGGAAAGGTCGCACTGGCTCTCCTGGAAAGAACCTTAGTGGTACCTGATGTAGGTGGAGGAAGTATCCTTCCCTTATCACCTGCAGTACCCACTGGTCCGAGGTGACACTGGCCCAGTTGTGGGCGAAGAGTGTCAGGCAGCCCCCTGTAGGCTGGTGAAGGTCTCCTGGGGGAGAGGAGGCCCTGCTCTGGGAATCAAAAGATCCTCCCGGGCTGGGCGGGAGCTGGAGCCTGGGTCTTCTGTGCCTTCAATTTCTGAGCCTCATGACTTTGCCTTTTAGGGTGAGAACTCTGTTGCTGGCCTGAGAAGGGCTGGTAATGGTAACTCTGCTGAAAGGGCCCCTTTTTCCTCAGGAAGAGGTGTCTTTTCCCCTATGGTTTCTTGCAGGGAAAGGATGAGGTCTTCTTGGACAGCCTCTGTCGAGTCACCATGTCAATCTCGATCTCGGCTGCCTTGTCGATCATAGGTTTGCCGAATAGGTTCTCCACAGTGCAGGGGATGTCAAGCAGCTTGTCTTGGACCCATTGCTTGATGCCGGCCGCTGCTACCTGAGCCACTGACTCAAAGCAGTCATAGGCCGTCCGGGAAAGGAACTTAGAACAGTCCTTAATCCTGGAGGTCAGGGATTGGAACCGCTGGAGGGGTTCCCTGGTAAGCTCCGCTGAAAACCTAGACAACTCTTAAGTTAAAGCCTTTAAGTATATGCCTATGTACAATTCATAGTTTGGGCTGCAGCAATCCAAGGGAGCAATACAGTATAGGAGGTGAAGTACTTTTGTCCACTAAAGAAGAGCGGGACCTAGGCGTGGTTGTGTCTGATGATCTTAAAGTAGCTAAACAGGTAGAAAAGGCGACGGCAAAAGCTAGAAAGATGCTTGGGTGCATACGGAGAGGACTGGCTAGCAGAAAAAAGGAGGTGATAATGCCTCTGTATAAGTCTTTGGTGCGACCTCATTTGGAGTATGGTGTGCAATTCTGGAGACCGCACCTTCAAAAGGATGTGAACAGGATGGAGTCGGTGCAGAGGGTGGCTACTAAAATGATTAGTGGGCTTCATTATAAAGCATATGAGGACAGACTTAAGGATCTTAATATGTACACCTTAGAGGAAAGACGGGATAGAGGTGATATGATTGAGATGTTTCAATACCTCCGTGGCATAAATGTTCAGGTAGAGAGCCTCTTTCAATTGAAAGCAAGTTCTGCTACGAGGGGACATGGGATGAGGGTGAAGGGAGATAGATTCAGGAGTGATATGCGGAAATATTTCTTTACAGAAAGAGTAGTGGATCCATGGAATTGTCTCCCAGTGGAGGTGGTAGAGATGAGGACAGTAACTGAATTCAAAAAAGCATGGGACCAACACAGAGGATCTCTAAAGGTAAAAAGTGGACAGTTGTAGTTGCTGTTATGGAAGGACAGACTAGATAGGCCATGTGGTCTTTTTCTGTCATCATGTTTCTATGTTTCTATAGGCTTGAATCCGGCAACCCAGCATGGAGCCCTGGTAACGCTTGCACCCGAGGGCACTGAGGACTCTAGCATCCCTCCCAGGAGGGACCGAAGAGCAGGTCTTTTGGCTCTTAAGCTTCGGCATGGTCGACTCGATGACCATGGAGTTATGTGGGAGTTGGGGTTTGTGGAACCCATGGCCCTTCCAGATGCGGTAGATGGCGTTGAGGCACTGGCTCCCCAATGGCACAGAGGCCGGCATCACCCACATGCTGAGTAGTAGCCGCTCGAGGACTGGTTGCACAGGCACCATGAGAGTCTTTCTGGGTGGAGACTCATATTAGAGAATCTCCAGTTCCTCAGTGCACAGATCTTCTTCCAACTCGGTTTGAACCAAGAGGGCCCTGGCCATATCCTTGACAAAGTCGTGGAAGGCCACATCTTCCAGAGGAGAATGACACCGGGAGGATGGTCTGAGGGAATATCTCGGTGCCGGTTGGTTTCCGGGGACACCTCATCATCGGTCTCCGGAGTCGAGCGATGATAATCAGTCCAAGGCCCTGAGACTCATAACATCGAGGCTGGGGCCGGGTGGCTGGTGGCCTCCGGAGCACCTGGAGTCTGAGTCATGGAAACTGGCCAGGGAGGACCGGATGCCTGAAGAATGGGACCAAGACCTCGACCGACGCCGAAAGTTTACCCGAGACCGATGTCAGCTTGATGACCAGGGACTCCCCCACAGTCGAGAGCCCGTTCTTCGGGGCAGATGATGTGGATGAACCAGCTATCAATGCCTACTGCAGAGCCAGTATAGCAGCAATGTTCTGCTTCAAGGCCACCATTCTGGTTTCCAAGACAGAAGGCCCTGCAGCTTTCGGCGTGGGCACCGAGGGCCTCAGTGCCCGGCACCGGCACTCTTGCAAGTGTGTCCTTGATGAGGACTACGGTCTCGAGGAACCTCACATGGTATCTGCCAACCGAGAAATCCTTGAGGAACTTGGTAGGTCATTTCTCAGAGCCGCCTGAGTCCCTCCGAGCGGTTTTCTGAGGTTCCTCCAGTGCAACCTCGGTGGACTTTGAGGAATTTTTCTTCTCTCTCTCAGGGTCCGAGGTCTTCTCAGAGGATCCACCACCGCAGGACTCCGAGGACGCTCGGGCCTCATGGGAAGTGCTGGGCTTGGAGCTCGGTGTTGGGGAGGTCAGTGCAGAGTCAGACCTGGGAAACAATTTTTCTTGCAACTCCAACCTCTTTTTATTGGTTTTAGGCGTCATGGCCTGGCACAGATCACAGAAGGTGCTGTCATGGTCCAGGCCCAGGCAGCATAGGCAGCAGTCGTGGGTGTCAGTCAATGACATCGTTTGACTGCAGTGGTCACACTTTTTGAACCCACCGGGAGAAATGGCGGGGAAACCCTGGACAGGGTTGATGACCCCTGGGCGAAAAAGGCACAAACACCGGTTGAGATGAGCCTTGATCAAAAAGGACAAAAAGGAGCCGAGAACAGCGCCAGCTCGAGACGGGAAGAGGAGCTGGTTCGCAAACCAAGAGTCTAACTATTTGGAGGATAATTAGCAAGTATTTTTCTGTGGAAACAGGACAGACATCCATTGGGCTCCATAGAAAAAAAGGAGACTGAGCAAGATGACACCCTTGGGCGGGAAGAGAGCCACACATACGTGACAGCAGGTCCCAAAGACTTTCTTTGAAAGCTGGGGAAATGCTCCGCGCGGGCTCCCTCAGCGCCAACATCACCCATATGTTAGGACTGACTTCCTGCTTGTTCCTAGAGAACTGTACATTCAGTGGTGCTTACTAAACATATAGTATTGCTGAATATAGAAACAATTTGAAACATCTAGATTAGATATTTCTAATTATTCCCTAAACATCCTGCTGAACAATGACTTTGTCATGTTTAACTGTGTGCAGAGGTTGTGCTAGCTTCTGTTTACTTTGTAGTTCACTGAAACATACAATATGACTAAGGGTACCTAAACTTTTTCACATAATCCCATATGTTGACCATTATATGATAAGCTGCAGGATACTTTGGCAAGAAGCAGGTTATCAAATCAAGAAATCCAATCAACTGTTAAAATAAAATCTGAACTATGCTATAATGCTACCCTTGGTGAAGCAGCATTTTGAATGGTTTGTTCATAGGACCAAAATGTTTGCTTACTGAGGGTAAATAAAAGTCAATACATTTGAGTTTCAGAGCAACTGGGTACAAATTCCCTCTCCTCCCCCCCCCCCTCGAAAACATCATTAATAGTACTGGGAGACAAATCAATTACTCTAAATATGCCTAAAAATCTTACAGTAAAGCAGATGTTCCTGAAAGCTGTAATGCGTGATCAAGTTAATTATAGGTGTAGGCCTGCAGACAAAGAGAAAATAAAGGCACTTTAACACCACACAATGCAATGCAACCAAACACCTTAGAACACCAGTGCCAAGGCACAGGAGCAAAGCTATCAAATGTTTAGAAACAGCAATAAGACATGGGCTTTAGATACATGTGATAATCCCGTCACAGCGTGAGGGGCTTCTCTGGATTGGCTGCTGGAATCTGCCTGCAGTGCATGGTAGTGTACTTTGCAATATTACACAATAGTCACTGGTACGGGTACACCTGCTGTTACTGTGCTACCATGGTGCAGCTGTGATGTAGAGGTAATATGGTTGACGAACGAAGGAGGCAGACCGTTACTAGAAAGGGCGACACCTGCCAACACTTAGCAATATTCACTAGTTCAGTCTCAGGAAAATGTTCCACCTAGTACTTGGCCAACACAGTGGACCAAGATAGCCAGGACAAGCTAGAAAGGAACTAAATTCATAAAAACAAGAAAAATATCCCAACTATATTATTTAGACACTTCAGGTGGAGCTTTAACTGGATACTGTAACATTTCTTATATGCCTGAGTTAACATACAGTCAGCGGAGTGCTTCTACATGCTCTGACATCACACCGTAAGGTCAGAGCAAGTAGTCACTGTCATGTAATAATGTTATGGTACAGTAAAATAAATGAGCTCATCTGTCTCTGTCACCTTACGTTCTGAGAATAAATTACTTGAGGTACAGTGCCTACATTTGTGATTCCTGTTGCTAGTCCAGCCTTATCCATAAAGCTGCTTGTCAGGACTGGAAGCTGCTAAGTAAAGATAAGACCTTTGGGTTGCGCACGTGTTGTCCTTTTAAAGACAATTCTACTTGCTTAACAATGAACAATGCTTCACATGTTCCCAAGGCAAGTGCTTGATATAAGAGCAGAATTACTTAGAACTGAAAGGCCATACAAGCAGTTCTGCAACAATTCCTTTGTGCTCTTAGATGACATTTGGGCATGAATACCATGCATCCCACTACATGTACTGGGAATGTATAGGACATTATCATCTACACACGGAGTATGAAAATTATATCCAAGGCTCACCAGTTGGGGTGGGGGGGAAGAGCTCTGTAGATTTTCTCCTTGGCAGGCAGTCCCTCTCATAAAAACATAAATTATGTCAGCAGATAAAGTGCCCTTGTCCACTCTATCTGTTCATTTGTGCTTCCCTACTGTGTGTCACAGATGTTGCTCTATGTCCTTCCCCTTCCTTCCACCACTAAACTCCCTTTGTGTCTGTCCTATGCAAGCTTGATTCCTCCTCCTACTCTCATCTTCTAAGTGAAGAAGTATTTTTTCACATTCCCTTTGTGCCTCTCTCCTTTTAGCTTCATACAATAACCCCATGATTTTGAGCTATTCATTCTATGAAAAAATGCTTCCTTCTGACACTAGTTAAATGTTTAAATCATATCTAGTTTATCTATTTAAAAACATTAAAATCCACCCATCCAACAGTGTCCTTGGAGAAGCACAAATGAACATAAGAAATATTAATCGTAAGCATAACATACATTATAATTAAAATGAGACAAACCCTCTAATCATGTCATCTATACAAATGGTTCCAAATGGTTCTACCATGATTAGCAAGCACAGCAATTGAAAGAGCACGAGCACGTCTTCTAGTCAATCTAAACTCTTTCATTGACTGAGTTTTCAACAATGCAGGATCTACTAACCAAAGGGCTCAAGTTAGCACATTCAGGGGATGATTTTTATAAGGCGTGCACATAAATCCCTATTTTAAAGGAACTGCGTATGCACTTTAGGTGGTTGCTATTCTGTAGACACATGTAAGTCAAAACGCTTATGCTTTCAGTGCGTGCGTGCGTGCATAGGGGTAGAGCATAAATTTATGGACACAAGTTATAAAATATTATAACTTACAAGTGCTTCTGAAAAATTGAGACATGGGCACTTATGCCTGCTCTAGAGCAGGCGCACCTGCTGCAAATAGATTGAGGTGCATCTTTATACCCCTATTTTATAAAATAAAATATGTACGTACTTCCCTTTATAAAATATGCCCCCAAATATGCGCATGGAAATACACATAAACTGCGAAGGATTTTGTAAAATTACCCTCCTGGTGTGTGGATAAAGGGTTAAATTAGAGTCTGAACAAAATTGGAAAAACAGTTGAAAAATAAGAAACTACACAAATGTTTGTGTAATGTTTGCTTATGTAAAATTAAGGCGCTTTAATACGCAGAAGAAATAACTAGAAGATAAGAACTAAAAGTAGCAGAAACCTTTAGAGTAGGACAGATGATTAAGATGTAACCAGCTAACAAAAGTTGCAGGTAGGGGCCCTTATAGTCTTAGAAGAAAGCAGGCAAGTAAGAGCTTGCTGTAGGGGATTGTTAATTAACTTCTGTTAGATTTAAGTGGGCTCTAAGCAGCCCAAATAGATGCTTGCTTTAGACATTTTGTATTAATTCATCTTAGTTTTATCTAGGCTCTTACATTCTAATACAAAAGAGGGGCATTTGCTAAGTTTAAAGGTTTACAATTACTGATATCATTTTGAGTGCTTAACTGCTTTAAATGGTAAAGCCACTTTTACTTTGCTGACAAACTTGTGCTTGCTTTCGAGGTTTTAAATTAACTTTTGTTGAATTTAGGTAGGCCCTTATACTACTACTACTTCTACTTATTTATGTTGTTCTACACAGCATACACAATGCTGTACAGACTCATGTAAGAGACGGTCCCTGCTCATCAGAGCTTACAGTCTAGTCAAGACAGACAACACAACAATCAGGACTAGGATATATCGAGGGGAATGATAAGGAAACACATAGGCGGTGAACAGGAAGCTGAGGAGATGAGGATCCAAAAGCAGTCTCAAAAGAGGTGAGGTTTTTAGCCTGGCTTTGAACAGGGTCAGACCAACTCAGGTAGTTTGTTCCAGGCATAAAGAACCGCAAGATGGAAAGATCAAAGTCTGGAATTGGCAGTGGAAGAGAAGGGCACAGATAGAAGGGATCTGCCAGAACAGCGGAGTTCCGAGGAGGGGTGTAGGGAGTGAACAGCGGCTGAATGAAAGCATTTGTAGGTCAGTAATAGAAGTTTGAGCAGAATGTGGAAGCGGCGAGGGAGCCAATGTAGTGACCCGAGAAGAGGGGTGACGTGAGCATAGCAATACTGGCAGAAGATTAGCCGTGCAGCTGAGTTTTAAACAGATTGAAGAGGGGAGAGATGAATCAGAGGAAGACCAGCAAGGAGGAGGATGCAATAGTCTAAACAAGAGGTGACTACAAAATGGATAAGGGTCTTAGCAGTGTGTTCAGAAAGGAAGGGACAAATTTTGCTGCTGTTATAAAGTAACAACAGGTTTTAACTATCTGTTAGATGTGTATGGAGGAGGAGAAGGAAGACTCAAAGATAATACCAAGGTTGAGAGCCAAGGAAACAGGAAGGAGTAGAGTGTCACCCACGGAAACAGAGAAAGGAGTACGGGAGGAGGTAGGTTTAGGAGGAAAAATAAGAAGCTTGGTTTTGGCCATGTTCAAAGTTCAGACGGTGGCAGGACATCTAAGCACCAATGTCTGATAAGCAGGCAGAGGTTGATTTGTTCATCAATACCTTTCAAGTATTTAAACTTCTGTATTATATTCTCCCCCCCATCTCTCCTAGGTATACATATTGAGGTCATCGAGTATCTTCTTGTAGGCTTCTTGTACAAACCCCATATCATTTTGGTTGTTTTTTTTCTGAACCGCTTCACATCTTTTTATATCCTTAGCAAGATACAGCTTCCAAAATGAACACAGAGAGGCCTCATCAGTGACCTGTACAGAGAAATTATCACCTCTTTCACCTCCTCCTTTCGGCTGATTACTTATTTAGACAGATTTGTATGCCACCTTTTCCTTCAATCAAGGTGGTCACGTCACGTCACAATTGGAGGGTTACATTTAACATTAGGGTACATGCAAACATTTAGACAGTACAGTTACTTAACAGTATTTAGACAGTACAATTGAGGTAACATTTAACAAAAAGGTATTTAATAATGTGGTATGATATATTTGTGTGTGTGGATAGGATGGGTGTGTGTTTAGTTGGCGGAGGTAGTAGTGTTACTGTTTGGGTAGGGGATGTTGCCTGAATGCTCATAGGTTTCTATAAATAACCATGTTTTGAGGTCTTTGCGGAAGTCTGTGAGGTCATCTAAAGCTCTCAGGCTCATTGGTAGAGAGTTCCATACTACTCTATGCAGCCTATACCACTCTATGCAGCCTAGCATCATTCTACCTTTGGCCTCCGCGTTGTCACATTGTTTCCCACCTTGAGATGAACCGATACTAATCACACTGAAGTCTCTCGCCTCCTACTCACCCCCTACTGCATATTACTCCTTTGGATATCTCTACCCCAACTACATTACTTTGCATTTATTCACATTAAATCTTAACTGTCAAGCATTAGACCATTCTTCTCATTATTGTAGATCATTTCTCATGTTGTCAACTTCTTACAGGGTGTCTATCCTGTTGCAAATCTTCATATCATCCACAAAGAGGCAAATTTTTCCTTCTAGCCTTTCAGCAATGTTGCTCACAAAGATACTGAACAGAATCAGCTTTAGGACTGATCCTTGATGTATTCCACTACTCATTGTTCTTTCTTTTGAGTGAATTCCATTTACCACCATCCTCTGTAGTCTGTCAATCAACCAGATTCTAATCCAGCTCACCACCCTGACTGCTTAGTTTATTCACGAGACTTTTATGAGGAACAGTATCAAAGCTTTGTTGAATATAGCGCAAGTAGACTGAATATAGCGCAAGCCCTCAATTTAGATCTCTGGTCACCCAATTAAAGAAATCAATCAGATTCATCTGTCACGATCTGCCTTTGGTAAAACCATGTTGCCTCAGATCTTGTAATCCATTGGGCTGTAGAAAGTTAATTGTCCTTTCTTTCAGTGATGTCTCCATTACTTTTCCAACCACCGAAGTAAGGCTTACTGGTCTGCAGTTTGCCACCCTTTATGAAGAACCACCACATCAGCCCTTCTTCAAACTTGTGGACCTTCTCCCATCTTTAGGGATCTCTTGAACACAACTTTAAGAGGACCCGGCCCCCATGGCTCTGTCTATATTCAGTTTTTCATGTTGTTTATAAACACTTTCTTCCGTGAATGGGGTAGTATCTACTCCATTTCTATATGTACTTTTGTCAGCCAACTGTGGTCCTTGAACATGGAACAAAAGTATCTATTTAGTATTTCCACTTTTTCCTTTTTTAGGACTAGGGCTTTTAGAATCCATTCAAAGGCGAGGATCTTAGACTTTAGGAAGACTAACTTTGCGAAGATGGGCCAATACCTCAGGGAGTCGTTAGTTGGATGGGAACAGCTGAGGGATGTAGAAAAACAGTGGGAAAAACTGAAAGGGAATATTTTAAGGGCAACCAACCTTTTTGTTAAAATGGTAAATAAAGGTAAAAGGAAAAGGAGACCGCTATGGTTTTCGAAAGAAGTAGCTGAAAAAGTGAAGAAAAAGAGGGAGGCCTTCATGAAATACAAGAGATCACAGACAGAGGAAGACAGGCATCTGTATTTGGAAAAACTTAGAGAAGCTAGCAAAGTAGTCAAGAAGGCAAAGATTCAAAAGGAGGAGGAAATAGCCAATGCAATAAAATGGGGGGATAAGACATTTTTCAGATATATTAGTGAGAAGAGGAAGGGCAAGAGTGGTATTCTCAGACTCAAGGGTGCAGGGGAGGAATATGTAGAAGCTGATAAGGATAAAGCGGAATTGCTTAACAAATATTTTTGTTCTGTGTTCACAGATGAAGAACCAGGAGCAGGACCTCAGAAAACACCCACAAACAGGAACAGAAGCAAAGGACATCTTGAACAATTTTCAAAAGACTGTGTTCGTGAGAAACTATCTCAACTTAAAGTAGACAAAGCGATGGGACCGGATGGGATACACCCGAGAATACTGAGGGAACTTGGGGACGTTCTAGCAGCTCCACTGACTGACCTTTTCAATGCCTCGTTGGAGTCGGGAGTGGTGCGCCAAAGGACTGGAGAGAGGCTCATGTGGTGCCTTTACACAAAAGCGGAAGTAAGGATGTGGTTGAAAACTACAGGCCAGTTAGTTTAACTTCGGAGGTGAGTAAATTATTGGAAACGCTGCTGACAGAGAAAATAGTGAGGTTTCTGGAGTCCAGCGGATTACAGGATCCGAGGCAGCATGGATTCACCAGAGGCAGGTCTTGTCAGACAAATCTGATTGATTTCTTTGACTGGGTGACCAGGGAGTTGGACCGAGGGAGAGCCCTAGATGTGGTGTATTTAGATTTCAGTAAAGCCTTTGACACTGTTCCTCACAGGTGACTTATAAACAAACTGAGCACCCTAGGGATGGACCCTAAAGTTACTGCTTGGGTTAGAAATTGGTTGGGTGGGAGGCGACAAAGAGTACAAGTAAATGGAGCTCACTCTGAGGAGAAGGATGTTATCAGTGCTGTGCCCCAGGGATCTGTCCTTGGTCCGATTCTTTTTAACATCTTTGTTAGTGATATAGCGGAAGGGCTTTCAGGTAAGGTTTGCCTCTTTGCGGATGATACCAAAACCTGCAATAGAGTAGACACCCAGGAAGCGGAAGATAACATGAAGAGGGATCTAGCTAAGCTTGAAGAATGGTCTAGAATTTGGCAGCTGGGATTTAATGTTAAAAAATGTAAGGTCATGCATTTGGACTGCAGCAATCCAAGGGAGCAATAAAGTATAGGGGGTGAAGTACTTTTGTCCACTAAAGAAGAGCGGGACCTAGGCGTGGTTGTGTCTGATGATCTTAAAGTAGCTAAACAGGTAGAAAAGGCGACGGCAAAAGCTAGAAGGATGCTTGGGTGCATATGGAGAGGAATGGCTTGCAGAAAAATGGAGGTGATAATGCCTCTGTATAAGTCTTTGGTGCGACCTCATTTGGAGTATAGTGTGCAATTCTGGAGACCGCACCTTCAAAAGGATGTGAACAGGATGGAGTCGGTGCAGAGGGTGGCTACTAAAATGATTAGTGGTCTTCATTATAAAGCATATGAGGACAGACTGAAGGATCTTAATATGTACACCTTAGAAGAAAGGCGGGATAGAGGTGATATGATTGAGATGTTTAAATACCTCCGTGGCATAAATGTTCAGGGAGAGAGCCTCTTTCAATTGAAAGCAAGTTTTGCTATGAGGGGACATGGGATGAGGGTGAAGGGAGATAGATTCAGGAGTGATATGCGGAAATATTTCTTTACGGAAAGAGTAGTGGATCCGTGGAATAGTCTCCCAGTGGAGGTGGTAGAGATGAGGACAGTAACTGAATTCAAAAAAACATGGGACAAACACAGAGGATCTCTAAAGGTAAAAAGGGGACTGTTGTAGTTGTTATGGAAGGACAGACTAGATAGGCCATGTGGTCTTTTTCTGTCATCATATTTCTATGTTTCCTCATCATTCTGTACACAGTGGTCCTCAGCATCATTCAGCTTTACAATTCCAACTCTAGTCTCTCTTTTCTCTCCAACATATTTGAAAAAAAAATCTCGTTACCTCACTTTTCATGTCTAGGAAGATGAGGATGAACCCTAACCCTTCCCCTTCTTTGGATGAGAGTCTGTGGATGACCGTTCCCTGGACACCCTACCAATGTTCACCTCCGAGTGGGTTCATTGACTCCTTGGTGTTGATGTACCTTCAAGCATCCAGTGCAGCTCCTGAGGATATGTGGGCTGATGCCACCAATACTAATAGATCAGACTTATCCACACCAAAAATCTTTCTTTATTTCCGCTCACAACTCTCAAGCCCTTTTTTGTCATCTGTAAACATAAGCAACAAGGTGGGTCATGGTCGGGACCCAAGCACTGCAAAAAACAATTTTGAATGTCTGTTTCAGACATGGTCCTGCTGCACTGGGAGTGCTCTTTAAACCCACTGGAGAGTTTATTCTTCAATATCTCGTCCAGAAAAATAGCCACAGCAAAATAAAACAACTTAATTTTGATAACAAACAAAGCCTGGCCGGGGTGCCTGAAGAATAATTGCAGCCTACAGTGGCAGCACAGTAAAATAAAGGAAACTTAAAAACAGAAGAAAGAGGGGGCGGAGCCTGATGTCCAGCGGGTAAGACGCTTCGCGCTGAAGCTCCCGAGAGGCCTACTTAGAATCCTGACTTAATACCTATACAAACTTACTATTTCGCTCCGGGCTGACCGGGGTACCTCGGGGGGATGGCGGCCCATAAACCAGCGCGCTTGGACTTCGGGTCTCCTTCTTCTTCTCACGGAAAACGCTCCAAAACAGAGGTGTCCTCCCCACAGAAGATGGTTCCATTTCGGGAAAACCCCGAAATGCACCTGGAGATTTTAGAGGAAATACGCGGCGTGAAGGAATTGGTGCAGTCCAATGGAGAAGCGCTTAGAGCCATGCGAGAAGACTTTGGAGTGCTCCAGGACCGACTTGAAAGTCTCTCATTACGGCAGGACAATATGGCGGGGGTCCTCGATTCGCATGCGGTGCGCTTGGGCACACTGGACAAGGCTGAGCGCCAGATACAGAATCTTCAAAAGGAGTTAGAAGATAGCAATAATCGAGCCCGTCGCAACAATGTGAGGCTCATTGGAATACCGGAGGGGGTGGAAGCGGGAGATATGAGAGAATTCCTGCTCAAAACTCTTCCCTCCTTGCTGAAGATCACCTTTCATAAAGAACTGGAAATCGATCGTGCACACCGTGTTCCTACCCACATGGCGCTCAACCGAACGACCCCCCGGCCTATTATCTTTCGCTTGCTACGATATCAACAAGTGGAACAAATTTTAAATGCTGCCCGGGCGAACCATCATTTGGAATTTGAAGGTCACAAAGTCTCCTTCTTCCCTGATTTGGCAAAGCCTACCGTTGACCGACGGAAGAAACTCCTTGCTTTTCGCCCTCGACTTCAACAGCTACAGGCTCGCTTTGGCCTGTTGTATCCCGCGAAGCTCCGAGTGACTCTCCACAACCAAACCAGGACATTCGAAGATCCTGATCTACTATCAACATTTTTAGACTCCAAAGAAGCAGAGCAAATGCGCTAATCCAACGACTTGGACTTTTATTTGCCGGCTCTGTCCGCCATTTTGAAGGGCCCGATGCGGCGGTCATAGTCAAGCACAGAGACTACCTGGACTTTCTTTCTTTCTTTCTATGACTTTTTTGTTTTTTGGTCTCCTATCCCTCCATGATGTGTGCCTCGGTCGGATTCGGAGCACGCACAGTCCTACAGGTTATGTGTTTTTTTCAATTTCGGCCTTCTCTGGGGCTTCTCCCCGCAGACACATGGTCGCCAGTAATTTTTGGGGTTCTGCTTCTTCTCTACCGCGCTGCGGTTTTTCTTTTTTAATGTGGGGCGCTTCATTGTATTATCTAAGCTTATTTTCTTTTATGCCATATGTACAGCCAGATACAGTCAATTTGAGGGACATTGTGAACTTATGTGCGCTATCATGCTCAGAATTTTTAACTTGTCTGAATGGCCTTATGTAAAATCTTATCACTCAACGTAAAGGGCATTAATAGTCCAATCAAAAGAAAGAAAATCCTTAGCTATCTTAGCCATGAGCATGCTGACTTAGCGTTTCTTCAGGAAACGCACTTAAACTCTGCTGAAACACTGAAACTCAATGTTAAGCCCTACATGGTGGCTGCCTATTCTCCCGCCGTTTCCAAACGGTGCGGGGTAGCCATTCTGGTTAAGAAATCTTTGCAAGCTACTGTAATTGATACTAGCGCTGACAAGGAGGGTAGATGGGCCCGAGTACATCTTAAGGTTGGAGATAGTGAATTTACATGTATTTGCATTTATGCCCCGAATGTGGACAACCCTGCTTACTATGCAAGTATTGCGCAGTTGGCACAGGCCTCTGCCAATACTCCATTAATACTTGGTGGTGATTTTAATCAAGTGTTAGACCCTCTGATAGATAGACAGCCGCCTAGAACGAGTAGTCCACCCAAGAGTCTTGCTACCCTTACAGCTCTGATGCAAGATCTTGCGCTGGTAGATATATGGAGGCTGCTTCACCCCTCCGACTTAGAGTTCACTTTCTTTTCTGCCCCCCATCACTCCCAATCTAGAATAGATTTCTTTCTCATTTCCAAAGCACTGATTTCTCAAGTAGACACGACTCGGACTCATCCTCTCCATATTTCAGATCATGCTGCCATATCTTTATCATTACATGTCACTGCGCGGGACGATTCTCCCCGAGCTTGGTTTTTTGATAGATCCTTACTGGGTCAAAAAGATTTTCAGGTTGATATAAAGGCCGCTATCCAAGATTATTTTCATTTTAACTCACCCCATGACACAGCGAGCTGGGCTTGGTGGGAGGGTTTTAAAGCATCTATCCGCGCAACTATAACTAGCTATCAAATTCGGCAGGGGAAACAAAGAAAGCAGCATTTACTGATTCTAGAGCAGCAGATACAAGCTGGGGAGCGTCTCCTCACGTCCCGTACTGACCCATGTATTTTACTCCGTTTACAACGCTTGCGTTTTCAATACAATCAGCTTTTGTACACTGCTGCTGTTAAAAATATTGAATCACAACAAGGGCTATATTATCGGGAAAATAATCGTGCTGGCAAATTATTAGCAAATGCCCTAAAAGGTCAAAAAGAAGCCAAGCGTGTTACCGCCCTCCGTAATCCGTCGGGGGGGGGCTTGGTCACTAAAGATACCGAAATCTTAGAACTCTTTCGTGATTTTTATACTCGGCTTTATCAATCTGAATGTGATTTTGAGCCAGATGTATTTGAGCGCTTACTTTCAGGGGTACAAAGACCGACCCTATCTGACGAAGATAGAGTGGCCTTGGACACACCATTTACTGTCTCAGAAATTCATTCTGCTATCACGAAATGTGCCTCAGGTCGAGCCGCAGGCCCAGACGGTCTCCCTGCTGAATTCTACAAAACCTTTCACGCTGACTTAGCTCCAGTTTTGAAACTTTATTTTTCTGCTCTGGCCGAGGAGGGTTCTCCTTCTGGGTCCTTTTCAGTGGCAAATGTAGTAGTTTTTGAGAAAGAGGGGAGAGAGACCCGCAACTAACAGCTAATTTTCGTCCAATTTCCCTCCTAAACGCGGACTATAAAATATTTGCCACCATTCTCTCTACCCGGCTCTCTGATAGGATGCCTACCTTAATACACCCAGATCAATGCGGTTTCATTCCTGGTAGATCAACTGCTGACAATGCTCGGACTCTATGCCATGTACTGACTACCGCAGTTAATCTTGATCGCCCATTTGTTGGCCTCTCACTTGATGCTGAGAAGGCCTTTGATCGCTTAGAGTGGCCCTTCCTGTTTGCAGTCCTCCGCTGGTACGGATTCGGGGAAGGTTTTCTCCGTTGTCTTCGTACCATGTACGCACAGCCTACAGCCAGTATATGTGCCAATGCTTTAAAGTCTCAGCCTTTTCCCCTTCAACGCGGCACTCGCCAGGGATGCCCACTGTCTCCACTTCTCTTCGATCTTGCACTCGAACCCTTGGCTTTACTAATCCGGCAATCGGAGGAGATTCATGGAGTCCCCTTCACCCATAGGGAAATCAAAATTTCAGCGTATGCTGATGACCTTATGCTTTTTGTCTCTATAGACTCAGTACCGGCTGTCCTAGAGCAAATTGGTAAATACTCACAACTGTCCGGTTATAAGATAAATTGGACCAAGTCGGTAGCCTTTCCATTAAATCCTTTGCTTCATCAGGCAGATATGCAACCCTTCCCCTTTTTATGGCAACCTCGCATGGTCAAATACCTTGGGGTTCACTATTGTTCTCCTTTGGAAGACACTATCTCCTTCAATGCCAAAGACTTAACCTCTAAAGTTCGGGCGCTTACTCACCGCTGGACTCCTTTAACACTTACCTGGTGGGGTCGATTAGAAACCATAAAAATGATGATTGTTCCGAAAGTGAATTATATCTTAGAAATGTTGCCCTGTCTCTTACCTCGACGTATATATAAAGATATAGAGGGCCTTCTGACTAGATACTTGTGGCAAAACAAGACACCTAGGATAGCGAAACATAAGCTGCAAGCAGATAAGGAAAATGGGGGTGTCAGATTCCCTGATTTCCTGAAGTATCATCAATCTTTTCTTCTCAAACAAGGCGCTCGTTGGCTGGAAGATCCAGTACCGAGTAGACCTGTGTGGCTAGACATAGAAGAGGACCTTTGCAAACCGATTCCTCTTACTTTTCTCCCTGGTATGACTCTCCCATCAGACTCCCACTTTCCACCAATGCTTTTAGACACCTTAGGTGCCTTTAATAATCTTATGCAATCTTTAGACTCCCGACTCTGTCCGTTAGACAAGCTCCCACTTTGGTACAATACTCGATTTCGAATACAAAATAAGCCGATGGCGTGGAGCCCCTGGTACACTAGGGGCATTTGGATTCCTAGTCAGTTGTTCCATGAAGGTCGCTGGAAAACTTTTAGTGAATTGCAAATTGAATTTGGTCTCCCAGCGAAACACTACTTTCAGTTGGTGCAACTTCAGCATTGCCTTCGGAGTGCTAAGGTGCTCCCGCCATCGGCCTCCCCTACACAAGGTTGGTTGGAGACTATCCGATCTATCGGTAGTTCACCGGGTGTAGCATCCAATTTTTACAAAACCTTATGTAATGCTATAACTAGAGATACCCCTATAGCGCAGAAAGCATGAGAGAGAGAATTGCATGTGACTTTGACCCCGGAGCAATGGAGCCTTGTCTGGAGTAGAGTGACACGGGTCTCCCGATCCGCCTCACTCACTCAGACACTCTTCTTTCTAGCCCACCGGTGTTTTTACACTCCTGACAGATTAGCCAAATGGAACACTACTCAGGGCAATAGTTGTTGGACATGTCATGCGGCCATTGGTTCACTACCTCATGTTATGTATGAATGTCCCGCACTACAGTATTACTGGCGTCGGGTCTGGGGTCGTATCCAGTCTATTTTGCACTTTCAAGAGCCCCTTTCTTGGAGGATAGTGGGACTTCGCTCAGCTGCGGGGATCCCCTCTCTTCCAAAAACGGCTTACTTCCTTTTGGACTTTATGCTTGGCATTGCTATTTCCCTAATTACGAAATACTGGAAAAATAGCTCCCATCTGAGCCCCAATGAATGGTGGAATCATGTCTGTCTCTACAGTAAATATGAACAAATACCTCGTATGTTTGCTTCCCCCATTCAGACTCCTCACCATCGGTCTAAATGGAAGATGCTCAATGACTATGTACATTCTGCTCAATGCTCTCATCTGACTGTCTAAATTTGTATATATCTTTGTCCCATGATTATTCTGTATCGCAGATACTCTTTTGATTGTTTTGATGTATAATCACTGTTGTTTGGAAGCGCTCACATGCTGACATAATCAGCTAGAGAAGAAGCGTGGGGGTGGGGGGTAATTGGGTTTACTTTTCTTTATTGTATACTTGTTTTGTCTCCTTTGGTGTGTTGTTTCTTTTGTTTGTTGCAAAATGAAAATAAAAGTTTAAAAAAAAAAAAAAAACAGAAGAAAAACCTGACCAGAGGTGATTAAAGGAAATTAATGAAACAATGGCAGCGGTTGGTTAGAAAACTCACAAATCAATGGAAAACTAAACGAAAACTGGAAAATTATAGACCACGGCACAGTGCATCTTGTGGGGCTCCATGGACAAAAGACAACTGAGGAGATGAGACACAGCAGCGGCAAGTGGGAATGAGCATGCTGGCTCATTGGAGCCTTTTCAAAAGTTTCTAGAAGAAGTTGGGAGAGGTTTACCACACGGGGCTCCAATCCATGACACCATCCATATGTGGGCATTTATCCTGGGTGGACAATAATAAAACAGCCTATTTCTATGAGTGAAAACTATTAACTAATGGTCCAACTGACTCGCTCACTATTTTTTTTAGAAACATGACAGCAGAAAGAGACCACATGGCCTATCTAATCTGCCCTTCTATATCACTACAAAGTCCCCTTTTTACCTTTAAAGATTCTCTATGTTTGACACATGCTTTTTTAAATTCAAATACTGTCCTCGTGTCCACCACCTCCACTGGGAGACTATTCCATGCATCTACCACTCTTTCCATAAAGAATTATTCCCGCATAAAACTCCTGAGTCTATTCTCTTTCACTCGTAAGAGAGTTTGCCTTCAATTGAAAGAGACCCTCCTGTGCATTTATGCCACAGAGGTATTTAAATGTCTCTATCTTTTTGCCCCTATCCCGTCTTTCCTCTAAAGTATACATATTAAGATCTTTAAGTCTGTCCTCATATGCTTAATAAGGAAGACCACTAACCATTTTAGTAGCCGCCCTCTGCACAAACTCCAACCTGCCTATATCTTCTAAAGGTGCGGTTTTCAGAACTGCACACAATACTCCAAATGAGGATGCACCAGAGTCTTATACAGAGGCATTATCACCTCCTTTTTTCTGCTGGTCATTCCTCCCACTATACTCCCAAGCATTCTTCTGGCTTTCACAGTCGCCTTTTCTATCTGTTTAGCTACTTTAAGATCGTTCGACACAATCACAATCATGCCCAGATCCCGCTCTTCTTTGGTAAACAGAAATACCTCACCCCCTACACTGTACAGCTCCTTTGGATTTTTGCAGCCCAAATGCATGACCCTGCATTTTTTATTCTAGACCATTCTTCAAGTTGAGCTAGATCCCTCCTCAAGTTGTCAACTCCTTCCTGTGTCTACTCTATTGCAGATTTTGGTAATCTCCAGGAACAAGCAGGAATGTAGTCTTCACATATGGGTATCGTCGATACCGACGGAACCTGCGCGGGAACGCTCCCCAGCGTCCATTAGGAAAGATTTTGGGAGCATCCCACAGTACCTGTGTGCTGCCTTCCCGCCTTTCCCAACTGTCCCTCTCCAGTTCTTCGTTTTCTGTGGAGCCGACAGGTCGCACATCCTGTCACCGCAGAAAAAAATCCCTTCTATTCTTCTTTTTTGTGGTCGCGTCTACCTTCCCTCGACGCTACACCGGTACCGCCGGTTCCTCTTCATTCTGTAAATTAAAAAAAAACCAAAAAAAAACCTTTTTTCTGGAGTCTTTCCAGTAATTTTCTCTCAGGTGCCACGCGCCATTTTGGGCACTAGGCCCAACTTTCCCTTCAGAATGGAAAAACCCGCTTCGGGTTTTAAAAAGTGTTCTAAGTGTGGTGGTACCATCTCCGTCACGACACCCATGAGTGGTGCCTCAAATGTTTAGGTCTTGACCACTCTATTTCAGAGTGTGTTGCCTGTGGGATGATGTCGAAAAGGGGCCGGCAGAACCGAGCTGCTAAGCTTAGCACCCTTTTTCCCTCCGATGCAGCATCCGTGGCATCTACGTCGTCCAGGGCTTCGTCTTTCTCCCATGGATCTTAGGTAACTAAACATAAATCTAGCCGGTCCTCAAAGGGTAGATCTCCTTCTAGACAGCGAGATGCCTCTGGCGTTGCCCTTGAGGGACTTTCACCGGCAAAATTGCACAGGCAGGAGGCTTCGGCTTTCAAACAACTAACGGGGCTCCAGGATGTTCTCGAGGCTTCAACCTCAGCAGAACTACTGGTGCCATGCTCTGGGGTACCAGCCGCTTCTTCCGGTACCGATACCCAAGCATCGGCAGCGTCGATAGACCAGAGATTCTTGGCTATTGAACGCAGTCTGGCGGCTCTTCTCACAGCCTCGATGCCCTTGAAACCGCTTCACACAATTCAACCGGCGGCACCGACTGCATCGACATCGGCAGGTATTCTACCAGGACCGAGTCATGCGTATCCATCCGGTATAGACAGGTCGGTACCGGACCACTCCGATGCCGACTTCGATCGATACTGGTACCGTGCCTTGCACGATCACCCGAATCGGAGATACTTCGAATCCTCGGATGAGTCTGAAGACTCTGAAAGCTCTGCCGAAACCAGAGTACTTCTTCCTGAGGATTCTTTTTCTCCTCAGCATAGGATGTCTCCACCAGAGGATATGTCCTTTCAGGATTTTATCCGAGATGTGGCCCGAGGTCTTTCCATCACAGTGGCTCCTGAAAAAGAGCCTAGGGCAAAGGAATTAGAAATTCTGCAATACCCTAAAGCTCCCAAGGAGGCAGCTACCTTACCTATTCATGAGAACTTGCATGATCTCATGTTAAGGATGTGGGAAACACCTCTAACCACATCTCCTCACTCTCGAAGACTCGACACCATGTATTGAGTTCCTCCTTGTCCTGGGTTTCAGACGACTCAATTACCACACGATTCCATGGTGGTGGAGTCAGCAATGAGAAGGAAAAAGAGTGCAAAAAGGCATGCATCTAATCCTCCAGGACATGAGTGGAGGACTCTTCACGCCTTTGGACGTCGAACCTTCCAGGCTTCCATGCTTTCTGCTAGGATCAGTTCCTATATCTTATATATGGGAATGTTCCTTAAGGAGGTCACAGGAGATTTAGAGCTTATAAGCCCTCTCCTTCCTGATGATCAGAGGCAAGATTATCTCACCCTTGTCAAACATGCTCAGGATGTTTCCAAGTTTGTGAACTGTGCAGCTTTTGACTGCTTTGAGTGCATAAGCAGAACCTCTGCCATTGCCATAGGTGCACGTAGGATTGCCTGGCTCCAGGCATCTGACTTGGAAATTTGGGTACAGGAAAAACTAGGGAATATTCCTTGCACAAGAGAGAATCTCTTTGGCAAGAATTGGCAGGAAAAAGCTAATGAGATAGATGCTGACAATATCACTTTGGATAGATTGTCTAAATCTACAGCTGATCCTGCGAGGAAAAGATCTTCTAAGAAACCATTCTTCAGCAAGAAGAAAAAGTTTTATTCCTCATATACCCAGCAGGGACATTGTTTAGGTCAGTCTGCCCAAAAGGGACAGCAGCAACAACCTAGACAAAGAAAGACAAAAGCAGCTAAGCCTCAACCAGCTCAGCAGACTCTGCCTCCACAGGGGCTTTGACTCCTATCTAGAGAACTTTGCCTTCCTGGCCCTGAACGGCCCAGAACCCTCCACCATACCAAGAAGGTTATGTCATTCTGCCCCCAGATGGGGTCAGATAACAGCAGAAAATTGGACTCTGTCTATTGTAAGAGAGGGGTACAAGCTTCATTTCCTCAGCATGCCCCCTCCTACAATCGTAAGACAGTTCAATTCTCAGACCTCTCTCAGCGACCAGTTAGGTCAAGAGGACGCTGTGCTCCTTGCTCAAGGGGCAATAGAAGAGGTACCCATTCCCCAATGGGGTAGAGGGTTTTACTCCACCTATTTCCTTATTCCTAAGAAAACAGGAGGACACAGACGCATTTTAGACGTCAGAGAATTGAACAAATTCCTGTTCAAAGAGAAGTTCAAAATGATTTCTCTAGGAACTCTGCTGCCATACCTTCAGAGTCAGGATTGGCTTTGTTCTCTAGATCTCAAGGATGCGTACACTCATGTTCTCATCCATCCAACTCATCGAAAGTTCCTTTGCTTTCTGTTTCAAGGGAAGCACTACCAATACAGGGTTCTTCCTTTTGGCCTGGCCTCTGCCCCAAGGGTGTTCACAAAATGCATGGCTGTGGTGGTAGCATTTCTCCGCACCCTAGGAATATTTGTCTTCCCTTACTTAGAAGACTGGCTCAATCGAGCCCCTTCAGAGCCAGAGGCCAGGGTTGCTCTCTCTCGCAAAATGCGCATCCTTCAGTATTTGGGACTTGTCATAAACTTCCCAAAATCCAACTTTGCTCCCACTCAGTCCCTGGAGTTTATAGGAGCTCTGCTGGATAGCAGACAGACAAGGGCCTACCTTCCACAGCCCCGCTGCCTTCGCATTGTGCAGTTAGCTTCCCAAGCAGTGCTAAAGCCTCACCTCACTGCTCGGGAAATGTTACATTTGCTAGGCCACATGGCACCCACCGTGCATGTGGTTCCTTATGCTCGCCTCCATATGAGGGCAGCCCAGTAGACTTTATCCACTCAGTAGACTCAGGCGTCAGATTGCCTGTCAGACAAAATAGCAAACTCAGATCACCTTATTTTGTCCCTCCAATGGTGGCATTCACCCCAAAACCTTTTGGTGGGGTCTCCTTTTCAGCAACCCCAAGCCACTCTAACAACAGATGCCTCACAGGTGGGTTGGGGAGCCCACCTGCAAGGCCTCTCTACCAAGGGTACCTGGACTCCACAGGAGGCCTATCTACACATCAATCTCCTGGAACTCAGAGCAATCTTCCTTGCTGTTCGAGTATTCCACACCCAGCTCAGCTACAAGACAGTCCTAGTTCAAACGGACAATCAAGTAGCCATGTTCTATGTGAACAAGCAGGGCGGAACAGGATCTCTGTCATTATGCAACGAAGCTTTGCAACTATGGGCCCTCGCCAGAGAGCATCAGATTCATCTCCTTGCGGTGTATCTTCCAGGCATTCAAAACTCTTGGGCAGACAGACTCAGTCGAGTTCTGCTTCCACACAAATGGTCTCTCCATGCAGACCAGGTGGCCAAAATGTTTCAAATTTGGGGAACCCCAGACATAGACCTCTTTGCAAGTCCGCTAAATGCCAAACTTCCCCGGTTCTGTTCCAGAATTCCGGCTCAGGGTTGTCAGGCCCTTTCCACCCATTCCCCTAATTCCCAAAACCCTGTTCAAGCTTCAGAGAGACAGAGGTCATATGATTCTCATAGCTCCACATTGGCCACGGCAAATGTGGTACCCTCTGCTCCTACATCTCTCTCAAGCTCCGCCTCTGGAGTTAGGATCTGCTCCAAATCTTCTTTTTCAGGAGGACGGGATGCTGTGGCATCCCAATCCCCAGTCTCTGCATCTCAGGGCCTGGTTGCTGAAAGCCTATAACTTCACGGTCTTAACCTTTCTCAGCAGGTAAAGGATATCCTTTATGCTTCCGGAAAGCCTTCCACAAGATGCTCTTATGCATTCAAGTGGAAAAGGTTTACCATATGGTGCTCGCAGAAGGGTCTTAACCCTCTTGCGATACCTCTGGAATCATTACTGGAGTATCTCCTTCATTTATCAAATGCAGGGCTTAAGACCAATTCAGTGAGAGTTCATTTGAGTGCTATTGCAGCTTCTTTCAAGCCTCTAAATGGACAACCTATTTCCTCTTATCGCAAGATTTATGAGAGGCCTTCTTTTAACTAACCTCCCATTAAGCCACCACCGGTGGCATGGGACTTAAATCTGGTTATTGGGCAGCTCATGAAACCGCCCTTTGAACCATTAGCCACTACCTCTTTGAAATTCCTTTCCTGGAAGGTCATCTTTCTTATTGCAATCACATCAGCACGTGGCATCAGTGAATTGCAAGCATTAGTGGATGATCCTCCTTATACAAGGTTCTATCATGATAAGGTAGTCCTTAGGACTCATCCACACTTTATGCCAAAGGTTGTGTCACCTTTTCATTTAAACCAAGCGGTTTACCTTCCTGTATTCTTCTCAAGGCCTCATGTCTCAAATACAGAAAGGAATCTTCATACAATGGACTCTAAAAGGGCTTTGGCCTTTTACTTGCAAAGGACACAGCAACATGTCCTCCCAACTCTTTGATGCTTTTGATCGTAGTCATTTGGGACTTCCAGTCTCCAAAAGAACACTGTCCAGCTGGATTGCACAGTGTATATCTTTTGCCTATGAGAGTAAAAACCTTCCTCTTGAAGGCCATGTCACAGCTCACAATGTGAGAGCCATGGCAGCCTCTATGGCTCATCTTCACTCTGTGTCTATCGACGATATCTGTCGAGCAGTTACTTGGGCTTCGGTTCATACCTTCACAGCCCATTACTGCTTAGACAAGGACTCCCGTCAGGATGCCTTGTTTGGTCAGGCTGTTCTTCAACACCTGTTCCATACTTAATCAACTCCCACCCACCATCCCTGGTAGGATGCCAGAGATCCATGGGGGGAAGTGGAGCCTTTTCACAAGGGCACACAACTTCTGGGACCTTCTCCCTGGCATCTGCAGCTAGGGAGTCCCCATATGTGAAGACTACATTCCTGCTTGTTCCTGGAGATAGCACAGTTACTCACCTGTAACAGGTGATCTCCGGGAACAGCAGGAATTTAGTCTTCACAACCCACCCACCTCCCCTAGGAGTTGTATCTCTCTATCTCTCTCTCTTTCTCTCCCTCTTTGTCTCAACTTTAATCTCAACTGGAGAGGGACAGTTGGGAAAGGCAGGAAGGCAGCATGCAGGCGCTGTGATTGCTCCAAAAAGCTTTCCTATTGGACGCTGGGGAGAGTTCCCGCGCAGGCTCCGTTGGTACTGACGATACCCATATGTGAAGACTAAATTCCTGCTGTTCCCGGAGGTCACCTGTGTCACCAGCAGGAGCTGGACTGTGGCCTAAGCTAACGGCCAGACTGCTGGGCCTGACCTTTCTTATAGAAAGTTGTAGTTGTGAGTCAAGTGGTCAGGTTTTTCAAAAGGATTTTTATTCCCCTCCCGGGGTTGGATTTTCAAAAAGGTTATAATACAAAAGAACTCAGGATACAACCATACTTCTGGTAAAGTGAAGAAAACTTAAACATAGCATCTTGCTTCAACAGAACTCATAAATCACAGTATAAAGCTTATCCGATATGCTAGCTGTCTCTTCTTAGCTTTTTCAGCACTCACGTGGCACTCTTATCCTGGCTTCAGCATAGGGAGGAAACCATATCGGATAACAACAGCGTACAATCCATGGCTTCATCACATGGACCTTCAATATCAGCCTCAGTAATCATAGGCTCACACTTTGCTTTATCATTCACAATATTTTCATTAGAACAGAAAGTTTGCACCTTTCTTAGTCCCGTATCTCTATCAGTGCACTCTGAACAGCCTTCTTCACAGCAGGGCAAATAGCTGTCATATAACTGGTAATAGCAGGAAGGAGAGACACCTTTCTCTGAGTAAGCTTTATCCTTAAAACTTTTAAACCTCCTGCCTTTTACATTTGGCTGTAAACCATAACACTGTTCTCTTCTATTATATGAAGATTTCTCTCTTGGAAATCTTTTGCAGGGTTTCACTGGCACACGCTCTTCAGGGTCAGACATACACACATCTTCAATAGCATTTCTTTCCCTCTCTAGGGTTTGTAACTGTTTTAAGCTGCCATGCTTTTCAGATACATACGGTTTGCCTTTGGCTGCCTCCCATTCATTCAGCACAGCCCGGTGCTTAGGAAATTCAAGCTGCGTCAGAGGTAAGTGCTTCTTACAGCTGACCTCTCTGGGTGAAACTCTCCATGTTTCTTTCTGTGAATTTCTCTGTGGCTTCCTGCTAGACGTTTCAGGCAGTTCTGACTCTGTGTCTGTATTTCCTGAATATTCTGAGCTTTCTTCTGAGTCCTGCAAGTCTCTCGTGTCCTGCCAGTCTTGCAAGTTTCTCGTGTCCTGCCAGTCTAACTCTGACTGCACTGAGCATTTTTTATACAGCTTCTTGGGCGTTCCCTTGCACAGGTGAAAGCCGTTTTCATCAGCAGCTGGGGAATGCTTACTAGCTAGGCGTGACTGCAGACCTCGTGTCTGAGTTTGTTTACGTTGTCTATGATAACTGGGAATCTTGTGACTTGCCTGCCTGTCAGAATCTAAACTGCAAACAGCAGATTTCTGTGCTTCTGAGGCAGAGGACAGATCTTCCGTGTTACACCTGTTACAGGTGAGTAACTATGCTTTACAGCTATACAATATAGAATTACAGTATAGAGAAATGCAAAAATACAACGATAATATATTACACAATAAATCAAAATACAAGTACATCAGCCCAAGTTTCGGGGAATCATTTACAATAAATATAAAAGAAAAACGAACAAGAAGAAAATGAAGCAAGCCACAACAATCCTCAAGGGAAAGAGTCCCCTGCCAACATAGCAGCCTACCATCTAAACTACTCCCTTACCCCAAAGTAATTATGTTTTAGAAAATATACTAAAGGTAGAAAATCAATGTGCCTTTTCCTTTTCAAGAATCCATTTTTCTAACTCTGAGGAAGACATAAATACATACTTATCATATACGAGAGAAACAAAACATTTACAAGGATATCTTAAGAAAAAAGTAGCCCCGAGAGCAAGAATTCTAGCTTTAAAAGCAAGAAAAGCCTTTCTACGTAATTGTGTAGACAGAGATACATGAGGGAAAATAGACACTTTGTCCCCACAATACAAGTTATCTTTCTTCCTGAAATATGCCTTAAGAATAGCGACTTTGTCCTTCTCAGAGGACAACGTCACTAATAAAGTAGCCCTAGTAGAAATAATATCCTGAGTATCTTCCAAAAAAGTAGTCAAAATCAAAGTTATTCTGCTCCTCAAGGACAGCCACATCCCCTTCCACAATACTGGAGGAAATAACCTTAGTGGAAATGTAATGACATTTAACAAATACTAAAGAGTCAGAGTGCGGGAGGAGAAGGACATCCTTCAGGTACTTCCTAAACAAAATTAAAGGGGACAACAAAGTACTGCAGGGAAAATTAAGCACTCAAATTCTTATTCCGAGACAGATTCTCCAAATTCTCTAGTTTCTGATGTAAAATAAAACTATCCTTCATATTGGCAGTAGAATCTATATTTACCACATTGGAACGCAAGGTCTCAACCTGAGAATCTAAACTCTGAAATTTAACAACTACATCCTTAGTAAACTGACAAAGAGAAGGAACAGTCTCAGCGAGAATCTGTTCCGTACATCTAACCACCTGCCATATATCCAGAAGTGAGATTGGGGAAACTTGAGAGTCATTAGAGGGAACAGCGGGCTCCTTCCAAACTACTGCTTTGGGGAGCTCACTGACCCGCTGGGGATTCACACAGCACTTATAAATGGAAACTGACGAAAACCAAACACAGTTTAGGACAACTATCCACAGGGTCGCCATGAGTCAACATCAGTCTACAGCACTTAACATGATGTGTGGAAGTGACCATTTTGCAACCTCTGCATATAAGTGTCAGCACTAGTGGTGTAAGTTACAATGAAAATTATGTTGGGGGCTCTCCGTTGTCATGGAAGTGGCACACACCCCCTTTGTGCGGCGAGCCCCCGCCCCCCCCCAGTACGGCAGCGGCGGCGGCAAACTTACTTTATCATGTCTGCCGCGCTGCTCCACTCCTGTAAGTTTGCCATAGGGAATGCAGGCTCTGCGGCTGTTTGCTGTCGAGCTGAAGTCTCACATAGTGAATGTTATCATGAGACTTCGGCTCAGCAAGGAAGAGCTAGGGGCCCACATTCCCCATGGCAAATTTACAAAAGCAGAGCAGCATGGCAGAAATGATAAAGTAAGTTTGCCATGCTGTCCCTTGCATTGCGGGGGCTGCTTGGGCGGAATTTAAGCCAGTGGTCAGCACTTATATGTACAGTTTCCCTGATCAGAGAAAACAGTGCATATAAGTCGTGGCAATTAATGGTGAAATATATGAGGCAGAAATTTAAAAAAATGGGAGATTAAGGAGATTTACTGCTTACTACTAATACTACTAATCATTTGTGTAGCGCTGCAAGGCGTACGCAGCGCTGTACATAGAGATGTAAAACACAGTCCATGCTCATCAGAGCTTACAATCTAATCAAGATGAAAAAGCATTGCAAAACTGGGGACTAGAGTATGGCGAGTGTCATGTAGAGGATCCTTCCGAGGCTATGAAACTGGGTAAAGCTGAAGAGATTGTTTCAGAAACTGACAGCCGGGCAGAGCACATGGCCCAGGGTTGCCAGGGACAACATAAACAGAGTGAGTCACGAGGGGAGAAAACACGCCCAAACTGCAAAGTAGCCCTGAGCTCAGGGATTAAGGAGAAGCACCTGGTTGGGGGAGGGGCGCAGTTAAGTCCTAGGTTACAGGGATATAAAAAGTACTCACCAGAAGAGAGCTGGAGAACCAGAAAGGGAAACAGAGGGGGAACCAGTGGGAGAACCAGCTGGAGTTGGAGAAGGAGACCAGAAGAGAGTTCCAAAACGGAGAGCTTCAGGTCCAGAGAGGGAGAGACGTGCTGGCCAGAGGACATTTGTATGACTGAGAGAAAAGAAAGGTTAAAAGGCAGGAAAACACAGCCGGTGTGTGAAAGCCTTGCTGACCCAGCTGTGCTAAGAAATCCCTCTGTGAAGAAGCCAAAAGGTAGGCTGTATAAACCGTGTAGAAGGGAAACTGGGTTTGAAAGTTTTCCTTATGATTGCCAAGGTTTGCTGGACTCTCCCTTTGTTAAATCCCATATATACGGTAATGCTCCACCCTGCTCTGTAGCACCCGGTGAAGAGAAGTCTCGGGGAAGTAGAGAGAGACTGCATTTTGAAGTACCGTATAATTATCCACAAACTTACCTATCTGACAGTGACTGTGAGGAAATACAGACAGAGTTTGTTAATGAACAGACATCAGATGAGCAGATGTATTGCACGCTGTCCTTAGCAGATCACGTCATATCACTTTGCTAAACTAGCTGTTAACAAGGCTGTTGGAACAGCAGTGGGAAAAGCAAGAGTGTTTGCCTTTGTTTGAAAAGGGACTGCTGCATTTAAGTTTGTTCTGAACACTGTATGTGAAAGCTGAAAGCCAAAGAAGCTGTTTTTGTTTCTGAATTGTTTTTCTTTGTACCAGATGTAGACAAGGGCTAACTAGGCTAGGCCCCAAACATACATTGGATATAATCAGTGAAGTGGATGAAACAGCTGCTGATAAACAAATTTATACACCTATGATTCACCCAGGATATGCAGATCTGGAGTTGTCAGATTCAGAGACAGACAGCGGATCAGGATCGATAATATCTATAGCTATAGAAGGCAGGCCCTCTATACATGAAACCGAAATGTAGAACCTAACTTAGCTATAGGCCTAGAAAGTACAGGTCTGAATTGCATTAAAAACTCTCTCTTTAAAAGGCATTTCTGCTTTTAACCTAGAACACTGAATTTAGTAAACAAGGCTTGTGCGATTAGCACATAGAGTTTGTGTAGAAATAGATATTAGGTCAGAGTGAACTTCTCTAAATAAATAGAACATAGGGTACAGTTGCTCATCCTGCAATCTGATAGGCTAAAGAGGTTGCTAGGTCAGGATGCGCTGCTCTTGTGAAACTAGGCTTTGATTCAATTAGCAAATATAACGGAATATAGCTTGTATAAATAATAGAAAATCAGCAAATATAATAAGTAACTAATTAGCTTCTGCTGAAAAGTAAAATCACAGCGACACCTACTGAATTTAGTGAACATAGTCGTGAGATGTAACTTCTGTTTTCTATATGATAATGATGCCTATGTTAGCAAAATTTATGTACACGTTGTAATTTGGAAAGTACCAGATGTTAATTAAAGAGTAACTGAATCAGCTGATATTTTCTAATAAAAACGGGAGCCCTATGAAGCCATCTTTGAAGAGGCTCGATGGATATGTCTGAATTAGACTCCATGTGTATCTTCCCTATAGAGCTCCATAGTGATTGATTAATTAATTAATCGTGTCGTGTCTTTCCTTCCTGTTGAGCGGTAAAGGGATATATGATAAAGAATCCAGGTATTGTGTGTAGGATTCCGGACCCCAGGAGGGCTAGAGTCAACAGTTTGGTGCCCCGGTGACTCGGATTCCTCTGCCTTTCAACAGGAATGATAAACACTGAAGGACATAATCTGTGAGGCATTGGTGTGAGTATACAGCTGTTTGACAGATATCTGTGTTAAGTGTGTATTATAATGGGTAATAAAACAGCTAAAGTGAAGCAGAGGTCTCAGTTAGAAGACTGGGATGAGAAAGCTCGTGCTATAGCAATAGATAAAAAAGGGTGAGAGTCAACACCAGAAGTATGGTCATTTTTGTCCTTAATTTTGTTTGCAATGAATCCACCCGGAAGGGGAAATAAAACCTTGTCATTTTTGCCTAACCCACTCGACTACAATTATTCCTGGCTTAGAGAGTAAGAGGGACTACAACACCCAGAAGGCAGTGCAGGGCCAACTGCACTACCCTGCTCCTTAAGTTTTGGATAGCCCAGGCTGACCTACCCTACACGCCCCTGGCTCTAGGGGGGTTACTGGTGACACGAGATACACATAAGTAGTGCAGAAGAGAATGAGGAGCATCAGGATCCAAAAGCAGCCTCAAAGAGGTGGGTCTTCAGCCTGGACTTGAATAGGGCCAGAGAAGGAGTCCAGCCCACTGACTCAGGTAGTTTGTTCCAGGCATATGAAGGAGCAAGGTGGAATGGACGAAGTCTGGAGTTGGCAGTGGCAGAGGAGGGCAAAGATAAAAGGAATCTGCCAGATGAGCGGAGTTCCCAAGGAGGAGTGTATAGTGATAAGAGAGGAAAGGTAATGAGGAGCCACAGAACGAATACACATGTAGGCAAGTAGGAGAATTTGAACTGGACGTGGAAATGGATAGGGAGCCAGTGAAGTAACTCGAGAAGAGGGGTTACATGAGCATAGCAACACTGGTGGAAGAAAATCCATGCAGCTGAGTTTTATCCCCTCACATAAATCTCTGACCAAAACAAGCACTTTTTAAAAATCTCTGTGTACCTCTGAGCTGGTGCAGTGCCCAACAGGGAAATCTGCAAGATGGGAACATAAAAACATAAGATATGGCATACTGGGTCTGACCAAAGGCCATCAAGCCCAGTGTCCTGTTTCTAACAGTGCCCAATCCAGGTCACAAGTACCTGGCAGGTTCCCAAAAAGACACTCAGGTTCCACAAAGCTTGTTCTGGGGCAAGCAGTGGATTTCCCAGGTCCTCTTTAATAATGGTTTATGGACTTTTCCTCCAAGAACTTGTCCAAACGTTTTTTTTAACCCAGCTACACTAACAGCTTTTACTACATCCTCCAGTAACGAATTCCAGAGTTTGATTGCATATACAGGTATGCACTGCATAATGTCCATTCCGGCAATGTCCGACCGCATATATGTCCGTGGTCCCATAAGGTTATAACAGAGTTCAGAAATCCTGATCGGAGAAAGGGCCGTAGCGGATGTAACTAAACTCTATGGTGTTCACACAACGTCCAAATCACATAACATCCTATTTCACAGAATGCATCGACGCGTAGCTGTATAAGTTCTTTGCCTGCCCAATGTTCCCTTGATTTCTCTACGTTCCAACCATCTCCACATGTAAATAGTGGTTTTCTAAAATCACCACTTCCATGTGCAGCTTATCTACATATGTAAATGCAGCTATTTATATGTGACTATGCTTTTAAAGTGACCTCCAAAGTCACATTAAGAGCAAATTTGAAAGCTTTTAACATAAGGAAGGAGAAATTAGACCTTACCTGCTAATTGTCTTTCCTTGAGTTCTCTCCGGGCCAGTCCAGGTACATTAGGGTAGTCAACCTCCTCCAGCAGCTGAGGACTGAATACTGAAAGTCTTGCTGACAGCCTATCCAGCTCCCTCTGGTGTCAGAGAGTCAGTCTCCTATTGTCAAAGCAGTGGAACTATAACTATGAAAACAACAAAAATTACTCTAGGTCTCCAGGAACATTTCTTATACCATTAAGAAGCATCCTTTTCGTTTCTTTCTTTTTTTTTTTCTCAATCATTGTTTTTTTTTAATATGATTCATAAGGAGCCCTCCTAACTCTAGAGGAACCTCCCAAAATCCCCTTTGACTATGCCAGTCAACGTTCTCCAGCTCCGGCCCCTAGCGAGTTAATCGACTCTATCTCTACACTAATGGCGAAGTTCCTAGGCTTGTCCATCACTCGCAGACGATCTGGGTGGGTCCTGGACTGACCCGGAGAGAACTCAAGGAAAGACAATTAGCAGGTAAGGTCTAATTAGCAGGTAAGGTCTAAGGAGGAGTGGCCTAGTGGTTGGGGCAAGGTACTTCAGGCCGGAAGGTCGGGGGTTCAAATCCCACTAGAGGACAGCAACCTTGGGCCGGAAGGACTGGGGTTTCTAGTCCCACAGGTGCTCTTTGTGGTCTTGGGCAAGCCACTTAACCCTCCATAGACCATGTTCCCTGTAAAATAATTATCTCCAAGTTATAATGCCCTGTTCAATGTAATTTCAGTTTGTTCAATGTAAACCGCACTGATGCAGAATAGCGCGGTATATAAGAGAATGTAATAAATAAATAATAAATAAATTTCTCCTTCCTATTCGTCTCTCCGGGCCAGTCCAGGTACATTAGGGCAGTACCTAAACTCGGGAGGGTCCTGCGAGCCCCGCCACAATGGCCGAGGCCCCAACCTTCGCATCCCCCCTTGCCTGAACATCTAACCTATAGTGCTTCGCGAACGTATGAAGGGAAGCCCACGTCACCGCTCGACAGATATCACTCGGCGGAACCAAAGCAAACTCAGCCCAAGACGCTGCCTGGCCTCTAGTAGAATGTGCTCTGAGCCCTTCTGGAGGCGACTTACCTTTTGCTTCATAAAGCTGCCCCTATCGCCTGTTTCACCCAGCGGGCGATAGAAGCCTTGGTAGCTGCCTTCCCTTTAAGAGGATCACTAAAAACCACAAACAACCTATCCGACCTCCGAAATGGCTCCGTTTCCCTGAGGTACCTACGCAACACGCGTCCCAAATCCAACCTCCTAAGCAACCGATCAACTTTAGTCCCCTCCTGTCCAACAAAGGTGGGAAGCGAAACGGATTGATTCATGTGAAACCCAGACACCACTTTAGGCAGAAAGGACGGCACTGGCCGCAACACCACTTTTTCCGGCATAAACTGAATGTACAGCTCTCTACACGAGAGCGCTTGCAGATCCGAAACTCTCCTTGCGGAACACAAGGCTACTAGGAAGGCCGTTTTCCATGACAATTCTCTCAGATTCCCTGCCGACCTCGCCTCAAAGGGGAGGTCCCGTTAAAGCTTCCAGCACCAAGTTCAAGTCCCAAGGAGGCACTACCTGCCTAACCGGTGGCCTAATATTCCTGGCTGCCCTAAGGAAACGTTGAACATCTGGGTGCGACGAGAGAGTGCCCCCCCTGCACCTTTCCCCCATAACAAGCCAGCACCGCCAGGTGCACCTTGAGAGTGCTAAGGGCTAGCCCCTTTTCTAGTCCCCCCCTGAAGGAACGATAGGATATCTGGTATCCTCGCAGAACAAGGCTTAACCCTACGCTCTTCACACCACGCTTCAAAAATGCGCCACACGCGAACATACGCCAAGGACGTCGACCTTCTCCTGGACCTTAACATAGTGGCTATCACAGACACTGAGTACCCCCGATGTCACAACCATTCCCTTTCAAGAGCCAGACCGTAAGCAAGAACAGATTCACCTGCGGCATCAACACAGGACCTTGGCTCAACAGATTGACTCGTGAGGGCAGCCTCCATGGAGGAGCCACTAGAAGCCGCCCCAGATCTGCATACCAGGGCCGTCTGGGCCAATCCAGAGCAATGAGAATGACCTTTCCATTGTACCCCATTATTCTCCGAATGACCTGCCCTAACAGGGGCCATGGGGGAAACAAGTAAAGCAGCTCTCCCAACAGCCAGGGTTGGACCAGGCCGTCGAGGCCTTCCGACATGTGCTCCCTGCGCCTGCTGTAAAACCGGGCCGCCTTGGTATTGGCCAGGGTAGCCATGAGATCCATGACTGGCTGACCCCACCGTACTGTGATTTCACGAAAGACCGCCAAGTTCAGCTCCCATTCTCCGGGATCCAGGACATTTCGACTGAGATAGTCGGCCTGAATGTTGTCCTTTCCTGCTACATGTGCTGCCGAGAGCGCTAAGAGATGGACCTCCGCCCACTGCAACAAACATTGACTCACTTCTAGCAAAACCGCACTGCCCGTGCCTCCTTGCCTGCTGATGTAGGAAACCGTTACCAGATTGTCGGAGAACACTCGAACCACTTGCCCTTTGAGGAGACCGACAAAATCTAGCAGGGCAAAGCGCACCACTCTCAGCTCTAACCGATTGATCGACCAACTGCTCTGCTCCGCAGACCAGGTCCCCTACGTTATTTGTGACAGACAATGAGCCCCCCAACCGGAAAGGCTGGCGTCCGTTGTCACCAACACCCACTCCGGGTGCTCCAAAGGCACCCCTGCCTGTAGATGCGCCGGGACCAACCACCACTGCAGACTGTCGCGCACTTCCTCCGGGCACACCAGCCTCCAAGACAGAGGATGATCCTCCGGTGACCATCTGGAAAGCAATGCTTGCTGAAGCAGACACATATGAGCTCTGGCCCACGAACCAGGTCCAAGGCCGCTGCCATTGAACCCAACAATTGTAAGTACCTCCAAGCCGTTGGAGCCTTCATTCGCACGAACGCCCCTACCTGAGCCAAAATCTTCTGCACCCTGTCCGGAGGAAGGAACACCGACCCTATCTCCGTGTCGAACAAGGCCCCGAGATACGTCAACCGCTTCACTGGCTGTAAATAACTCTTTGCACGTTTGATGACCCAACCTAGCTGTCCCAGGAACTCCACTACTCGAGAGGTTGCTGTGATTGATTCCGCTAGAGATCCTGCCCGGATCAGCCAATTGTCCAGGTAGGGATGCACCTGAATTCCTTCCTTCTGCAGCACCGCCACCGCCGCCACCACCACCATTACTTTGGTGAAAATCCGAGGTGCTGTAGCCAGTCCGAACAGCAATGTTCGAAACTGAAAATGACCCATGGGAACTGCAAAGCGTAGAAACGTTTGATGATCCCGTCTGATTGGAATGTGCAGGTAAGTCTCTGTTAGCTCTATGGACAAAAGCACTTCTCCCGGATTTACCGCCCGGATAACCGATATTAGGGTTTCCATCCGAAAATGAGGCACCCTCAAGCAGCGGTTCACGTGCTTGAGATCCAGAATTGGCTGAAAAGATCCTTCTTTCTTGGGAACTGCAAAATAAATTGAGTATCGACCTAAGCCGTACTGGTCTTGGGGTACTGGCACCACCGCTTGAAGCCGTAACAAGCGCTGCAGCGTGTCGCTGACCGCTGCCCTCTTTGCTTGAGGCCCGCATGGGGACAATACAAAGGCTTCCGCCAGCGGGTGAGCAAACTCCAGCGCATACCCCTCGCGGATAATCTCCAGCACCCACTGGTCCGTATTTATGGTGGCCCAGGCGGAGAGAAACCCCTGCAAACGTACTCCTACCAGAATCTCTGCCTGTACGTTAAATTAGCCCCTGCCGAATCCCCTGGCTCCTCGAAAGGACTGCCCCCTAGTCACAAACCGGCCTCTTTGATAAGGCGCAAACCGAGGCCCTCCGAACCTATGAAAATCTCTTCCTTGACACTCTGCATCGTTCCCATCTTTGCCACTCTCAGTCGGTCCTCGGGAAGGCGACTCCCTTTGGAATCGCCCAAATCTTTCACAATTTTCTCCAATGCTTCCCCAAAGAGCAACCTGCCCTTGTAAGGAAGCTTACTGAGGCGCGACTTAGAAGATGCATCCGCCGCCCAATTTCTTAGCCAGAGAAATCGTCTAGCGGCAATCACTGATGCCATGGACTTCGCTGATAAACTTACCAAATCATAGAAGGTGTCTGCCAGATAAGCCACCGCCGACTCAAGCTTTGCTCCTTCTGAGGAAGATTTCTCCTCCTTATCCAGACCTGATTCTCCTTGTAGCCAACGGATAGAGGACCTTGACACAAAACAGAAGCCTGCAGAGCTAGAGCACTGGAATCAAAGGCCTGTTTCAGCAACGCCTCTAACCGATGATCCTGAAGATCCTTAAGGGCTGCACCCCCTTCTACCGGAATAGTCGTCTTTTTGGTGACCGCTGAAACCAGCGCATCCACCTTAGGCATCCACAACAACTCCTTCTCCTCCTGGGGAACCGGATAAAGGCGCACAATGGCTCAACCCCCTCTCAGGGTAGCTTCAGGGCATTCCCACTCTGATTCTATCATCTGTTTAATTACCTTGTGTATTGGGAAACAGCGCTGTTCAGTCTTAAATCCCTGCAACAAGGGATCCTCTAGTGGCTCCTGCTGCATCGCCGGGAGCACTATATTCAACGCTGCGAGGGATTGAGCGATCAAAGCCCTCAGCTCCTCCTTGCGAAACACCCTGAAGACATTCGGATCTTCACCTGGCCCAATCTCACCTTCCTCTAAATCCACTGGCCAAGAGTCCAAACCTGTCTCAGAAAGAATCTCTCCTTCTGCCACCTGAGGAATAGAGACCTGTGGCCCGAAGCCTTCAAAGCCTGCCTCTAAACCTATGCCTTTAGCAGAGAACCCCTCCCTAGGATCTGCCACCTTGGACTCCCCCTTCTGTGATTCTAACAGGGTGGGAGCAGACGGGTTGCCTAATGACTGAGCCATCTTTAACACATATGCTTTATGCAGCGCTAGTATAAAACCAGCTGAAAACCAAGAGTCCAAGCTTCCTTGCACTCCAGGCAGCGGCTGCTGGTCCGGCCCCTCAGCCTGAGGCGCCTTGTGTGCCTTTGATTTTCTCTTTCCCGTTCTTGCCTGAAGCACAGGAGAAACGGCAGGCTCAGCCAAAATTACTGCAGTTCCCGCCTTTTCCAACGAGCCTTGAGGCCTCTCTACCACATCCTCTGAAGCCATTTTTTGATCCATAACCCCGTCTGCCTCCAAAAAACACAAAAGAAACAAACCCCGATCGGCAGAGACCGGCCCCCGACGAGCGCGGCGATTCCAGACCGTACAGCATGCTGCCGACGCCGGTATCCCCGAACAACCAAAACTGCTTCAAGACAACTCTGCAATGGCCAAAAAACACCCGCGGCGACGATCGTAGAACCCCCGCCAGCCAAACTAAGTCCCTGTCACGCTGTTACCGCTCCTACCTGAGCCAAACGTGTTGGAGCCCTGCTCTCCGCTTTCCCGCTGCTAGCGGGCCACGGAGACTGAAGCGATCGAAGGCAAGGAAGACGATTCTGGGGCTCCCAGCTCCTTCCCCAACCCCCTGAGCGACGGATCCTCAAATTGAGGCAGGCTCTGCCCCTTGTACTGTTTAACCCCTTTCTGGCAGCTGAGGACCGTTGTCTCTTTTTTTTTTTTCTTTCTTTCAAAAACTTGAAAGGAAACTTCTCTTGCCTTACTGCCCTGCTAGGGCAGCTGAGGAAAACATTTTTTTTTTTTTTACATCCACAATTCGAATTGCCTATTTCCAACTCGTCTCTCCTGGGAGCCTGTCAGTCACATGTCCTGCTCAGCTGCTGAGGACTGAAAGACTGACTCTCTGACACTAGAGGGAGCTGGATAGGCTGTCAGCAAGACTTTCAGTATTCAGTCCTCAGCTGCTGGAGGAGGCTGACTAACCTAATGTATCTGGACTGGCCCGGAGAGACGAATAGGAAACAGTTGTTTACCTGTGAGAAAAGACCTACTAAAAACTGCCTCCCAAATTCTCACATTTCCTAACATAAAATTATGCAAGCCTTTTCCTACAGTCTATAAGGGCCACATACCTGGTGATTGCACTAAATAGACCACGAATGCGTGCTCTATGACGAGCCACAAAAGCCTCTGTAAAAATCACTCCTCGATTGTTCTGATCTATCTGTCCGTGAATAATCCTACCAAGTCTCAGTGACAATACCTGCAAGCAGAAGAAGTTTAAGGATTAAATATGGTAAGGAAACCATAATATAAAAAGTACCAAATGAAAAATAATTCACGGTCTCTAAAGAAGCAGCAGCAGTACAGATATCTTTGTTTGCACAGACAGCTGTAAGTGCAAAATCAGAGTTAGTGACTGAAACATCACAAGAAGATATCCCATTACAGTTGCTCAACCAGGAAAAAAAAAGTACATGGCAAGGCAGCAGGGTACAAATTACACAAATTAATAAAATCTCTCAAAAGGAGCACAATTTTTTCTGGATTTTGAAAGCATAATTTTGACACGGTTATATTTTGGTCCAGGTCAAACAACGGTCCTGAATGGAAGTTTTGGAACAGAACAATACAGACACTGAATATCATAGACAGACTAATATATTATATCCTTTACTTACAAAGGTAGGTAGGGGAACTGATTAGGCAAAAATATCCTCATGGTTCCTATGAATGGGAGAAGGCTCTGTTCCATGATTGCTACTCTAAAGACCAGCTGAGCTCTCATTTCTGTCTGCTAAATACGTTTTCCTGGCTGGACCAAATATTCTCAGATTTTGGCAGCATCCCCAAGTGTGCGTGCACATAAGATATGCCATAATGGGTCAGACTAAGGTCCATCAAGCCCAGTATCCTGTTTCCAACGCTGGCCAATCCAGGTCACAAGTACCTGGCAGCTTCCCAGAAAGGTACAGAGATTCCACGTTACTTATCCCCAGGTAAGCAGTAGATTTCCCCAGTCCTTTTTAATAATGGTTTATGGACTGTTCCTCCACACTAACAGCTTTTAACTATATCCTCTGATAATGAATTCTAGAGTTTGATTATGCGTTGAATAAAAAATATTTTCTCCTTTTAGTCTTAAATGGGGAATATTGTGTGTTCCCTAGTCTTTCTACTTTTGAAGAAGTAAACAACTGATCTATGTTTATCCATTCCACTCCATTCATTATTTTGTAGACCTCTATCACATCTCCCCTCAGCCGTCTTTTTTCCAAATAAACAGCCCTAACCTTTTAAGCCTTTCCTCATAGGGGTATATCCCTTTATCTCTTTTACCATTTCGGTGGCTCTTCTCTGTACCTTTTCTAATTCTGCTATATCCTTTTTAAGATATGGTGACCAGAATTGCACACAATTTTCAAGGTGCGGTCGCATCATAGCATTATAAAACTCTGTTTTATTCTCCATTCCTTTCCTTATGATTCCTAGCATTATATTTGCTTTCTTGGCCACCGCTGTACACTGGGCAGTTTCAACGTATTATCCACAATGATGCTTAAATCCTTTTCCTGGGTAGTGGTTCCTAATTTGGAACCCTGCATTGTATAACCATAATTTGGGTTGTTCTTTCCTAGATGCATAACTTTGTACTTGTCCACATTAAATTCCATCAACCATTTGGACATCCAGTCTTCCTATTTATCATAAGAACATAAGAACATAAGATATGCCATACTGGGTCAGACCAAGGTCCATCAAGCCCAGTATTCTGTTTCCAACAGTGGCCAATCTAGGTCATATGTACTGTCAGACGGCTGCCTAGGGTGAGAACTTACACAATCTTGACGATGCATATATTCATATGATTCTTGCAAGGTATTGTGGGTATTGTAGTTCATTCACTCCCAAACACAGCTGATGACAATAATTTGAGTTGTGAAACCAAGTGGTAAGATCAATAAAATACTTCTTTTATTGATGGGGTTTAATTCACCCAGCACATGTATGCTTGATAGCACTATAAATGAGGTTACTTGCTTGCAGTGTTTAAAATGGATAACAAAAAGTCACAAAGTAAACCAGAAAACAACCTTCAGCTTGTCAGGCAATTAGCTAATGTTTTCTTAGCAAATAATTACCAAATACAAAAGGCACAAAGAAAAGAATAAACTTTGCTGGTTAGGTTAACTTCTGCTTATTTTCCACGCAGATCTCAGCAGTGATTCTCCCTTGCTCACACACACAATCAGGTGCAGCCCTAATTACTATCAATGGACCAGCTGAAAGCCTTTAGCTGGCTGGCTGCTACTGTGTGAGCCCAAATCCTGCTTTAAGAGCTGTTTGCAGTGGAAATAAAGAACAAAGTTAGGTTTCTTTGTGATGGCTGATGTGTTTGCTCATAGAAAGCTAGCAATAGCATTTAGATAGAGAACAGTCCATATAAATAGTTTCATCTGCTGTATCTCCCTCTTCATCAACAATCATAGGGTCTATATCATACATTGGCACAGATGAGTCTTTCATTAAGGCACTATCATGAGAATGCTTATTCCCTTGCTGCCATTCTCTATTATAGATAGGGTCTGGATCAGTGTTCATACCTGAGCCTCTCCTGCTATCATTATTCCTCTCTGTATAGCCTGGCCAATATGTAACCCAATTCTGATGTCCAGCCTTCCAATCTTGATCCCTGGACACTGGATCTCCTCTCACATACCTTCTGGCCTTGGTCTGAAAGTCCCTTCCACATGCAGTCTTCTCTCTTCCAGGTAGCCACTGGTGATTCCTATCTCTGCCAATCCATTCCTCTGGCTGAATCCAGTCCAATGGACTCTGCTGGCATTTGGAATACCTCCCAGTAGGGGTACTGCCTTGGAATCTCCCAGACCTTCCAATGGGCTTTCTTCTCTTCCTTCCAGAGAGTTTCCTTCTTTCTCTATCCGCTTGGCTTGGCTTCTGTTTCTCCAGGTGATACTGGTGCTTGAGCTTGTAGCCGTTGCTGTCTCTGTATCTCTTTCTGAAGCTGTTCTTGTAGCTCTCCCTGAAGCTGTTATCTGAAGAATAAGCTCTATTCTTATCCTGTTCTAATGTGTGCTGCTCCCTAACACAGCGCAGCTGTGTTGAATCAGGCCCTGCCCTTTGAGATGAGTGCTTAGGGATTACCTCATAGCTCTCTTGATTGCACACACATTTTCTCACTTCAGCCCCTCTCATGGCTGCTGGAAACCTGGTGCATTCTGGGACTGGTAGTCTTTTATGTGAAAACTCTGTTTTCTTGCTTCTACCAGAACTGACAGGTTGCTTGTTCAGAGTCACATCATCTTTTCTATAGCTCCTACCTGAGCTATGATAAGCTTCCTTATCACAGTACCTAGCAGTTTCCCCAAGAGACAAGGTCCTCTTGCAATTTTTCACAATCTTCTTACATAGTAACATAGTAACATAGTAGTTGACAGCAGATAAAGACCAGCATGGTCCATCCAGTCTGCCCAGCAAGATGGCAAGAGTAGGTGCACCTGTCGCTCCGCGCAGGCCACCCCTCCCCATATCCTTGTTCAGGGGTAAACCCACCACTCCATGTAGGACATCCCTATTTGTTGAGACGTTATATGGTTCAGAAGTTAGATGGTACCGTTTATTTTGTTTTTTTCCTATTTCTGTAAAGGGATCCTCTGTGTTTGTCCCATGCCTTTTTGAATTCCGTCACCGTGTTCGCCCCTACCACTTCCATCGGGAGGGCATTCCAAGCATCCACCACCCTTTCAGTGAAAAAATATTTTCTGACATTGCCTTTCAATTTACCCCCTTGCAGTTTCATGTTATGCCCTCTAGTTTTACAGGTTCCCCGTCTTTGGAAGAGGTTTGTTTGTTCATTATTTCTCTTTATTTAAAGGTCTGAATCATATCTCCCCTGTCCCTCCTTTCCTCCAAAGTATACATATTTAGGTCTTCAAGTCTCTTCTCATAAGGCTTCTGACGCAGGCTCCAAATCATTTTGGTCGCCTTCCTCTGGACAGTCTCCAGTCTTTTTACATCCTTTGCAAGATATGGTCTCCAAAACTGAACACAGTATTCCAAGTGAGGCCTCACCAGTGACCTATACAGTGGCATAAGTACCTCTTCTTTTCTGCTGGTAATCCCTCTTTGTATGCAGCCCAACATCCTCCTGGCTTTTGCCACTGCCTTGTCGCACTGTTTTGCCACCTTGAGATCAGCAGAGATAATCACACCAAGGTCTTTTTCCTGAACTGTGCATACCAACCTTTCTCCCCCTATCGCGTACATTTCTCTTGGATTTCTGCTACCCAAGTGCATGACACTGCACTTTTTTGCATTAAATCGTAGTTGCCAAGCTTTAGACCAGTCTTCCAGCTTTTGTAGATCTTTCTTCATGTTAACCACTCCCTCGGGGGAGTCCACTCTGTTGCAAATTTTTGTGTCGTCTGCAAAAAGACAGACCTTTCCATTCAGTCCTTCAGCAATATCACTCACAAATACATTGAACAGTGCCGGGCCCAGGACCGAACCCTGGGGCACCCCGCTAATCACCTTCCTCTCATCCGAGTGAGCTCCATGTACAATCACCTTCTGACGTCTGTCAGTCAACCAATTTCTAATCCAGTTTACCATCTTGGGACCCATCCCCAAGCTACTGAGTTTGTTGACAAGCCTCCTATGAGGAACAGTATCAAAGGCTTTGCTGAAATCCAGGTAGATGACATCCATTGCATGCCCCTGATCTAGTTCCCTGGTCACGCAGTCAAAGAACTCGATCAGATTTGTTTGGCAAGATCGTCCTTCGGTAAAACCATGTTGCCTCGGGTCTTGCAAGCTGTTGGTTTTCAGAAAGTTCACTATTCGCTCTTTCAGGAGTGCCTCCATTACTTTTCCCGCCACCGAGGTAAGGCTCACGGGCCTGTAGTTTGACACTTCTTCCCTGTCACCACTTTTGTGTAGAGGTACGACATCAGCCATTCTCCAGTCCTGAGGAACCTCTCCTGTTTCCAAGGATCTGTTGAAGACATCCTTTAACGGTCCTGCAAGAACCTCTCTGAGCTCTTTCAGTATCCTGGTATATTCTTGTGTTTTAACAACTTTGAATAATTTTGTCTCATCTGCAAATTTGATCATCTCACTCATTATTCACCTTTCTCCATTCAGAAAATTGGCCATTTAGCCCTACTCTCTGTTTTCTATCTTTTATCCAGATCCTGATCCACAATGGTACACTGCCTCCTATCTTATGACTTTTTAATTGCGCCAAGAGTGTCTCATGAGGGACCTTGTTAGAGGCTTTCTGAAAATTAAGACACACTATTTCAACTGGATCACCTTTATCTACCTGTTTATTCATATTTTCAAAAAAGTCTAACAGATTATTAATAAGACCAGACTTTCCTTGGCAAAAATCCGTGTTGGCTTTCTCCCATTAAACCATCACTATTTACTCCTTCTACCATTTTGCCCAGTACTTGCATCAGGCTTTCCGGTCTATAGTTTCCCGGATCATCCCTGGAACCCTTTTTAAAAATTGTCATTACACAGGCCATTCTCCAATCTTCAGGTACTACAGAAAATTGTCTGTCAACAATGAGCCGCCTGACTGAAGACCGAACACAATTCAGGATAGCTATCCAGAGGGTCACCATGAGTCGACTCCGACTCAACAGCACTTAACAACAACAACAATTCACAGATTACTAATAGTAGGTCTGCAATCTCATATTTCAGTTCTTTCACCACCCTGAGATGTATACAATCTGGTTAAGGTGATTTGGTAGTCTTTAGTTTATCAAATAGTTGCGATACATCTTCCCTGTTTATCGAGATATGTTTCAATTCTTCCAGTACATCGCCTTTAAACACCATTTCAGGCATGGGTAACTTTACTGCATCTTCTTCAGTAAAAGACAGAAGCAAAAAATTCATTCAGTCTCTCCGCAAATCCATCTTTGAGGAGCAGCAATTTCAGAAGGAGCATGCTGTGATTTTTTTTTTAAATCTGTAAAGGAAATCTTTTCTGTAACTTTTTTGATATCTATAGTATTCTTAGAAATAACATGAACATCTCAACTTGATCAGAGACATATTCTTTATCTTCTCACCATTTTAGCCATTCCCCTTTGTTTCTTTCTTCACTGATATTGTATTTTATTTATTTGGACTTTGCTCATGCCTTTTCTTTTGGATCCTGATGCTCTCTCTCTTGTCCCAGAACAGATCTGCCAGGGATGCCGATTTGAGTGGTTCAAGAGGGATCTCCTCCAGAACACGAAGTACTAAATTTAGGTCCTTTGGAGAGATGCACCTTAGCAGTGTCCTATTGTGTATAATCCCCTTAACAAAATACCACACCCTTCTGTGACAATCCAGCTTTTGCAACATGCCAAGGCTGTGCACTGCACTCTATCAGAGTTGCAAGAAAGGTCCCTGCACAGAAATGCCTGCAGAAAGGACAGGACCCCAGGATCTGCAATTTCCATGGTGAGAACTATTGCTCTACACAAAGCTTTGAAGATTCTCCAAATTCTGATGTATGCCAAAGAGGTGAACTTTTTCCTGGCTTTCAACATAATTTCAATAACCAAAATAGAAAAGTCCCTTCTCATTAACCTGGCCCTTTCAAAAGCCAGGCCACAATAGTATGGAGAGGGTTTTTCCCAACTGTTTAGGTCCCTGCTGCAGCAATCTGCTGACTTGGAGCATCCTGAATGGCTTTTCTGCTACTAACCTCGTCAAATCAATGTACCAAGGATGTCTTGGCCAGACCACAGAAAACTAGAATAAAGGTAGCCCAAATATGCAGCAGCCTGCTATATGACCAACCCAGCCTACTGTCCATGGCAGAGTGGAGGAGTAGCCTCATGGTTGGGGCACTGGTTTGGTAACCAAGAAACCATGGTTCAATTCCCACTAGCACTCCTTGTGGCCTTGGACAAGTCACTTAACCCTCTACTACCTCGAAAGAAAAGCCTGGCAATCTACTAACAGTCACATTGCCAAGAAACCCTAGGAGGTGCTGGGTTGCCAGGGGTCAGTATTGACTCAAAGGCACACATTACAATGCATTGCATTGTCCATGGCAGGAACATGTATAAGAACTAGTTCTAAGTATATCAGCGCATCTATTCCACTGGAACCTTACATCTTCCAAAAGCTAAAAAAAAAAACCCACAACCCTGGCACTTTGGTATTCTGGTTTATGGCCATCAAGCCACACAAACAATCCCAATAACCGAATGAAGCAAAATATATTGAAACTAACCTTCATACAACCTATTCGAGAGTGTATAGTATTATGATTCTATTCTTTTTTCTTATTTCATTAGAATTAAAATGAGGAAAAGGATCTCAGAATCTTATGAATAATTATTTATATTGGGCATTACTGTATAGAAACATAAATGATGGCAGAAAAAGCCCACATGGCCTATCTAGTTTGCCCTTCCATACCGACAACATTAGTCCCCACTTTTCCTTTAGAGATCTTCTGTGTTTGTACCATGCTTTCTTGAATTCAGACACTGTCTTCGTCTCTACTACTTCCACTGGGAGACTATTCCACACATTTACCATTCTTTCTGTAAAGAAATATTTCCAAATATTATTCCCGAATCTATCCCCTTTCACCCTCATCCTATGTCCCCTCATAGCAGAGCTTGCTTTCAATCGAAAGAGGCTCTCCTCTTGTGCATTTATGCCACGGAGGTATTTAAACGTCCATCATAAAATTGTGGTCAACATTATTGACGCCCTTGCATTTTAGGTATGTTATGTACAATATCTTGAAAAATAATTGGAAATATTCCAACTGTATGATATCATAATATTTTAATAGTATGTTTAAAGCTACACCACAAACAAAAGATGTCTGTGCAACTTAGACATAGTCATTTCTGAGAAAAAAACAAAATATGACCTGGACAGGATTAATGGCACCCTTCACTAATATTTGCTTGAACAACTCTTGCCAGTTATGAGAGCCTCCAAAAGTTTCTTGTAGCCATCTATGAGTTTCTTACATATGTCTGCTGGTAGTTTCTCCCACTCTTCAACTGTAATTTCAACTGAATAACAAAAAGAATATGATTACCACACCCCTTGGATACCAAAAGACCTTACAAAACACATCTGAAAGAGCACTATCATTCTATGCTCCATCACTTTGGAACTCTCTCCCGGACGACTTGAGGGCAACATCAGACATCAAAAACTTTCGAAAAAAACTAAAAACTCACCTCTTCTCAACTTACTACGGAGTTATAACCTAACCACATAAACAACTACATGATCCAAGTTACTGACTGTTGACCCAAAGCAATGGACTAATAAACATAAAATATGATGCTTAAAATTGTAAATAGTTGTCATATCCTCATGACCATATACATAGTTCTCAGACTACCTTGCCCCTAGATAAGATCCAATTGTTCCTTGTTCTTTGTAGACTATAATACAATACCGTTTACTGTTCAACTGTTCTTTGTAGATTGTAATAATACTGTTTACTGTTCAACTGTTCTATGTAAAATGTTTGTTACAATGTAAACCGCTCTGATTGAAGGACAAAGCGGTATAGAAAAATGTTTAAACAAATAAATAATTTGTTCCAGCTCATGAATTTTTCCAGGATTCCTTTTAACAATGGCAGATTTCAGCTCTTTCCAAAGGTTCTCAATTGGATTGAGATCGGGTCTTATTGCTGGCCAAACAGTCCATTTGTTCCTTTTTAGCCATTCTTTTGTATTTTTGGAGGTATGTTTTGGTTCATTGTCCTGCTGGAGACACTATGATCTTCGACCCAAACCTAGCTTTCTGACACTAGTTAGCACATTTTGCTCCAAAATACCTTGGCAGTCCTCTGACTTCATGGTTCCTTTAATAAGTTTCAGGCCTCCAGTACCTGAAGGGCAGCAAAACAGACTTCTTGGATTAATTTTCCACTTCCCACCACATCCTGGGAATTTGACAGTTCCATGAGCAGAAAGAACATAAGAACATAAGATATGCCATACTGGGTCAGACCAAGGTCCATCAAGCCCAGAATTCTGTTTCCAACAGTGGCCAATCTAGGTCATACGTACCTAGCAGTTTCCCCAAGGGACAGAGGTTCCACAATGCTTGTATTGGTTCAAGCATTGATATCCTGGGTCCCTTCTTAATAATGGTTTATGGACCTTTCCTCCAGGAACTTGTCCAAACCTTTTTTAAACCCAGCTACACTAACAGCCTTTACTACATCCTCCGGTAACAAATTCCAGAGTTTGATTACACATTGAGTGAAAAAATATTTTCTTTTATTAGTCTTAAATAGTTTACCCTGTAGCTTCATTGCATGTCCCCTAGTCTTTCTATATTCTGATAAGGTAAACAATCGATCTACGTTTACCAGTTCCACTCCGTTCATTAATTTATAGACTTCTATCATATCTCCCCTCAGCCGTCTCTTTTCCAGGTTAAAGAGCCCTAACCTTTTTAGCCTTTCTTCATAGGAGTATCCTTCCATCCCCTTTACCATTTTGGTGGCTCTTCTCTGAACCTTTTCTAAAATCGCTATATCCTTTTTAAGATACGGCGACCAGAATTGCACACAATATTCAAGGTGCGGTCTCACCATGGAACGATATAGAGGCATTATAATATCTTTTGTTTTATTTTCCATTCCTTTCCTTATCATACCTAGCATTCTATTTGCTCTCTTGGCCGCCGCTGCACACTGGGCCGAGGGTTTTAACATGGTATCCACAATGACGCCTAAATCTTTTTCCTGGGTGGTAGTTCCTAATGTGGAACCTTGCATCGTGTAACCATAGTTTGGGTTGTTCTTCCCTAGGTGCATAACCTTGCACTTGTCCACATTAAATTTCATCTGCCATTTTGATGCTCAGTCTTCCAATTTATCAAGATCCTCTTGCAATTTTCCACAATCCTCTTGGGTTTTAACAACTTTAAATAGTTTTGTGTCATCTGCAAATTTGACAACCTCACTCGTTATTCCACTTTCCAGGTCATTTATGAATATGTCAAAAAGCAGCGGACCCAGCACAGATCCTTGGGGTACACCACTATTCACCTTTCTCCATTGGGAAAATTGGCCATTTAGCCCAAACCTCTGCTTTCTATCTTTTAACCAGTTCCTGATCCACAATAGTACACTGCCTCCTATCCCATGACTCTTTAGTTTTGCCAAAAGTCTCTGATGAGGGACCTTGTCAAAGGCTTTCTGAAAGTCCAGATACACAATATCAACCGACTCACCTTTGTCCACCTGATTATTCACTCCTTCAAAAAAAAACATAACAGATTAGTAAGACAAGATCTTCCTTGTCTAAAGCCATGTTGGCTATCTCCCATTAGGTCATGACTATCTACATGCTGAGTATTTTTATTCTTTATGATGATTTCTACCATTTTTCCCGGTACTGATGTCAGGCTCACCAGTCTGTAGTTTCAAGGATCATCCCTGCAACCCTTTTTAAAAATTGGTGTTACATTGGCGATCCTCCAATCTTCAGGTATTAGAGATGATTTTAATGATAGTTCACAGATTACTAATAGCAGGTCTGCAATCTCATATTTCAGCTCTTTCAACACCCTTGGATGTATACCATCCGGCCCAGGTGATTTGCTACTCTTCAGTTTATCTAATAGTTGTAATACATCTTCCCAATGTATCGATATTTCCTTCAATTCTTCCGCACCTTTAAATACCACTTCAGTCATGGGTAACATCCCTACATCTTCCTCAGTAAAGACTGAAGCAAAGAATTCATTCAGTCTCTCCGCTATTGGCTTGTCGCCTCTTAGTGCTCCTTTAACCCCTTTATCATCTAATGGACCAACTGACTCTCTCACAGGTTTTTTGCTACGAATGTACTTGAAAAGGTCTTTATTTCGCGTTTTTGCTTCCGCAGCAAGCTTCTTCTCAAATTCTCCCTTTGCCTGCCTTATCAATGCCTTGCATTTGACTTGCCAGTGCTTGTGCTGTTTCCAGGTTTCGTCGTTTGGCTGTTTTTTCCATTTCCTGAAAGATGCTTTTTTGGCAACAACAGCCTCTCTGACCTCACCTTTAAACCATGGTGGCAGTTTTTTGGACTTCCTTCCACTTTTCTTAAAGCGTGGAATACAGCTGGTCTGGGCTTCCAAGATAGTATTTTTCAACAACAGCCAAGCCTGATGTACGTCTTTAACCTTTGCAACTGCTCCTTTTAGTTTTTTCTTAACTGTTTTCCTCATTTTATCATAGTCTCCCTTTCGAAAGTTAAAAGGTAGTACTGTGGATTTCCTTACTATCCCTCCTCCACTAATTAAATCAAAGGCGATCATGCTATGATCACTATTGCCAAGTGGCCCCAACAACCTTATCTCTTGCACTAGATCTGGTGTTCCACTAAGGACTAGGTCTAATATGGCTTCCCCTCTGGTCGGTTCATGAACCAGCTGCTCCAAGAAGCAGTCATTTATTTCATCTAGGAACTTTATCTCCCTAGCATGTCCTGACGTGACACTGACCCAGTCGATACCGGGGTAGTTGAAACCACCCATTATTATTACTGCACTGTAACTTTTGTTAGCTTCCTTGATTTCTTTGAGCATTTCATCATCCATTTGGTCATTCTGGCAAGGCGCTCGATAGTACACCCCCACTCCCATTGCCTTCCCCCTTTTATATGGAATTTCAATCCATATAGATTCTACAGCAGATTTTGTTTCCTGCAAAACTTTAATCCTTTCTGACTCAATGCCCTCTCTAACATAGAGAGCAACCCCTCCACCAATTTGATCAGCTCTATCATTACGATACAGTTTGTACCCAGGTATCACAGTGTCCCACTGGTTGTCCTCCTTCCACCATGTCTCTGATATTCCAATCATATCTAACCTTTCATTTAGTGCTATATATTCTAACTCTCCCATCTTATTTTTTAGACTTCTAGCATTTGCATACAAGCATTTTAGAGAATGTATTTTACTCATATTAATTTGGCTATTGTTAGACATGGATCTTTAAGCTCAGTCTGCTCCATAATAGAATTGCGAACTGTTGACACAGGTATCTCATGGTCTTTGGAGATGGCCTTGTACTCCTTTGAAATTTGATGTTTGTTGATAATGGCTTTTCTGATGGTCTCAGGCAGCTCTCGTCTTCATCATTGTGAAAAGAGAACAGGGAGTGAATGTGGCCAGTTTAAACATTAGAGCCATTATTCATTGTTTGATTCAAGTCATATAAGTACTGACAGTTGATTATAGGTGTGTCTAATTTTACTGCAGTATGAATGTGGTTCTGCTGTTCAAACTGATTTGAATTCTTTATAAAGGTGCTAATAGTCATGTACTGAATGAAAAGGGAACCAACGAAACTCCTTGAGCTCATGACCTGAAGATATTCTACTAATTTTGTTGGATGGTTTGCCCTGAAAGAATCATCTTTTTCATGGCAAAACGTTCCATTTTTACCTTTTTTTTAAAAGGCTTCCTAGCCTCATAAAAGTATAAGAAGGGACAACATAACAAGTAGACCCCAAGATATACTTAGCTGAATGTTGAACTGCTGTAACTAACTATGCGGTAAACTGCAAACATCCCCTTCTCAGCAATCACATATGAAGTTCTTATGGAGCAACTGAGCTTGAGACTTCAAACCACCTCATATTCCAGGTACCATCCCAACAAGAGTCACTTGGCAGTCTTTTTTCTTTACTCCTCACAAAAGCTCTATATGTTAAATTCAAGTTATTATTCTTATTGATTGTCAGTATACACTGGATTATGCACACCACTCCACTAGCTTATAAGCAAGGACTTTCCCTAGTTTCTGCACAAGATTTGAAAAACATTTGAAATTTAAAGGCTGATCTTTGGTATGGATTGGCTGTAACTTGCCTACCAATCTCGCAGTACTGTGGGTAAAACTGCCGCTGGTATGCAGACAACCTTGGGAAACCTGATCATGGGAGAGAAAGCACTTTTTTTTTTAAAGAAAATGAGGTGAACGGACAGCCCTCTCCTCTTGCTGGCTCTCAGAGCGGCACACTCGGCGCTTTGCCTTTTTTCCTCCCCTTCTGGTGAGAAGCGGCAACAGTGGCGCTTCGGTCCGTCGGAGGAGGGGAGGGTCGAGAGAGAGGTCGCCCTTTGTCTCCGTACCTCTTTCACGGGGTTTCTATCCCCCCTCCTTTCTCCTCCTTCAACGCCGGCTTTCCAGACTCTTCAGACGGGGGCTGAGACCGTGCACGGCGCCGCCACCATCCCCGTTTCCCGGAAAAGTTCTAAGCACTCACCTGCTCTGCTGCCGATAGCCTGTCCCCGGCGTAGCCCCGCACAATCTTCAGGCAGCAGTCCCGGAGCACCAGTCTCCTCTTCTTCGCCGGTGCAGTGTGTTGCTCTCCATTCTCTGCATTCAAGGCGGCATGTGGCACTGGAGGCTGGCTGAGGGAGGGATCAAAGGAGGCCCGAGGCTGGCAGGCAGGCACAAGAGAAGAGAGGCTGGCTAGTTGGCTGCCCCTCCCTTTTATTTTCCTCTTTAGTCTGTGTCATGATTCGTCAATCGTCGGTCACATGTGAAAGGAGTGAGGACTCAGAGCAGAGAGGAGAGATTCGGAAGTGACGTCACGAGTCTCGGAATTACCCAGAAATTACAGAATGGCAGTAGATCGGCGGCGCAGCTGCGGCCTTAAAAAACTCAAGGTTTGAAAACCCAAGAACTCCGTAATTTTTGTGCGCTCCTTTGTAAGTTGTGTGCGCTTGCTTGGCAAGGTGTGTGCACGCGCACACGCGCACAGCTTAGAGGGAACAGTGGTCCAGAGTATCCTTTAAGGCGAATCTGCCTTCGACAGAAATGGTGGCCCATCTGGTAACCACCTTGATCTGCGTATCCACCTTGGAAATATCAACTACACAACACACTCCCTCTCCAGGAGAGCATAGAAGTAAGGATGTAGTTGAAAACTACAGGCCAGTTAGTTTAACTTCGGTGGTGAGTAAATTATTGGAAGCGCTGCTGAAAGAGAAAATAGTGAGGTTTCTGGAGTCCAGCGGATTACAGGATCAGAGGCAGAATAGATTCACCAGAGGCAGGTCTTGTTAGACAAATCTGAGTGATTTCTTTGACTGGGTGACCAGGGAGTTGGACCAAGGGAGAGCCCTAGATGTGGTGTATTTAGATTTTAGTAAAGCCTTTGAAACCGTTCCTCAACGGTGACATAAACAAACTGAGCACCTTAGGGATGGACCCTAAAGTTATTGCTTGGGTTAGAAATTGGTTGAGTGGGAGGCAACAAAGGGTACAGGTAAATGGAGCTCACTCTGAGGAGAAGGAAGTTACCAGTGGTGTGTCCCAGGGATCTGTCCTTGGTCTGATTCTTTTTAACATCTTTGTTAGTGATATAGGGGAAGGGCTGTCTGGTAAAGTTTGCCTCTTTGCGGATGATATCAAAATCAGCAATAGAGTAGACACCCAGGAAGGTGTAGATAACATGAGCAGGGATATTAAGCTTGATGAATAGTCTAGAATTTGGCAGCTGAGATTTAATGTTAAAAAATGCAAGGTCATGCATTTGGCCTGCAGCAATCCAAGGGAGCAATATAGTATAGGGGGTGAAGTACTTTTGTCCACTAAAGAAGAGTGGGACCTAGGCATGGTTCTGTCTGATGATCTTAAAGTAGCTAAAAAAGCAGAAAATTGCAGTACAGAAATTATTTCAAAAATAAAATAAAATTAAATAAATAAATAAATAAAGGTGACAGCAAAAGCTAGAAGGATGCTTGGGTGCATAGGGAGAGGAATGGCCAGCAGAAGAAAGGTGATAGTGTCTCTGTACAAGTCTTTGGTGCAACCTCATTTGGAGTACTGTGTGCAATTCTGGAGACCACACCTTCAAAAGGATATAAACAGGCTGGAGTCAGTACAGAGGGTGGCTACTAAAATGGTTAGTGGTCTTCATTATAAAGCATATGAGGACAGATGTAAGGATCTTAATATGTAAACTTTAGAGGAAAGGCACGATAGAGGTGATATGATTGAGATGTTTAAATACCTCTGTGGAATAAATGCACAGGAGGAAGCCTCTTTCGATTGAAAGCAAATTCTGCTATGAGGGGACATGGGATGAGGGTGAAAAGCGATAGATTCAGGAGTGATATGTGGAAATATTTTATTTATGGAAAACATGGTGAATCCATGGAATAGTCTCTCAGTAGAGGTGGTAGAGATGAGGACAATATCTGAATTCAAAGAACCATGGGGCAAACACAGAGGATCTCATCATGTTTATATGTTCCTATATACTCTTGGCCCATTGGGCGTGAAGTTGGGGTAATCCCACTCCAGCTAGAACAGGCCCTTGATCACCTCCCGGAAGTCAGTAGTGGATTTCTGAACCCTTTTCAGGAGCGGATACCTCTTCAATTCCTGCTCCATGACTGGAGCCTCTGCCAAGCTCAAAGTGGATAAGATCCTCGGATCAACACCTGGAACAGGCAAATAACCTCAACCTCTTCACAATCCTCTAAAGGCGTGAGTACTTTCTTTATCTTTATTTTCCACTTAATATACCAAACTACACAAGCATATCAGGGCGGTATTCAATACAAAGGTAAGCTGCAGAAAATCAAAGGGGGAAAAAATGCCATTAATGATAGGATAGAGATAGACACACACACAGAAACTGAGACAACACACACAGGAGTCGCAGAGGGAGGGGACAAGAGAGAAGAAGAGGTTAGGGGAGAGAGAGGGAGGTACATAAGAACATAAGATATGCCATACTGGGTCAGACCAAGGTCCATCAAGCCCAGTGGCCAATCTAGGTCATACGTACCTAGCTGTTTCCCCAAAAGACACAGGTTCCACAATGCTTGTACTGGGTCAAGCATTGATATCCTGGGTCCCTTCTTAATAATGGTTTATGGACTTTTCCTCCAGGAACTTGTCCAAACCTTTTTTAAACCCAGCTACACTAACAGCCTTTACTACATCCTCCGGTAACAAATTCCAGAGTTTGATTACACGTTGAGTGAAAAAATATTTTCTTTTATTAGTCTTAAATAGTTTACCCTGTAGCTTCATTGCATGTCCCCTAGTCTTTCTATATTCTGATAACGTAAACAATCGATCTACGTTTACCCGTTCCACTCCGTTCATTAATTTATAGACTTCTATCATATCTCCCCTCAGCCGTCTCTTTTCCAGGTTAAAGAGCCCTAACCTTTTTAGCCTTTCTTCATAGGAGTATCCTTCCATCCCCTTTACCATTTTGGTGGCTCTTCTCCGAACCTTTTCTAATAACGCTATATCCTTTTTAAGATAGGGTGACCAGAATTGCACACAATATTCAAGGTGTGGTCTCACCATGGAACGATATAGAGGCATTATAATATATTTTGTTTTATTTTCCATTCCTTTCCTTATCATACCTAGCATTCTATTTGCTCTCTTGGCCGCCGCTGCACACTGGGCCAAGGGTTTTAACATGTTATCCACAATGACGCCTAAATCTCTTTCCTGGGTGGTGGTTCCTAAAGTGGAACCTTGCATCGTGTAACCATAGTTTGGGTTGTTCTTCCCTAGGTGCATAACTTTGCACTTGTCCACATTAAATTTCATCTGCCATTTTGATGCCCAGTCTTCCAATTTATCAAGATCCTCTTGCAATTTTCCACAATCCTCTTGGGTTTTAACAACTTTAAATAGTTTTGTGTCATCTGCAAATTTGATAACCACACTCGTTATTCCACTTTCCAGGTCATTTATGAATATGTCAAAAAGCAGAGGACCCAGCACAGATCCCTGGGGTACACCACTATTCACCTTTCTCCATTGGGAAAATTGGCCATTTAGCCCTACCCTCTGCTTTCTATCTTTTAACCAGTTTCTGATCCACAGTAGTACACTGCCTCCTATCCCATGACTCTTTAGTTTTGCCAAAAGTCTCTGACGAGGGACCTTGTCAAAGGCTTTCTGAAAGTCCAGATACACTATATCAGCCGACTCACCTTTGTCCACCTGTTTATTCACACCTTCAAAAAAACATAACAGATTAGTAAGGCAAGATCTTCCTTGTCTAAAGCCATGTTGGCTGTCTCCCATTAGGCCATGACTAGCTAAATGCTGAATAATTTTATTCTTTATGATGGTTTCTACCATTTTTCCCGGTACTGACGTCAAGCTCACCGGTCTGTAGTTTCCCGGATCACCCCTGGAACCCTTTTTAAAAATTGGTGTTACATTGGCTATCCTCCAATCTTCAGGAATTAGAGATGATTTTAATGATAGTTCACAGATAGTTCACAGCAGGTCTGCAATCTCATATTTCAGTTCTTTCAACACCCTTGGATGTATACTATCCGGCCCAGGTGATTTGCTACTCTTCAGTTTATCTAATGGTTGTAATACATCTTCCCGATGTATCAATATTTCCTTCAATTCTTCCGCACCTTTACATACCACTTCAGTCATGGGTAACATCCCTATATCTTCCTCAGTAAAGACCGAAGCAAAGAATTCATTCAGTCTCTCTGCTATCGCCTTGTCACCTCTTAGTGCCCCTTTAACGCCTCTATCATCTAATGGACCAACTGACTCACTCACAGGTTTTTTGCTGCGAATGTACTTGAAAAAATCTTTATTTTGCGTTTTTGCTTCCGCAGCAAGCTTCTTCTCAAATTCTCCCTTTGCCTGCTTTATCAATGCCTTGCATTTTACTTGTCAGTGCTTGTGTTGTTTCCAGGTTTCGTCGTTTGGCTCTTTTTTCCATTTCCTGAAAGATGCTTTTTTGGCAACAGCCTCTCTGACCTCACCTTTAAACCATGCTGGCAGATTTTTTGACTTCCTTCCACTTTTCTTAAAGCGTGGAATAAAGCTGGCTTGGGCTTCCAAGATAGTATTTTTAAACAACACCCAAGCTTGATGTAAGTCTTTAACCTTTGCAACTGCTCCTTTTAGTTTTTTCTTAACTGTTTTCCTCATTTTATCATAGTCTCCCTTTCGAAAGTTAAAAGGTAGTACTGTGGATTTCCTTACTATCCCTCCTCCACTAATTAAATCAAAGGCGATCATGCTATGATCACTATTGCCAAGTGGCCCCAACACCCTTATCTCTTGCACTACATCTGGTGTTCCACTAAGGACTAGGTCTAATATTGCTTCCCCTCTGGTCGGTTCATGAACCAGCTGCTCCAAGAAGCAGTCATTTATTTCATCTAGGAACTTTATCTCCCTAGCATGTCCTGCTGTGACACTGACCCAGTCGATTCCGGGGTAATTGAAATCACCCATTATTATTAGTGCACTGTAACTTTGCTAGCTTCCTTGATTTCTTTGAGCATTTCATCATCCATTTGTTCATTCTGGCCAGGTGGACGATAGTACACCCCCACTGCCATCGCCTTCCCCTTTTTACATGGAATTTCAATCCATAGAGATTCTACAGCAAATTTTGTTTCTTGCAAAACTTTAATCCTTTCTGACTCAATGCCCTCTCTAACATAGAGCGCAACCCCTCCACCAATTTGATCAGCTCTATCATTACGATATAGTTTGTACCCAGGTATCACAGTGTCCCACTGGTTGTCCTCCTTCCACCATGTCTCTGATATTCCAATCATATCTAACCTCTCGTTTAGTGCTATATATTCTAACTCTCCCATCTTGTTTTTTAGACTTCTAGCATTTGCATACAAGCATTTTAGAGGTACGCATTATGGCTCCGGAGACGGGACAGTAAAAGCATGGCGGGACAAGTGGGTTTTCAGTAAAGATCTGAATTTATTACAAGAGGGTTACAAATGGAGTGCAGGCAGCAGGGAATTCCAGAGGGTGGGACAGAGGAAGAAAAATGTAGAGGTATGGGTGCTTTCCAGATGAGCTCGAGACGCAAGGGGAAGATGTAGACGGTTAGTAAGAGTAGAGTGTAGGGTACGAGGGGGGTCTATGAAAGTGGATGAGGTCAAGATGGTACTGTGGTGTGCTGGTGTGAATGACTTTGTGGAGCAGGATAAGAACTTTGAACTGAACACAGAATCTAATTGGAAGCCAGTGAAGGTGAATGAGCAGAGGAGCAATGTGATCATTACGGGTAGTATGGGTAAGAATATCAGCAGCAGTGTTTTGGAGAATCTAGAGGTGCTGTAGCAGATATTGAAGAAGGCTGGCGAGTGTGATATAATCGATGCGTGCAATAACCAGGGAGAGGAGGAGGGTAGTTAGAGAAGATAGAGGCAAAAAAGGGTGAGCAGCAAAGATTTGTCTAAGAGAGTAAAAAGAGGGACCAAGCTGAGATCCAAGATGGCATTTGGTACACGTGTGTGAGCAGCACAATTTTCTTTATGGGAAAGAAGCGGAAGGCTAAGGGGGTTAAGCAGCCCTCTCTGGCCACCTCGACCTCCATGCCTTTGGGCCTCTTGATACCTTTCTTATTCGGCCACCACAGCAACTGGAAATTTCAGGGAAGTGTAGCCCGGCTGTGTGAACGTCTGAGTCTGGCGGCTTGGTGTTAAATTCAGGCAGTGACTCTGTTGCCCCTGATTCATGGCACTCCTTGAAGCTGGCATGCCTACACGATTACCCAGAAGTACTGTAGCAGGAGGCTCTACCCACTGTGGTTGAATCAGACAGCAGTCGAGGGTCGGTCCTGGGGTATCCATTGGTTGGTGCATCTGCCCCTGCGGAACAGCGTTTACATGTTTCAGTGATGGAGCAGGCAGCAGGGGTTCAGGCAGCAGGGTTGGCTGCTCTGCATGGCCAGATGCAAGCGCCGAGTGGAATGATTGATGCTGCTCCAGTGACTGAGGATTCTTATTTCTTCACTCTTCAGCGTCCAGAGATATTTACATTGCAGGTGATATGGTCTGCGGATAGTACAGCTGGAAGAAGTCCTGGTTCCCCAAGTTTTTTGCCTTGCACAGAAGGTCAATGCCACTGCTCTGCCATGGAAGAGAACACCTCTAAAGTACTATTGGTTCTAAACTCTCTATCTGCAGTTCAAACAAAGGTTACTATGTTGGAAGAGCATTAAAATTCTTGTGTGAAGAATTTTTCGGCAATCAAGCTTAAGCTGGAGCAGTTAGAAAATTCAATCAAGGCAGCAATCCTGGTTTCTTTGATCTCAGCTAGGGATATGTTTTGAACATATTTGATTGATATTTTGGGTATTCCAGCTGAGTCACATCCACCGATGGTGAAGGTATATTACCTTCCTACCTCTAAGAAAGTTGCCACCTCAATTGGTGTGCCAGGATTGATGTAAATGGATGTTCTCAATATATAAGCTATTTTGGAGAACTCTTAGGAAAAATCTAACTCCTACTACATTGCTTGTCACCTTTGCTTTTTTTTATCAGATAAAGAATGGTTAATAAAAATCTTTTTTAGGAAAAGGAACTTGCGGTTTAAGGGCCTCTTGGTATGCATGTTTCCTGATTTGGCTCGGGACACACAATGAAGGTAACGGGAATTTCTCCTCCTTCGTCCTGGAGTTCAGCAGCTGGGAGTGCTCTTTTTTCTTAAATACCCATGTAACTGTATGGTTAAACTTTAATCTTGTTCCTATGTGTTTTATGAACCCTCTTAGCTGGTGGCCTTCTTAAACACGCAGCGTTCGGAGAGTCCAGCGGTGTTACCTGCTGATCCACCGTGATATTTAGGGTGTGCTGGTTATTCACCTATCTTGATTATCTTCACTTGATGTATTTTTGTTTTTGGTTTCCTTCATGGATCTCTCTGGATTATGGGCTGGAGTGGTAATGATTGAGTGTTTATCTTGGTACTGATTTCTATTATTTTTGTGTAATCATTTCTCAATTTCTGTACAAGAAACATTCCTACTTATTATGTAAAATTGTATAAATATTAAAAGAAAAAGTGTGAAAAGAGTGACAAACAAAAGAGATGTATTCCCGGAAAGATAGAGAAGAGTCAAGGGTAACACCCAGGTAGCACAGAGAAGAAACCAGTGGAACAGGGGTGTCAGAGAACAAGGGAGCAAGGGTAGGACAAGGGCCACCAAGGGAAAACCAAATGGCAACTGTTTCAGAGGGGTTAAGGAGTAAGAAATTGGTAGACATCCATGAACTGACCTTGGTGAGATAAAGATTATGTGGAACCAAATCGGTGTGATGCAGGAGAATGATATCAACGTCATGCCGAGATTCTGTCTTGTTGAATAAGTAATGTTAGGGGGGCCAGAAAAACATTGAAAAGGAGAGGGGCCAGCACCAAACCCTGGGGACACCACAGGGGAAGGGGGGTGCTGGGAGAGGAAGTTGTCCCTGAGATTGATCTGGAAGATAGGAAAGAGTGAAACCACTGAAGAACTACTCCCCGAACACCAATGTTGTGCAGGCGAGAAAGAAGAGTAGGGTGATCAACCAGATCAAATGCGGAGGACAGATCTAGAGAGACAGCCATTAAAATGTCACCACATTCGTGAGACATGTGTATTTCATTCAGGAAAGACAGAAAGATGGTTTCCGTACTATGGATGGAGCGGAAGCTGGATTGGCAAGGTTGAAGGGCAAGTGTGTCATGTCAAGATGAGAGGACAGCTGTGACGAGTTTTTCAAGAAGCTTAGACAGGAAGGGGAGATTCGATACGGGGTGCCAATTTGCAGTGACTGAGAATGGGAAGGTCGAGAGTATGCTTCCAAGCAGATGGGAAAAAAACAGTGGAGAGACTGTTGCTAAACATGGACAAGATAAGAGGGCGAAGGGCCAGGGAGGGCTTGGATATTCAGTTGGAGGGGATAAGATCCGAGGGGTAGGAGGAGGAAAGGGCCTTGGATTATGCAACTGAGGTAATAGGGCGAAAAACTGGCCCTGATGTGCGAAAGAGTGGGAGGAGATACAGGAGAGATGGGGGGTAGAATAGGACAGAGAAAGGGAGGACACAAAGGGAAGAAGGAGCAAAGAGATTGGACCTTGTTTGTGAAGGCGGCAGCAAGCTGAATTAGATCAAGGGGCAGAGAGGACAGCAGTAAGGAAGCGGCAGAGAGGACAGACAGGAGGAGGGGCAGAGAGGACAGACAGGAGAAGGTTGAGTGCTGGAGAGAGAATGCAGAATGGAGTATAGCTGACACAAAGAGTTAGAGGAGGAGGAGATGAGGTTAGAGTAGTAAGAAGCTTGGCGGCATGAATCAGGGTGCGATAGTAACAGTGGTAATGGCAGAAGTGAAGAAAAGACTCAGAATGATGCTTCTTCATCTACATCAGACATCTCAATCCAAGCCACAGCTAACACCATCCTGGTGGGGGAGAGGGGGCGGAGGAAGCTACTCTACCAAGGACACTTGCAGTCAGTCGAAGGAGGCTTCCACTCTCAGCCTGCCGCCACAGAACTGCACATGGGGGAAACAAAAGGCCATAGGGTCTGCATGTCCACGCCGGAATGACCAGGTCTGCAGCAAAGGGAAAGAATGCCAGGGAGGACAAATCCAGACTACTCATGGAAATGACCCCCCTACCCTTGAGGGTATAGTTGCATTGATCCCCTAGAGCAGGCATGTCCAACTTCGAACCGGTCGTGATCTACTTTTTACGGCCAAAAGTGCTGGTGATCTACCACCAAGAAAATTAAGTTTCAAATTAGTTTCAAATTCAATTTTAACCCAATAAAGTTGGAGGATTCCCCCCCCCCCCCCCATTTTAATGAACCTTCTGTCATTTACTTGTGATCAGCTGTTAAGCAAATTAAGCAAAAACAAAGCAGAGAGACAAAGATCCAGTAAGAACTGCGAGGGGAAATGGAAAGTACATTTTTTCTTAAAGTTTTATTGAGTAATAACTTTAACTGTCTTAATAACTTTCTAACTTTTATTGAGTAATTTATGTTAAATTTAGGTTGAGTATTGATCCAGGCTGATCTTGCACAATCTTTAATATTTCGCTCTTGCTCATTAGTGAAACATCTGAGCCTGCATTTCATCCACCAGCTTTTTGAATTTGGGTGAAGATTGCGTGAGGGCCAGTCTCAGGGAATCCTGAAGATGTTCATCTGTCATGTTGGAACGTTGTGTACTCTGCCATTTTCATATGGGAAAACGCAGATTCACACAAATAAGTTGAACCGAAACAGGAGTGTACAGCTTCACTGCATCTTCTCAAGTTCGGAAATTTGTCTCTAGGCACTAGATTCCAAAACGATTCTTACTCAGTATGGGTCTTGAGAAAAATGTCATTTTTAAGGGTTAATATTTCGTTTTCAAGAGATGGCTTGTTTAATGAGTAATTTTTACTGATAGCAGCTGCAGTTTCTTTAATGTCCACATCTACTTTGAATGAGTATGACAAGTACTCCACAATTGTTCCAATTTTTTGGAAATCACAGAATCTATTTTCAAATTCCTGGATAACAGAACAGATTTCTGTCACATACTTCTCGTTCTGAAGAACAAAATTTGGATATTGACCCAGATGGTCCTGTGTATTAGGAAAATGATCAAAAGTGTTGTTTGCAAGGTCAGTCATCATTAGCTCAAATTTGCTCTTGTAGGATGAAAAAGTACTCATCATCTCGACAATGCATTTGTTTTTACCTTGTAGTTCAAGGTTCATATCACTTAGTTCCCCTTTAAAGTCAGCGAGAAATGCCAGATCACATAACCACTCCTCATCTTTCAACTCTGCTTGGTCATCTCCCCTCTCCTTCAAAAAACTTCTTATTTCATTCAGCAAATCACAAAATCTTTGCAGAAATTTGTGCCTACTTAGCCACCTTACATCTGTGTGCAAAATGATTTCCGCTACCCCTTCATCAAGAGTAAGATTGAAAAGCCATCTTTGAAGTGCTCTTCCATGAACTGAATTTACAATTTTGAAAGTGATGTCCATGACAGTCTTAGTATTGAGTCTCTTGCTTGCCAAAACTTGCTGGTGAATGATGCAGTGGTAAGAAAGGAAATCTGGGAAGTCGTCATGCTGTCTACAGAGGGCTATGAAACCGTTAACCTCACCTGTCATTGCTCTTGCTCCATCAGAGTGATGGAAACAAGTCTATACAATGGAAGATTACACTTTCTCACAAAAGAATGGAAAGAACTGAATATTTCCTGACCGGTAGTTCTCCCTTTTAAAGAAATCATTCCAAGTAGTTCTTCTTTAACACTGAAGTCTTCAAAAACCATCTGGATAAAGACTAGTAACTGGGCTATGTCTCTTATGTCTGTAGATTCATCCAGTTGGAGTGAGAAAGCAACACAAATTTGAAACATCCTCCAACAATTGTTCAGTTGTGTCTCCACACATCTTTTCTATTCGCCGCACGACGGTGTTTCTTGACAATTGTACATCTTGAATAGCAGCTATGATCTCTTTCTTATTTTTAAATCCTTCAAAAAGATTGTCAGCTGCTTCAAGAAAACAATCTTTTACAAATTCCCCTTCAGTGAAAGGTTTGTATTTCTTTGTGATCACGTTGCTGACCTTGAAGGATGCTATGGTTGCATTGACCGAATGTGACCTTGGCTTCGCCATCAACTGTTGCTATGTAGCCAATTTTGATTTAAGTTCTTTGAGCTTCAGTTTACGAATTTCACTTTTGGGTGGAAAATCAGCATCAAACTTATTGCTATGCAGAGCCTTATAATGACGTTCCAGATTACCCTTTTTGGGCAAGGATACTGGGGCGTTACAAATTAGACAACACCACTTGTCTTTCACCATGATGAAGAAGCAGTCCATTTCCCATTCATCATGAAAGTGGTAGGTTTTGTTCTTCTTTGGAACACTCATCTTCGTTATACTGGGGTGGCTGGATGTAAGAAGGCCAAATCTGCTAAACACTGGCTGAATCTGGTCCAAAACTGTCACTGTCCCAAAGTATTAAAGATCAACAAGAACTGAAGACCTCTGGATGATGTGCAATACAAGGACTGGAGATGCCAAAACCACACATGCAGTTCTAAAAGTAAAAATAAGAATTCATCATACTGGCACCAATAATCAAATACCACCAATCATCAAAAAAACTCAAACACCTGTCCAGCAAGCCAGATAAAATCAAATACCGCCAAACGAGTTAAAATACCACCACACACGATTTAATAAATTCTGCACACAGTGTAGAATCAACGCAAAGGCAAGGCGAAATAAAATTGCAGTGTAGAATCAACAAAGGCTAGGCAAAATAAAATTGCAGAGGCAAGCAAAAGTCACAGTGGGTGGAACCAATTCAAAGGCAAGGCATAGGCAAGTTAGAAAAAAATTGGAAAAGCTCGCCAAAATCATCAAATTCTTGACACTTTGTTGTGTCTGCCCGAAAACGTTTAATGAAAGCGAACTATAAAGCGACCAACGACCAGCACACGACACAACGAATACGGTAAGTGTATTCAGGTAAAGCCTGGGCAAATGGATATCGCCCGGTATATAACACACTTCTAAGGGGTGTTGGGGCGGGGGCAGGAATGGGTGATTCTGAGAGGCAGGAGATCAGGTATGACGCCGGGCCTGTGGCGTCTTGTCGCGGGGCGCGGGCGGCGGCCCCCTGGGGTACCCACAAACTATTGGCACGAAAACAACAAGGTTCCCCAATACACCCGCAGGCAAGATTCCTGCAGGCAGGGAAAAAAAGACAGGCAAAGGATCAGCAGCGGCAGCAAGCCCTCGGCAGATGACCTGCCAGCACGAGTTCTCTCCTAGCGACGGGGCGAGCTGCTGGAGAGATGGAGCCTAGTGGGGCTGGCGATCTACCTCTGATCCCTCCACGAGCTACAGGTAGATCACGATCTACCTGTTGGACATGCCTGCCCTACTATAAGCAATCCTCAGATTATTCCGAAAAAACAGTCATATAGTGATAAAATTGACCAATGTTGTTTCAATATTTTTGTAACTTGCTGAGCCCCCAACATATAAGGTAAAACTCCTATGAACCTCTCACCTCTTGGGGAATCCGATGCAACTGGTTCTAAAGTAGATGCCAAGACTGATTTTGTAAACTTAATGGAGAAATAGAAGTATCATGTCCAAACTACTCCCGATGTGAAAATCTTGCTCTCCTATAAGCTGCCATAATGATTTAGGACAGGCTGATTGGTTGAGAGGAGCTTATTATTTGAGGGTTTATTTTTCAAAGATATTAACTTAGTAACATTCTAGTGAGTCTATATTGAGCAGGAATTATCTTTATACAGATAACATTCAGTTAATCATATTCATCGAGTTATCGTATGCTGCCTTTGTTCTGATTCCTTGTCGTAATTTTTGCTTAGAGTGCCTGGCTATAGTGGAGGTGGTGGTGACTCAGTTGGAAGCCCATTTTGATGATCTGTTAAATATGGATCATGAAATTTCACATTATGAGAATTTCTTTTGGGAACGGAGGCAAGTACAGTGGTTGGGGCAATACTTGGAAAAGAATCATTTACATACTATTGCTCATATTTATTTATTTACATTCTTTTATATACTGCGCTATTCTGCATCACTGTGGTTTACATTGAACAAACTGAAATTACATTGAACAGGGCATTATAACTTGGAAATAACTATTTTACAGGGAACATGGGCTATGGAGGGTTAAGTGGCTTGCCCAAGACCACAAGGAGCACCTGTGGGACTAGAAACCCCAGTCCTTCCGGCCCAAGGTTGTTGTCCTCTAGTGGGATTTGAACCCCTGACCTTCCGGCCTGAAGTACCTTGCCCCAACCACTAGGCCATTCCTCCACTCCAAGTGAGTCTATATTGAGCAGGAATTATCTTTATACAGATAACATTCAGTTAATCATATTCATCGAGTTATCGTACGCTGCCTTTGTTCTGATTCTATGTCGTAATTTTTGCTTAGAGTGCCTGGCTATAGTGGAGGTGGTGGTGACTCATTTGGAAGCCCATTTTGATGATCTGTTAAATATGGATCATGAAATTTCACATTATGAGAATTTCTTTTGGGAACTGAGGCAAGTACAGTGGTTGGGGCAATATTTGGAAAATAATCATTTACATACTACTGCTCATACACTAGTCTTCCCAAGGATTGACTGCTGAAATACATTCTATGAAGAGTTGATGGGAACAAGACTTAAGCATTTGCTGCTGGTACAAAACAATGCATCAAAACTGATTTTTGGTAAAAAGAAATATAATTATATGACATCACTCTTGCAAAATCTACAATGGTAGTCAGTTAAACAGAGGATTCAACTTAAAATCATGATTTCAGTGTTTCAATATTTGTTTATGGATGGGCCACTGGTTTTGGCTGAATTACTTCAACTGTACATACATAATTAGGTGCTATGCTCCTCACAGCATGCTCTGTCAGGGGTCCCCATTTTTCCCCAGCTTAGGCTGTCAATTAGTAGTTAGAGCAACAGCCTAGCACCAAGGAGATTTGGGCTCAATTCCCACTGGCACTCCCTGTGACCTTGGGCAAATCACTTTACCCTCCAGTGCCTTGGAAGAAAAGGCCTGGCAATCTACCTCCGGTCACATCTTACCAAAAAATAACTCAGGGGCTGCTGGGTCGCCAGGAGTCAGCATTGACTTGATGGCACTTAAAAATAAATTAATATACACACAAACATATATATTGTAAAATTGTTTCAAATGATTTCATTACAATCCACCTTACTATGTTTTATTTTTTAAAACATGCATACATCCCTGTGTACAGTTAATCCACACAAAAGCAAATACAAGGTCTGTGAGTACTTTTCAACTTATATCTGATTTTCAAGAGAAAATGGGAGGTTTCCCTTGAAAATTACCTACAACATGCATTAATACAGTGCTTATGCACCTTGCAGCATCATAGGAAGCTGACTGAAATTTGCCCCAGATAGGGTCATTTTCAAAGCAATTTCCATGTGTAAAAAGTGTGTTAGTTGTGTAAACTGGCCATCGGAAAATTTCCACAATGCAGAGACTTTCATTCCTACTGAAAACAAGAGTAGTTACTCACCTGTAACAGGTGTTCTCCAGGAGCAGCAGGAATCAGTCCTCACATATGGGTGACATCGACGTCGATGGAGCCCCCATGCAGAGCATTTCTCCAGCTTTCTAAGAAAGCCTTTGGGAATACACCCATGCATGCGCGGTCCCCTTCCCACCCAAAAGGTGCCATCTTGCTCAGTCAGATGACATAGCTAAAAGACAGCACAAAAAACAAATGAACTATGTACAACTGCAACTCCCAGGGGAGGAGGGAGGGTTGTGAGGACTGATTCCTGCTGCTCCTGGAGAACACCTGTTACAGGTGAGTAACTACTCTTTCTCCAGGACCAAGCAGGAAGTCAGTCCTCACATATGGGTGACTCCCTAGCTCTGGGCTACCAGGAACCCAGGCTGAAAAACAGAGCTCCCTCTGTGAAGCCTCAACATCAGGGAAAGAATTTTTACTGAGAACAGATCCCACCGGTAGCCCAACAAGAGGGCAGGAGGGTAGGAGTTGCCTAAACCTCAAAGAGATTCTGGAGTACTGCCTGACCAAAAGCACTGTCCCTACGGGACTCCTTCTCCAGGCAGTAGTGGGCTGCAAAAGTCTGGCTTGAGGACCAAGTTGCAGCCCTACAGATGTCCGCCAACGGTACAGAACGGAGATGAGCTACTGATGCAGCCGTGGCCCGGACACGGTGGGCTGTGACTCGACCCTGCAAGGGAAGGTCTGCCGCCCTGTAAGCCCAGGTGATACAGTCCGCCACCCATATGGACAAGGTATGCTTGGAGACAGGTAACCCCAAGTTGTTCGGGTCAAAGGAGACAAAGAGCTGAGTAGCCCTTCTATGACCCTGAGTACGATCAATGTAGAAAGACAAGGACCTTCTACAGTCCGGGGTGTGCAGGACCTCCTCAGCCCTGCTTGCATGGGGCCTAGGGAAGAATGTTGGAAGAACCACCTCCTGGTTGAGGTGGAAAGAGGAGACCATCTTCGGGAGGAACTTAGGATGAGTCCTAAGGACTACCCTGTTCTTATAGAAACGAGTATATGGCCTAGTGGTTGGGGCAAGGTACTTCGGGCCGGAAGGTCAGGGGTTCAAATCCCACTAGAGGACAGCAACCTTGGGCCGGAAGGACTGGGGTTTCTAGTCCCACAGGTGCTCCTTGTGGTCTTGGGCAAGCCACCTAACCCTCCATAGCCCATGTTCCCTGTAAAATAGTTCTCTGTGTGCTGTGCTTTCCTGTCTAATCAATGTGTTTATACCTCAAAATTTCCTGTCATGATTTGACAATTTCCAGTCTGTAATCAAACCGCTGCTGATCGCTGGAAGTAGCGGTATACAAATGTATACTAAATAAATAAATAAATAAAATGGCCAGTCACAGACCAGGGCTTGAAGTTCACTCACTCGCCTGGCCGAGGTCAGTGCCACTAGGACGAGCGTCTTCCAGGAAAGGAAGCGAAAAGGACACGTTAGCCATCGGCTCGAAGGGTGGGCGAGTAAGCTGCTGCAAGACCACATTCAACTCCCACTCCGGAGCTGGAGGACGGAGAGGAGGCTTGAGCAAGAGCAAGCCTCTGATGAACCGGGCCACCAAGGAGTGAACCAACAAAGAGTGCCCTTCCACCATTGAGTGGTGGGCTGCCAGAGCAGAGAGGTGTACCCGAACAGAATTGGACTTAAGACCCTGATTAGACAAGTGCAGCAGGTACTGAAGCACCACTGGCACAGGAAAGGAGAAGGGGTTCTCCTGGCGTTGGTCACACCACAAAGAGAACCGTTTCCACTTCAGGGCATAGGTCTTTCGGGTGGACTGCTTCCTAGAGGCCAAGACAACCTCTTCGACTTCCTGAGGCAAGCCCCAGGGAGCCATCACTACCCTTGCAGCCTCCAGGCCATCAAATTGAGAGTTTTGAGATTGGTGTGCAGAAGGGATCCCTGATCCTGAGAAAGTAGATCGGGCTGCAACCCCAGAGAGAGTGGGGTGTCCACCGCCAGCTGTAACAGAAGGGGGAACCAGGGTTGCCTTGGCCACCTGGGGGCCACCAGAATGACCGTGGCCTTGTCCCTCAGAATCTTGAATAAGGTTCGGAGCCACCAGGGGCATGGGAGGGAACACATACAGCAGGCCCCTGGACCATGAGATCAAGGAGGCATCCGCCGCCAATCTTTTGGGAAGAGGTTGCCTGGAGCAGAACTGGGGCAGCTGCCGGTTCAGGGGACTGGCAAAGAGGTAGACAGACGGAAGCCCCCATTTCAGAAAAATGTACTGAACCACCAAAGGGTGCAGTTGCCACTCGTGAGGTTGTAGAACTCTGCTCAGTCTGTCTGCCAGAAAGTTTTCCTGGCCAGGAAGATAGACTGCCCTAAGCACCATATTGTGTTGAAGCGCAAAGGAGCAAAGGGCCTGTGTCTCCTGACACAGGAGCCTTGACCCTGTGCCCCCCTGCTTGTTGACATAGAACATCGCCACCTGATTGTCTGTCTGCACCAAGACAGACTGGTGGGCCAGGGTGTGAGAAAAGGCCTTGAGGGCTAAGCGTATCGCCCTGAGTTCCAGCAGGTTGATCTGCTGTGTGGCCTCCCATGGAGACCAGAGGCCCTGTGTGCACTTGTCCAGACAATGTGCACCCCAGCCCTGTAAGGAGGCATCGGTTGTGAGTACCACAGTGGGAACAGGTACCTGAAAGGGAATCCCCTGCAGAAGGTCGGGGGAGTGTAGCCACCACTGTAGGGAGTTCAGGAAGGGTTTGGACACCCTTACTTTGTCTCTGAGGCTTCCTGTGGCCTGCCTCCACTGAGTTCTGAGACACCACTGTGCAGGCCGCATATACAGGCGAGCATTGGGAGTCACATGTACTGTCGATACCATATGGCCTAAGAGCCTTAGGCAAAGTCTGGCGGAAACCAGGGGGTTGCTCGTAAACTGGCTGGCCAAGTTCATCAGCCTTTCTGCCCTGTCTTCTGGCAAGCAGGCTTTTGCTTGCAGAGAGTTCAACCTTGCCCCTATGAACTCTAGGTCCTGGGAGGGGAGCAAAGTGGACTTTGCAAAGTTTATGACGAAGCCTAGTTGCTGCAGGAGAGAGACAGTACGGAGGGTGGCATGCCTGGCCTCCTGGAGGGTCTGACCCCTGATGAGCCAGTCGTCCAGATAGGGGAAGACGAAGATACTCTGGTTTCTCAAGTAGGCAGCCACCACTGCCAGGCATTTTGTGAAGACCCGTGGGGTGGAGGTAAGGCCAAAGGGCAGTACCCTGTACTGAAAGTGCTTGCCTGTCACCACGAACCTTAGGTACTTTCTGTGGTCTGAATGAATGAGGATGTGAGTGTACGCATCCTTTACATCCAAGGAGCATAGCAAATCCCCCTGCTGGAGGTAGGGCAACAGTGTTCCAAGAGTTAGCATCTTGAACTTTTCCTTTTCCAAGAACTTGTTGAGATTTCTCAAGTCCAGAATGGGCCGGAGACCTCCAGTTCTCTTTGGCACAAGAAAGTACCGGGAGTAGAAAGCCCTGTCCCAACAGGTGGGGAGGTACAGGCTCTACCACTCTATCTTGAAGCAGAGCTTGCAGTTACTGGAGAAGGAGTTCCTGATGCAGAGGAGGCCTTGGAGGCTCCCCTGGGAAATAGGAGGGGGGCACCTGATTGAAATGGAGCAGATAGTCCTTCTGGACTATGCTCAGTACCCAAGCATCCTGTGTGATGGGTGGCCACTGGTGGGCAAACAGGGCCAACCGACCTCCTGTGCTGAGGTGGGCCAGTAGAGGTGGAGAGGCTATGCAGTGGGAGTCAAAAACCCCCTCCCTGCCGAGTAGGAGCAGGAGCTGGAGACTTGGGGGCCTTCTGCCTAAGGGGCCCATGTCCCTGCCGGGGAGCTGGGGAGGCCTGGTAATGAGGGGAAGGTTTGTAGGCAGGTGCCTTCCTCGGGTAAAAGGCCTTTTTCCCCGAGCCCTTCTTGTGAGAAGGGGCAGAAGTTTTCCTGGACAACCTTATCCTCATCAGAGTCTCAGTCTCGAGCTCAGCAGCCTTCTCGGCCATGGGCTTGCCGAAGAGGTTTTCACCCCGGCATGGGACATCGACCAACTTGTCCTGTACCCATGGCTCGAGGTCCAATGACTGTAGCCATGCCTGGCGTCGAGCACCGATGCCGGCCGCCGCTACGCGGGCTGAAGCTTCGAAGCCATTGTAGGCTGCCCGGGAGATGAATTTGGAGCATTCCCGGATCCCCGAGGATAAGGATTGGAACCTCTGCAAAGGTTCCCTGGAGAGGCCAGCCGAGAACCCGGCTATCTCCTTAGCCAGGTCCCACAAGTACATGCCCATGTACAGCTGGTAGGCCTGGACATGGCAAGCAAGCATCGAGCCCTGGAAGCACTTTCTGCCAATGTCATCTAGGCTTCGGGCCTCCCTGCCGGGGGGGGGGCACCGCAGAGTGCATCTTCTGGCTCTTCAGACGATGCATGGCCGATTCCACAACCATAGAATGGTGCGACAGCTGCGCCTTCTGGAACCGAGGGCTCTTTCGGAATCGATCCGCTTGCTCAAAACCGGTGCCGAGGCCGGTGCCTCCCACATTCGGAAGAGGAGCCGCTCCAGCAGAGGAACCGGCACAGTAAAGGCCTCCCGCGGGGGAGAGTCATACTGGAGGGCATCGAGCTCCTCAGCTCGAGGCTCCTCCTCGGGATCAGCAGGAACATTCAAGGCCTTGGCCATGTCCTTTATGAACTCTGAGAATCAGGTGTCCTCCGGAGGGGACCTACTCCGGGGTTCGGACTGCGGCGAGTCCGAAGGGACACACCGAGTCCAAAATGTATCAGGGGACTCCTCGTCCTCCGTCTCCCATGCAGACTCATCCGAGGAAGAGTCGAGGAGCTCCGACCGCGCGGGTTCTGGCAACACCGACCCCGACGCCGGGGCCATCGGCGTCGACGCCCTTGGTCCCAAACGGGAGGTCGAGGGAGACCGTGACCGACACCGGACTCGGGCCTTCATGGCTTCAAGAAATGGCTCTGTCTCCGGGGTCGACTTAGATGTCGACGTCCCGGTGGTCGGGGCAGATGCACCAGTCAGGCTGGCCATCAGCACCCGCTGCTGATCCATGAAGGCAGACAATCTGCACTCCAAGGCTGTCAGCCTAAGTCCAAGCTCAGGAGACTCAGCAGCCACCGACTCGGGCCCAGGCGGCGCCAGGCCATAAGTCGGCTCCCTGGGAGGAGAGTCCTCGAGGACAACAGGACTTACGTGCTCGACAGACTCCGGCTCTACATGGGATACCTTAGCTGGCTTCTCCAGCTCCAAGGGCCCGGGGCGGCGGTCAGGGGTCCGAGACCTGGCCTTCGAGAAACCAGAAGCTTCCTCCGACACCACCCTCATGAGCTTTCTCTTCCTCTTATGCTCCCGACTGGGGGACCGCCTTTCAGAGGAACCCTGACGAAGCTTGGGGTCAGACTCCCGAGACATGGAGGCCTCTGACGAGGTCCGGGCTCGTCCGGAGGCAGAGTCCGAAAAAATCCTCTTCTTCTGATGCTGCCGGCTTCTGAGTGCCTTAGTGGACATCTTACCACACGGGACACAGACCTTGGGATCATGGTCCGGCCTGAGGCAACGCAGGCAGCAGTCGTGTGTGTCAGTAAGAGACATGAGCTTCTTACAGCGATCACACTTTTTGAATCCACTGGAGGCCATCGGGGAAAAAAGGGCCCCCGCGAGGTCAAAAGACCGGCCCTCCAGGGAAAAAGAAAAAAGAGCGCGAATGCGTGCCACGAAGGGCAAAAAAACAAAAAAATAGAGATTGGGTCGATAGCGGCGTACTGAACCCAGGCGGGAAGGGGAACCGGCGTCGAACTGGACAAAAAGAGAGCGAAAATCGCAGAAACAATCAAAAATTTTCCGGGTGACACGGACACATGTCCGTTGGGCTCCATGGAAAAAGAAAGACTGAGCAAGATGCCACCTTTTGGGCGGGAAGGGGACCGTGCATGTGTGGGTGTATTCCCAAAGGCTTTCTTAGAAAGCTGGGGAAATGCTCCGCATGGGGGCTCCATCGACGTCGATGTCACCCATATGTGAGGACTGACTTCCTGCTTGGTCCTGGAGAAAGACATATTTAGATCAAGGGAAAAATTATGCGTATCTAGATAACACAATAGAAAATAGCAAAATTCTACCCATTGAAAAAGTGGTGCAAGTGATGAAATATATACTCTCTACGGGCAGTGACTTTCAAACAGAAAGTACATGTGTACTTCTGCTTTGAGAATTGGTACAAATCCTGGAGGTATAATATATGTATGATGCTTATCTCAATATGGACAGTCTGAAAATTGTCCCCCAGAAGGTACAACCTGGGTAAAAATTTCCATTTGTCAGTTCACCTTAGTTCTGTCCCTCCCTTCCTCCCCCTCTGCACTTTCCTCTTTCGTCTGCAGTAGTCACAGGCAATTAGTGTAGAAAGCATAGTTACTCACCTGTGACAGGTGATCTCTGGGAACAGCAGAAATTTAGTCTTCACATATGGGTATCGTCGGTACTTGCAAAGAGGTCTATGTCCGGGATTCCCCAAATTTGAAAATTTTGGCCACCTGGTCTGCATGGCGAGACCATTCGTGTGGAAGCAGAACTCGACTGAGTCTGTCCGCCCAAGAGTTTTGAATGCCTGGAAGATACACCGCAAGGAGATGAATCTGATGCTCTCTAGCGAGGGCCCATAATCGCAAAGCTTTGTTGCAGAGCGACAGAGAGCCTGTTCCACCCTGCTTGTTCACATAGAACATGGCTATTTGATTGTCCATTTGAACTAGCACTGTCTTGTAGCTGAGCTGGGTGTGGAATACTCGAACAAGGAAGATTGCTCTGAGTTCCAGGAGATTAATGTGGAGATAGGCCTCCTGTGGAGTCCAGGTACCCTGGGTAGAGAGGCCTTGCAGGTGGGCTCCCCAACCCACCTGTGAAGCATCTGTTGTTAGAGTGGCTTGGGGTGGGGGTTGCTGAAAAGGAGACCCCCACCAAAAGGTTTTAGGGCGATTGCCACCATTGGAGGGACAAAATATGGCGATCTGAGTTTGCTATTTTGTCTCACAGGCAACCTGACACCAGAGTCCACTGAGTGGATAAAGTCCACTGGGCTGCCCTCATATGGAGGCGAGCATAAGGAACCACATGCACAGTGGATGCCATGTGGCCTAGCAACTGTAACATTTCCCGTGCAGTGAGGTGAGGTTTTAGCACTGCTTGGGAAGCTAACTGCACAATGCGAAAGCAGCGGGGTTGTGGAAGGAAGGCCCTTGTCTGTCTGGTATCCAGCCGAGCTCCTATAAACTCTAGGGATTGAGTGGGAGCAAGGTTGGATTTTGGGAAGTTTATGACAAGTCCCAAATACTGAAGAATGCGCATTGTGTGAGAAAGAGCAACCCTTGCCTCTTGCTCTGAAGAGGCTCGAATGAGCCAGTAGTCTAAGTAAGGGAAGACGAATATTCCCAGGGTGTGGAGAAATACTGCCACCACAGCCATGCATTTTGTGAACACCCTTGGTGCAGAGGCCAGGCCAAAAGGAAGAACCCTGTATTGGTAGTGCTTCCCTTGAAACAGAAAGCGAAGGAGCTTTCGGTGAGTTGGATGGATGAGAACATGAGTGTACGCATCCTTGAGACCTACAGAACAAAGCCAATCTTGACTCTGAAGGTATGGCAGCAGAGTTCCTAGAGAAATCATTTTGAACTTCTCTTTGACAGAAATTTGTTCTATTCTCTGGGGTCTAAAATGGGTCTGTGTCCTCCTGTTTTCTTAGGAATAAGGAAATAGGGAGAGAAAACCCCTGTACCCCTTTGGGGAATGGGTACCTCTTTTATTACCCCTTGAGCAAGCAGCACAGTGACCTCTAGACTAACCAGTCGTTGAGAGAGGTCTGAGACTTGAACTGCCTTACCATTGTAGGAGAGAGGCATGCTGAAGAAATGAAGATTGTACCCTTCTCTTACAATAGACAGAGTCCAATTTTCTGCTGTTATCTGACCCCATCTGGGGGCAAAATGACATAACCTTCCTGGGATGGTAGAGGGTTATGGGCTGTTCAGGGCCGGGAAGGCAAAGTTCTCTAGATAGGAGTCAAAGCCCCTGTGGAGGCTGAATCTGCTGAGCCGGTTGAGGCTTAGCTGCTTTTGTCTTTCTTTGTCTAGGTTGTTGCTGCTGTCCCTTTTGGGCAGACTGACCTAAACAATGTCCCTGCTGGGTATAGGAGGGATAAAACTTTTTTTTCTTGCTGAAGAATGGTTTCTTAGAGGATCTTTTCCTCGCAGGATCAGCTGTAGATTTAGACAATCTATCCAAAGTGATATTGTCAGCATCTCATTAGCTTTTTCCTGCCAGTTCTTGCCAAAAAGATTCTCTCCTGTGCAAGGTATATTCCCTAGTTTGTCCTGTACCCAAATTTCCAAGTCAGATGCCTGGAGCCAGGCAATCCTATGTGCACCTATGGCAATGGCAGAGGTTCTGCTTATGCATTCAAAGCAGTCAAAGGCTGCACAAGTCACAAACTTGGAAACATCCTGAGCATGTTTGATAAGAGCGAGATAATCTTGCCTTTTATCATCAGGAAGGAGATGGCTCATAAATCTCCTGTGACCTCTTTAAGGAACATTCCCATATACACGATATAGGAACTGATCCTAGAAGAAAGCATGGAAGCCTGGAAGGATCAACGGCCAAAGGGGTCAAGAGTCCTACACTCACGTCCTGGAGGATTAGATGCATGCCTTTTTGCACTCTTTATCTGTCTCATGGATGATTCCACCACCATGGAATAGTGTGGTAACTGAGTCTTCTGAAACCCAGGACAAGGAGGAACTCGATACATGGTGTCGAGTCTTCGAAAGTGAGGCGATGTGGTTAGAGGTGTTTCCCACATCCTTAACATAAGATTATGCAAGATCTCATGAACAGGTAAGGTAGCTGCCTCCTTGGGAGCTTTAGGGTATTGTAGGATTTCTAATTCCTTTGCCCTAGGCTCTTTTTCAGGAGCCACTGTGATGGAAAGACCTCGGGCCACATCTCGGATAAAATCCTGAAAGGACATATCCTCTGGTGGAGACATCCTACGCTGAGGAGAAGAGGAATCCTCAGGAAGAAGTACTCTGGTATCGTCAGAGCTTTCAGAGTCTTCAGACTCATCCGAGGATTCTAAGTATCTCCGATCCGGGTGATCGTGCAAGGCACGGTACCGGTACCGATCGAAGTCGGCATCGGAGTGGTCCGGTACCGACTTGTCGATGCAAGATAGAGACGCATGACTCGGTCCCGGTAGAATACCTGCTGATGTCGATGCATTCTGTGCCGGTACCGGTTGAATTGTCTGAAGCGGTTTCAGGGGCATCGAGGCCGTGAGAAGAGCCGCCAGACTGCATTCAATAGCCAAGAATCTTTGGTCCATCGACGCTGCCGATGCTTGGATATCGGTTCCCGATGAAGCGGCCGGAACCCCAGAGCATGGCACCAGTAGTTCTGCCAAGGCTGAAGCCTCGAGAACATCCTGGAGTCCCGTTAGTGCTTTGGAAGCAGAAGCCTCCCGCCGGGGCAATTTTGCCGGTGAAAGTCTCTCAAGGGCAACGCCAGAGGCATCTCGATGTTTAGAAGGAGATCTCCCTTTGAGGACCAGCTAGATTTATTTTTAGTTACCTGAGATCCATGGGAGGAAGACGAAGCCCTGGAAGACATCGATGCCACGGAGGTTGCATCGGAGGGATAAAGGGTGCTAAGTTTAGCAGCTCGGTTTTACCAGCCCCTTTTTACCAGCCCCACAGGCAACACACTCTGAAATAGAGTGGTCAGGACCTAAACATTTGAGGCACCACTCATGGGTGTCGGTGACGGAGATGGTACCGCCACACTTAGAACAGTTTTTGAAACCCGAAGCGGGTTTTTCCATTCTGAAGGAAAAAGTTGGGCCTAGTGCCCAAAATGGCGCATGGCACCTGAGGAGAAAATTACTGGAAAAGACTCCAGAAAGAAAGTTGTTTGTTTTTTTTTTTAAAGAAAGAAGAACCGGCGGTACCGGTGTAGCGTCGAGGGAAGGCAGACACGACCACAAGAATGAGAAGGGAATTTTTTCTGCGGTGACAGGATGTGCGACCTGTCAGCTCCATGGAAAAGGAAGAACTGGAGAGGGACAGTTGGGAAAGGCGGAAAGGCAGCATGTAGGTGCTGTGGGATGCTCCCAAAAGCTTTCCTATTAGACGCTGGGGAGTGTTCCCGCACAGGCTCCGTCGGTACCGACGATACCCATATGTGAAGACTACATTCCTGCTTGTTCCTTGAGATCCTTACTAACAATACAGTGAGGCGGGATATGGTGAAAGAGCAAGAAGGAGGACCTTTGATTTCTGGTGTTGCTGTTCTCGTTTTTTTCCAGTCTACAGGTTCCTGGTGCATGCATGAAACAAACAGGCCAGAGGAGAAGAAAAGAGCAGTAGCAGCCTAGGGAACCAAAAGTGTTTCCTGTTTGCTCGCCCCCATAGCCACCTGTACTGTTCCACTCATGATAAAAGTATCAGCTGCCAAGATTCTGAGACTCAACCTGACTGGGGTCTTTGAAATCGCAGACCCTGAAGCACATCCAGAGAACTGGTCTGAGCCTAGCCATTGGGTATTGAAAGCTATCATAGCAAAAAGGCAATAGTATAAGCTCACCTCCTGTAGAAAGTCTCCTGGCAAGTCATATGTCTTGCAAAGTTCTGATATTGCTACTTGTCCAGTTTCCTGCAGTTTATCATTGACTTCTTCTGCTAACTGATCCAGATAGTTGCTAATGTGAAAGTAACAAAAAAAAATCTTTCAGAGGATTTTTCTCTAATCACATCCTCAATCCCTGCACGGTATGCTTGTCTTCCTGCCAGTGGCTTGGGGTGAGTTAGAGTGGATTAAATATTTCACCTTATTCATGTTCTGTGTTTTGTTTTAGCAGAACACTGTAAAACATTCAGTAGACCTATCTCCCTTTTTATTCATCTCTGAAAGATAGCCAGAATAAAAAGGAATGTGGGCCAGTAATCACAAATGGGTAGAGAAACTCAAGGTTACCATCAGAAGGTCACCGATACTAGCTATGGTTTTTCAATGCAGAAGTCACTTTGAATTTAGTGCTTCTCACCCTTTCCAAAGAAGACAATCATCTAGGTCACCCAATTTTATCATACATATTGTAACTTATTCAATATAATATATATATATGTTAACAAATACAAAGAACAATGTATTTATTTTCATTAATTTATTTAAGACATGTAATGAAACGCTCAACCAGGAAAAACAATTCTTTTATTTATTTAAAATATTTAAAATTCTAAGCGAGTTACAAAGACGACATACATAAAATCATTACACAAATAAGCCAATACATATAAAGCAAAACAATTATAACTTCAACAATATGTTGCACAAAATATAACTTTCCTTTCCCCCTCAAATTAAATACCCACCTCAATATTCCCACCAATCCCTAATATAACAAAATTAACCCAAATCAATAAAATCAATCAAAACAATGGGGAGGGAGTTCCATAATCAGAGGCTGCAACCAAGAATGTGCAAGCTCGCACCTCACGCAAATGAGCAGAACGCAAAGAGGGAACTTCCAAAAGACATTGGGGCCATAGCTAAGAGAATAATGCTATACAAATTAAGAAATATAATATGGCGCTTCTCTGAATAACATATGAAATATCAAAACTAATATTTTAAATTTCATCTGCAATAATAATGGAAGCCAATGTAAAGAAGCCAAAATTGGAGTTACATTTTCAAACTGTCTAATTCCTGCCAACAAGCAGGCTGTAGTGTTTTGAATTATCTGAAGAGTATGTATCAAACTTGCAGGTAGACCCAAATAAGCAAACTGTGTTACTACCAATGACTGCAGCACAGTTTGAAAATCATTCTAGTGCTAAAACGGTTTCTGATGATGAACCAATTGTAATGTTTAAAAAAGCAGACTTGATAACAATCTATTTGCAATTTCATTGTCAACCTAGCAGCTAATACACCCCTAATAGACTTGGCCAGTCACTGGAATTATCAGGCCATCAGTCACCATATACTTTAGTAGATCTGGCATTGCAGTTTACAAAATTATATACAAACCACAAAATATTCTTGACAGAGCAAAAACCTACCTACCCTCATCTTAAAACGTCAAATTATTGATAATGTTTCCCCTGAAAAATGGCGCGAAGATATTTCCTGTGTTCTGGATGAATGAGGATATGTGTATACCCTTCCTTTAGATCTAGAGAACAGAGCCAGTCTTGACTGAAGGTAGGGAAGAAGGGTCCCTAGAGAGACCATCTTGAACTTTTGGCAGACCAGAAACTTGTTGAGGTTTCTGAGGTCCAGAATGGGCCTGTACCCTTCGCTCTTCTTTGGTATGAGAAAGTACGGAGAGTAGAAACCCCTTCCCTGCTGAGGTATGGGGGACCTCTTCTATAGCACCCTGTGATAGAAGAGAAGACACCTCCTGCTGTAGAAAAGCAGTGAGAGGGGGCTACGTATGATATTCCCCTGCTAGGATGGAGGGGGCAGAGCTTGTAGATGAAGTCTGTACTCCTCCCTCACTATGGTTAGTGTCCACTGCTCTGAGGTGATGAGATGCCACCTGTGGGCATAATGAAAGAGGAGTCTGTCTGCTATGTGGAGGAGGTGGGGGTCCTCCAGAGGCAGGGTGGCTATGTTATCTAGAAAAAAGTCAAAAACCAGGCGCGGACTGTGGCTGCAGAGCTGGTTGAGTCTTAGGTACCTGTGGCTTCTGTTGTTTGGGAGGTTGTTGCCTGTTTTGAGGACCCTGAGCCTGGTACTGAGAAGCAGGGAGATAAGAAGAGTAGAACTTCTTTTTCTTATTAAAGAAGACCTTCTTTGCAGGTGCCTTTTTTCTAGCAGGGTTGGTTGTAGTTCTAGACAGTCTATTTAGAGTGGTATTCTCTGACTCCAACTGAGAAGCCTTATCCTACCAGTCCTTGACAAAAAGGTTCTTGCCTGTGCAGGGTATGTTGCCCAGTTTATCCTGAACCCACTGTTCAAGATCTGAGGCCTGTAGCCATGCAATCCTGCGTGCACCAATGCAGATTGCTGTGGCTTTGCTTGTGCACTTAAATGCATCGAAGGTTGCTCTATTGACAAACTTCGAGACATTCTAGGCATGCCTGACTACAGAAAGATAGTCACCTCTTATCATCTGGAAGAAGTGAGGACATGACCTCAAGATCCCTAGTAACCTTCTTGAGGAACATACCCATATAGAGTATGTAGGAGTTTATCCTGGCTGAAAGCATGGAAGCCTGGAAACATTGACACCCAAAAGCATCAAGGGTTCTCGATTCTCTACCCAGAGAGTTAGAAGAAATCGAAATTACACTTACCTGGTAATTGTAGTTCCTTGAGTGACGACAGTTTAGTCCTCTACTCCTGGGTAGTGCACCTCCTCCTGCAGCATGGAGACTGGACCAATCAGAATCTTCACCTCCGTGGATGTAGCCTGCTGGAACTCCCATCAGCCCCCAGTGACCTACTGACAAAGCAGACTCAAAAGAACAACAAATAAGTAGCTAACTTCCTCTTTCATTTTAATATTCATTAGAAAGAAGTTCGTACATCGAAAACCAAGAGTACCCCCATAAATCTGGCCTCTTCTGCTGAACCCGAAGATACGGATACCGGCCGAAGAGAAAAAAATCCAAAAGGAAGAAACCCAAAACTTGCCTAGTAAACACTCACCTGCATGTGCGCCGTGCCGAGCTGACCTTAAAAAATGCAGGGCGGGAAGGAGGACTAAACTGTCGTCACTCAAGGAACTACAATTACCAGGTAAGTGTAATTTCGATTTCCTTATCGTTCCTCCAGTTTAGTCCTCTACTCCTGGGATGTATCAGAGCAGTGCGAACGGGCGGGACTCAGGCAGCCGGCACCCCACACTGGCGAACAAACACCTGCAACTCCTGCCCCCCACACCCCCAGACAACAGTGTCTACTGCAAGCATGCAGCGACGCCCAAGCTGCCGCCCTAGCAACCTACACCGGGGAAACAGACCTGAGCAGTGTCCAGGACGGTGCGCGCGCACGCAAAGTTAAAGAAAACCGAAAGGAAACATCTGAGATTCCAGTCGTTTAGGGAAATTCGACGCCTGGCCCAGAATACAAAGAAGCTGTATGCAGAATACCTACCGCAGCCACTAGGAGGCAAGTGAGAGCCTCCTGGGGAACCACATGGTACTGACGGATAGGGATCCCCAATTTCACCAAGGTATCAAGCTACCAAAGGAAGGGAGAGGTCTCCATTGGAATGGGGGCCTGACCCGGACGCGGCATTTTGACTTTTGAAGGCCGCCGCGATGCCAACACCGGCTCTGGGTCTGCCAGATGTCCAGAAAACCTACTCGCCTCTATGACCATGAGTCATAAGGAAATGCCTGGGGAGTGTTGACCCAAGCTCTGAGATCTTGGCAGCGACCCGTTGGATACCGTTGTGAAAGGTAGGCCCCCTTGAAGAGCCGATGCAGCCCAAGCCCTCTTAGTGAGCGAAACTGACAAGCTCACTTTGGGACGGAATCATTAGAGGAAAGGCGGGATAGAGGTGATATGATTGAGATGTTTAAATACCTCCGTGGCATAAATGTTCAGGGAGAGAGCCTCTTTCAATTGAAAGCAAGTTCTGCTACGAGGGGACATGGGATGAGGGTGAAGGGAGATAGATTCAGGAGTGATATGCGGAAATATTTCTTTACGGAAAGAGTAGTGGATCCGTGGAATAGTCTCCCAGTGGAGGTGGTAGAGATGAGGACAGTAACTGAATTCAAAAAAGCATAGGACCAACACAGAGGATCTCTAAAGGTAAAAAGTGGACTGTTGTAGTTGTTGTTATGGAAGGACAGACTAGATAGGCCATGTGGTCTTTTTCTGTCGTCATGTTTCTATGTTTCTATGTTTCTAAGTGATCGCACCATACTCTGTATTGAACCCAATGGAACACAAAAGAAACTTCCGGCTCACCAATTTGCAAATGGTGACGTAGGAGGGTATGCTGGGTGAGAATCCCCGATTGCAAGTGACGGCCAGTCAAGTCTTAAACCCTACTACGTTATTACCAACCGATCCTAGCCCCCCTGATCATGACTGTCCAGAAACTACGGACACTATATTCTCAAGCCGCCCGGATCAGATTGACACTCCTTTGGAGGATCCTGAACGGACTTTCTTAGTGGATGGGAGCCGGACATGCCGCAGTGACCCGGGAACTGGAGGTGGAGGCCTCCGCTCTGCTCTCAGGAATTTCAGCACAGAAAACTGAATTGATAGCCCTCACTAGAGCACTAACAATAGGAGAAGGGCTCTGACTAAATGGGTACACAGAATCCAAGCATTCCCTTTCAACCTTGCAGGCACATGGGCCTTGTACAAAGAATGCGGGTGGATAACCGGAAGCAGCAAGCCCATTAAGGAAAACCCCGAGATATATGAACATTATCAGAGGCAAATGGCCTACAGACCTCCGAACTTAGGAAAGGTAGAACCCTGAAATCCCAGGTGTCCAAACTTGGCCAAGAAGCTCACCTGAAGTGGCCCCAGATTCTTCCCATAGCCCTTCGTAGGATATCCCTAGCTCCTACGCAGACTGTAGGATTTTCCCGTCGGAGAAGCGGTATAGGCGACCCCCGCCGATGGCACAAGGCAGAGAAGGAGATGATGGGATCTGAAATTACCAGATGAGAACTATAGGTTTCAAGCACTGTTTTGCAGGGTCTGCATACGTGGGGACAGGATCGGCTACCCATGAACCTCTGCAAGCTCTCCAGCTTGGAGCTTCGGTGTGGATCACCGAGCGGAGAAAAACCCCGTTGGCAGTGGAAGGGACCGTAAGTTGCCATCATAATAACCCCTACAGTCGTGAAAGTTGCGGAACTCGAACCTTGGATCCAGCACAGGCGAGTAAAACCAGCAGCCGCTCCTGAATTCGGACATTGAATGTCCATAAATGAACCTGAAACTCCAGTGCGGGTCACTTTATCTAGTAATTTATTTATTTATTTGTATTTATATCCCGCTTACCACCGGGACAAAGCGACGCTACAGTCAAGAGTGGGGATAATTAAGCATAAGGGCGGGGCCATCACCCTTATACTATACGACGACAACCACTATTGAAAGAGACTAAGAATCGACAACCCTACTCCTGTCGGACGACGTGGGAGCCAGGGCGCAGCGGAAACTGCGGGAGACAGATAACCCTAGGGCCCCTAGGAATGACCTTTGCCTTACTCTCCCCCCTTGTGCAGCCTGCAACACTACTACTCTGACTGGAATAAAGATGACTCGTCTAAGCCAGAAGATCGATAATGCCACCACTAGAAAGACGTCCTAGTGGGCAGGAGCAAATGCTCCGGAACCCTGTTCAGCACTGGAGTATGTGTTAGCAACTGTAGGTGGAGTGTATGGAAAAGTGAATCGAACTAACCGTGGTTAGCAGATTGAGAATGACGGCCAAGTTGTCGAAGACAAAGCCGAACCGATGCGGAAGCAACCCTATGTGCCAGTCCAGAAATAGCATGGACTGGAGCTTGACAGATGGTTTGGTTCCATGCTTTGAGGCCTAGGTGGTCCGCAACTCTGGTGTTAGTTGTAGTATTAAAATTGGCCGTGCGCCTGTTGCTCCCATGTCTCCTACCCCTTTGCTTGCGCACCATAATCCCAGTGATTGAGAACACTGGGAAGCGAGAGACAGCAACTAAAGTGTTGGCTATATGGCAGTACCACCCTATACCCGAAGGTAATGCTACCCACGAGCGCAACATGTGATTTAGTACGCACCCTCCCTTATTAAGGGTGTGAATAAACAAAGGGGGAATGTGATAGGCGATGGCCTATAGAGATGTGAAAGGCCGGGCAAATAGGCCTGGATTTTAACCCCCACCTGCCTGTTCTTAGAGCAAAGAAATTAAAGGTAGAAAAATCAGTTTATTACAAAGCTTGCACCAGACCTCCATATTAATTGGATACGGTTGCATTCCTCGAGCTAGATATGACCTTGCAACAGAAGAGTAGCTATAACACAGAACTGCACCTTTGTGAGACTAGTCCGAGAAGGGTGAACCGGGAACACTAGCCCAGAGAGGGTCACTGATTGGATGGGCGTAGGGGGCATCGAGCCCAAGAGGAAATCTGCCTGTAGCAAACAGTGCAATCTGCATATAAAGAAGTTGTGCCTGTGCGCCATTGCTCCGTCCTTTTGAAGCATGACCAACTGGGCGTGCACAATAATTGGGGTGGATCCTTGAACAAACCCCGGGTAGCATTTATTGCATGCTTATCAGCGCTGCCACAGTGTCCGGGTATCCCTACCGTCGCGGGAACCCCCGCTATGGAGAAAAAAATAAGGCTGCCTAAAGCACCCAAAGCAAGCTACCCACTTAACTGTAGCCTGAGAAAAAAAGGGGGCATCAGAAAGTGCCATAAGTGATGCCCTTCCACAGTTGACGGAGTGCGCTTAGGAAAAAGTGAACGTGGAGGGAATGACACCAGACTTCATAGGAACAGCGCAGGAAAGATAAGTGCATCCTCAAAGACCAGTCTGGGAGTTTCCCATCTGGGAGGTCCGATGAAACAGCAGACAAATTGCCAGATAAAACAGTAGCAAAAGCCCTGAACGAGACCGTTCATCTAGAGACGGCGGACCCTAGGACACAAGACATGGATTGAGAGGCTCTTTGAGCAGTCCAATGAAACACACTGAAAGTGGAAACATAAAGTTCCCTGCCAGTAAACTGGGAAAAACTCTGAAACCCCGTCGCTCCGCGCAAAGGCAGTGAATAACCATCTGGAAGATGGGAAATCTACAAAAACCGAAGGCGTGCAAGAAAACAAAAGGTTTAAGATAGCGAACTGTGATACCAAGCCCAGACTTGAGAACCACGACGAAGCAACCAACAGCTCTTGAAAACCAAGAGAGTGGAAGGCTTCCCGATCAACGAAGCGGGAACGAGCCATACCCCTGGCTGTGAAGCTATAGGCATGCCGAGCACCGCCGAACGCTGCAGAGCAGGGAAGCGGATACTTAACCACCTGATGCCGGGACTAGAGAGGGGGAATCTGCCAGGCAGCTCTCAGCGCACACCGGAAGATCGCCACCCTAGAGAATAAAAAAACAAAGGCATACCAGATTAAAGTTTACCTGTAACCGCTCAAAAGAGTAGGTTAAGTACTGGAAAGGAATCTAGAGAAGACTCAAGACAGCCAGCAGACTGAGGAACCGAGACCCTGCCCGGTGCTTTCCGAAGGAGAAAGCAAGCGCCACTAACCCACCTTTCTGTAGGACTCCCCACAGAAGTGAAGGCATGAGAGACGGCGCTCCGATGAAACCTCAAGGTGCCGAGAGGCACACTCCCTTTGCCTAGATCGCCCGTCACATGAACTTACTCAGAGATAGCGATCACCAAATAAAAAGGCAAAGAAAAAGAAAGCAAACCTCTCTCAAAACAAAGTACTGTGATCTCAAGAGAACCGAACCGAGACCGGGAGAAGCTCAGGCCGGTAGCATAGCCATGCCGCCGAGACGAGACGCCGACTGAACCGCGTGCTTAAAATGGCCGCGAGCCCCTCACAGCTTAAAGTAGACACTCTGGCGCGCTGGGCAGAAAGACCCCGTAGTGGAGCTAACAGCGCACCTTTGCTGCCAATTCTCAGCGGGAGCAGAAACAGCCGTCGAGCAAAGAGACACGGTCCTGAAGAACAGCACGCAGACCGCTAACGTCTCCGGGCCGGGCAGCACAAACGTTATGAGAGCCATAATGCGCTGGCGGGACCGCGTGCTGACTCTCCCACAGCAGGCCGTTTACCTTTTGGTGCGCTGAACAGGAAAGCCTCTCACCGGAGCGAAGGTCCCACTGTGCTCTCAGTTCTCGGCGGCTCTCGAGGCAGCCCTCGAATAAAAACACAGTTTTAACAAACCATGCTCCCATCACCATTATCCCTGGTTCTGACACAACAAATGTGATTAGCCGCGAGCCGCCAGCTAAGCTGCCTCCTGCAGCCGTGCGGTAAGCGGGACGCCTGTGGATTCAACGGGTAGCTCTACCCCGTACCGTCTAGGAGCTAGAGATCCCGGACCAGGGAAAGAGAGAAGGCTCCTAGGGTGGCTGAAGCAAAGAGGAAGAAGTCCAATCCGTTCCCTTGCTTCACCCCCGTTTGCTGTTGGCTTTTTGATTATTAGTTGTGTTTTTGTTTTGTTTTTTAAATAAGTTAGCTGAGCCTACCGAAAAAAAACCAAAGGCAAATTGTAAACTAAAGATGAAAAACCCCTGCTAGAAAATAGTGAACTAGCCTAACACACTGCACAGTGAGCCCAGCACCTAGGCTCACTACGTCCTCCTGCTGCATGGAGACTGGACACACTAGGGGCTGATGGGAGTTCCAGCAGGCTACATCCACAGAGGTGAAGATTCTGATTGGTCCAGTCTCCATGCTGCAGGAGGAGGTGCACTACCCAGGAGTAGAGGACTAAACTGGAGGAACGATAAGGAATGTATTTTAGAACTCTTAATCTGACGCATCGCTGATTCCACCATCATTGAATGGTGGGGGAGTTGTGTCTTCTGGAAGCTGGCGTCAGCCGAAACGCGTTGGGGACTCCAATAAAGCACCCTTTTAAGCAACTGTGTTCATCTCTTGCTCCTGCTTGTTGTGCACCCATGGTTGGCAGTGAAGCCAGCGGCATGTATCCCATAGTAGTGTGCATCAGTGCCATTGACGATGCCGGTATCGGTGGATCCATCGGCAATGGTTTGATTGGAACCAAAGCTGCCAGTAGAGCTGCCAAGCTCCGCTCGATGACCAGGATACGCTGGTCTATGGAGCTTGCCGATGCTTGGGTATTGGTAATGGAAACTTGCGCCACCATCCCAGAGCATGGCACCAGGAGCTCTCCTGAGGTTGAGGCCTCAGGAGAGTCCTGGAGCCCCTTGATGGCTTTGGAGGACGGGTCCTCCTGCCAGGGCTGTTTGGATGGTTGATCTATCTCTAGGGCAACGTCAGAGGCATCCCGATGCTTAGAATGAGATCTACCTCCGGAGGGGTGATCTGTCTTCAACGAAGACTTGTGCTTAGATACCTGGGATCTATGAGAGGAAAATGATGCTCTTGATGACATCAATACCAAAGAAACTGCATCCGAAGCAAAGAGAGCCCCAAACTTTGAGGCCCTGTTCTGCAGGTCTCTCTGTCATCTTTTTTATAAAGGGGACATTCTAATGGCTGGTGATCAGGCCCGAGGCATTTTAGACACCAGTCATGAGTGTCAGTAGCCAAAATGGTACTGCCACATTTAGAACATTTCTTAAAACCACTAGTTGGTTTCTCCATAGTGTCAGTAGACAGTATGGTAGGCTTAAGGCCTAAAATGGTGCCAATGCGCCTGAAGAAGTTTCTTTTCCTTTTCTGCCAAAAAGAAAAGAGAAAGTAAGAAGAATCGGGGAACCGACAGCGAGAGACGGTTCCGACGTCGACGGGAAGGCAGACGCTGACTGCAAAAAGGAAATTGAAGAATTTTTTGCGGTGACAGCATTTACTTCCTGCTGGCTACACGGAAAACAAAGAACTGAGGAGGGAGAGTTGGGAAGGTGAGAAGGCAACTATGTAGGCACAGTTGGATGCTCCCAAAAAATTCCTATTGGATGCTGGGGAGCGTTTCCACGTGGGCTCTGTTGGTATCGACGACACGCATACGTGAAGACTACACTCCTGCTTGTTCCTGGAGATATCATGTAAATGCCTTTGAATATAGGGCCCCATATGTTTGTAGGCCATGTTAGGGAGCAGCAACAGCAGGCTTGAAAATTATCTAGATAGCAATGATATTCAGCCACTATTCGAATAAGTTACGCATTATGGACCGAAAAGCAGTCCTTAACTAAACAGATAATGCTAGCTTAGTCACTGCACTATCTGTACATTGAGAATTGTTACCTATATGGATAGAAGTGCTGAATATACAGATTAAGTTAAAATGGCAGTGCCTGCATTTAACCTAAACCAGTGATCATGTTGGATGAAAATTTACCTTTCTTTGTGCAGTTCATACAACAAGATTCCCCCCTCTTGGGGCCAATGCAAAAGATGGCATAGGGCACCATAACTCCTTGAGTCGGCCATGGTTGCAGGGGATATTTTTGTGGTCGGGGCAGTTGTGAGGAAGTACTTTTTAGTGGTTGGGCAGTGTGCAGGATGGTGAGTTGTGGGGGGGGGGGTCGATTTCGGGGGGGGAGGACAGTTTGCAGGGTGGTGGGACAGCTGCAGGGGATTTGGCTTTGGGAGTGAGGCAGCTGCATGGGGAGATGTTTGTTGTGGATGGGAAAGTTTGCAAGTTGGTAGGGAAATTGCGAGTTAGTATTTTTTAGCAGTAGGGCACCGTGTGGGGTGATGGGCCAGTTGCACTGATGGTAAATTTTTTGGGGTGGGGTAGTTTGAAGGGCAGTGGGGCAGTTGAGAGAGCACAGTTACTTACCTGTAACAGGTGATCTCTGGAAACAGCAGGAATAAGTCTTCACATATGGGTACGTCGGTACCGACGGAGCCTGCGCGGGAACGCTCCCCAACTTCCCAAAAAAGGAAAGCTTTTGGGAGCATCCCACAGCGCCTGCGCGCTGCCTTCCCGCCTTTCCTAATCGCCTCTCCTCAGTTCGAGTTTTAAAGCTGAGACAAAGAGAGAGAGAGGAAAGGAAAGATAGATAGAGAGATAACTCCTACCAGAGATCACCTGTTACAGGTAAGTAACTGTGCTATCTCCAGGAACAAGCAGGAATGAAGTAGATACCACACCATTCACAGAAGAAGAGGTGTTAGAACAACTTGCTAAACTGAAAGTGGACAAGGCCATGGGACCGGATGGGATACATCCCAGGATACTGAAAGAGCTCAGAGAGGTTCTTGCAGGACCGTTAAAGGATGTCTTCAACAGATCCTTGGAAACAGGAGAGGTTCCTCAGGACTGGAGAATGGCTGATGTCGTACCTCTACACAAAAGTGGTGACAGGGAAGAAGTGTCAAACTACAGGCCCGTGAGCCTTACCTCGGTGGCGGGAAAAGTAATGGAGGCACTCCTGAAAGAGCGAATAGTGAACTTTCTGAAAACCAACAGCTTGCAAGACCCGAGGCAACATGGTTTTACCGAAGGACGATCTTGCCAAACAAATCTGATCGAGTTCTTTGACTGCGTGACCAAGGAACTAGATCAGGGGCATGCAATGGATGTCATCTACCTAGATTTCAACAGAGTGGACTCCCCCGAGGGAGTGGTTAACATGAAGAAAGATCTACAAAAGCTGGAAGACTGGTCTAAAGCTTGGCAACTACGATTTAATGCAAAAAAGTGCAGTGTCATGCACTTGGGTAGCAGAAATCCAAGAGAAATGTACGCGATAGGGGGAGAAAGGTTGGTATGCACAGTTCAGGAAAAAGACCTTGGTGTGATTATCTCTGCTGATCTCAAGGTGGCAAAACAGTGCGACAAGGCAGTGGCAAAAGCCAGGAGGATGTTGGGCTGCATACAAAGAGGGATTACCAGCAGAAAAGAAGAGGTACTTATGCCACTGTATAGGTCACTGGTGAGGCCTCACTTGGAATACTGTGTTCAGTTTTGGAGACCATATCTTGCAAAGGATGTAAAAAGACTGGAGACTGTCCAGAGGAAGGCGACCAAAATGATTTGGAGCCTGCGTCAGAAGCCTTATGAGAAGAGACTTGAAGACCTAAATATGTATACTTTGGAGGAAAGGAGGGACAGGGGAGATATGATTCAGACCTTTAAATACTTAAAGAGAAATGATGAACAAACAAACCTCTTCCAAAGACGGGGAACCTGTAAAACTAGAGGGCATAACATGAAACTGCAAGGGGGTAAATTGAAAGGCAATGTCAGGAAATATTTTTTCACTGAAAGGGTGGTGGATGCTTGGAATGCCCTCCCGATGGAAGTGGTAGGGGCGAACACGGTGACGGAATTCAAAAAGGCATGGGACAAACACAGAGGATCCCTTTACAGAAATAGGAAAAAAACAAAATAAACGGTACCATCTAACTTCTGAACCATATAACGTCTCAACAAATAGGGGTGTCCTACATGGAGTGGTGGGTTTACCCCTGAACAAGGATATGGGGAGGGGTGGCCTGCGCGGAGCGACAGGTGCACCTACTCTTGCCATCTTGCTGGGCAGACTGGATGGACCATGCTGGTCTTTATCTGCCGTCAACTACTATGTTACTATGTTGACATATGGGGACTCCCTATCTAGAGGTGCCTGGGAGATCCCCAAGGTTATGAGACCCTGGAAAGGGCTCTATCTCCTTCTATGGATCTCAGGCATCCATTCCGGGAAGGAGGGCATGAGTTGATTAAGAATGGAACAGGTATTTGAGAACAGCCTGACCAAACAAGGCATCCCGGCGGGAGTCCTTGTCCAAGCAGTAATGGGCTGTGAAGGTATAAACCGAGGCCCAGGTGGCCGCTCGACAGATCTGGTCGATGGACACAGAATTTAGATGAGGCATAGAGGTGGCCATGGCCCTCACATTATGAGCTGTGACATGGCTCTCCAGAGAAAGGTTCTTACTCTGGTAGGCGAAAGAAATACACTGAGCAATCCAATTGGACAGTGTCCTTTTAGAGACTGGAAGTCCCAAATGAGAGGGATCAAAAGCAACAAAGAGTTGAGAAGACTTTCTATGTTGCTGTGTCCTTTGTAAGTAAAAGGCAAGAGCTCTCTTACAATCCAGAGTATGAAGATTCCTCTCTGCACTTGATGCATGAGGACCTGGAAAAAAGACAGGTAAATACACCTCTTGATTAAGATGAAAAGGTGAGACCACTTTAGGCATAAAGTGTGGATTGGTCCTAAGGACTACCTTATCATGATGGAACCTTGTATAAGGTGGATTAGCCACTAAGGCCTGCAGTTCACTGATGCGGCGAGCTGAAGTGACTGCAATGAGGAAAATAACCTTCCAGGAAAGAAATTTCAAGGAGGTGGTGGCTAAGGGTTCAAAAGGTGGCTTCATAAGCTGACCAAGAACCAGATTTAAATCCCATGCCACCGGAGGAGGTCTAATGGGAGGTTTAGTTAAAGTTAGGCCTCTCATGAATCTTGCAATAAGAGGATGAGAGGAAATAGGCTGTCCATTGATAGGCTTAAGGGATGCTGCAATAGCACTCAAATGGACCCTTACTGAATTTGTCTTAAGGCCTGCATTGGAGAGATGCAGGAGATATTCCAATAGAGAATTCAAAGGTAGTGCTAGAGGGTCAAGACCCTTCTTAGTACACCAAATGGAAAACCTTTTCCATTTAAAAGCATAGGAACATCTAGTAGAAGGTTTTCTGGAAGCATGGAGGATATCCTTTACTTGCTGAGAAAGATTCCAATCCTGAAGGTCTAGGCCTTCAGTAACCAAGCTCTGAGGTGAAGGGACTTGGGGTTTGGGTGCCACAAAGTCCCCTCCTCCTGGGACAGAAGGTCTGGAGCAGCTCCCAAGTCCAGGGAGGGGGCTTGAGAGAGATGCAGAAGTAGAGGGTACCACACTTGGCGTGGCCAGCGTGGAACTATGAGAATCATAGATCCTTGATCCCTCTGGAGCTTGAACAGAGTCTTGGGAATCAAGGGAATGGGTGGAAAGGCATACAGGAAGCCTTGACCCCAGTGAAGGAGGAAGGCATCCTTGGCCTGAACTCCCTGACACGGAATTCTGGAACAGAACCAGGGAAGTTTGGCATTCCACAGACTTGCAAAGAGGTCTATGTCCGGGGTTCCCCATTCTTGGAAGATTCTGAGTACCTGGTCCATGTGCAGGGACCATTCGTGTGGAAGCAGAACTCGACTGAGTCTGTCTGCCCAAGAGTTTTGGATTCCTGGGAGGTATACGGCCAGGAGATGGATTTGATGCTCTCTGGCGAAGGCCCACAATCTTAAAGCTTCGTTGCAAAGCGACAGAGAGCCAGTTCCTCCTTGCTTGTTTATGTAAAACATGGCTACTTGATTGTCCGTATGAATGAGGACTGAGCAGGGTATGAAAGACCTTGAGAGCTAGAAAAACTACTCGAAGCTCTAAGTGGTTGATATGAAGAAAGGTCTCCTGTGGAGACCAAGTGCCCTGAGTGGAGAGGTCTTGTAGATGAGCTCCCCAACCTGTTTGGGAGGCATCTGTTGTGAGGGTTGCCTGGGGCAACAACTGTTGGAAGGGGGGCCCCAGCAACAGATTTTGGGTGGACTTCCACCACTGGAGAGACCAAAAGAAGCGCCTGGAGGTTGCTATTTTGTCTGACAGAGCCCCTGATGCTTGAGTCCACTGGGTGGACAAAGTCCATTGAGCTGCTCTCATGTGAAGGTGAGCATAGGGGACCACATGCACTGTGGATGCCATGTGGCCTAGCAGTTGCAGCATCTCCGGGGCAGTTAAATGGCTCTTTGACTGAATCTGGGAGGCTAACTGCACTAGGCGTAGGCAACGGGCCTGAGGTAGATAGGCCCTTGCAGTGGTAGTGTCTAACCAGGCCCCTATGAACTCTAGAGACTGAGTAGGGGTCAGCTGGGACTTTGGGAGGTTTACCACAAGTCCCAGATACTGCAGAATGCGCCTTGTGCGGTCCAGGGAAGTCTGGGCCTCTGACTGAGGTGGAGCTCGGATGAGCCAGTTGTCCAGGTATGGGAATACAAATATTCCCAGAGTGCGTAGAAATGCAGCTACTACTGCCATGCATTTGGTGAACACTCTTGGAGCAGAGGCCAGACCGAAAGGAAGTACCCTGTATTGGTAATGTTTTCCCTGGAAAAGAAAACGGAGGAACCTTCTGTGAGATGGATGGATGAGGACATGTGTGTACGCATCCTTGAGATCTAGAGAACAAAGCCAATCCTGACTCTGAAGGTATGGAAGGAGAGTGCCCAGAGAAAGCATCTTGAATTTCTCCTTGCATAGAAATTTGTTCAATTCCCTGAGATCTAAAATGGGTCTGTAGCCCCCTGTTTTCTTTGGGATCAGAAAATAGGGGGAGTAAAACCCTGACCCTTGTTGAAGAAGAGGTACTTCTTCTATTGCCCCTTGGGCAAGAAGGGTAGCCACCTCCTGACCTAGAAGGTCGAGAAGAGATGTTGGAGAATTGAAGTGTCTCACCATGGTGTGAGGAGGAAGGTTTGAGAAATGAAGTTTGTAGCCCTCCCTTATGATGGAGAGGGTCCACTGCTCTGATGTAATTTGCTCCCATCTGGGAGCAAAATGAGCTAACCTTCCTGGAATGGTGAGAGGCTCTGGCTGTTTTAGAGGCAGAAAGGCTAAGTTCTCTAGCATCAAGTCAAAAACCCTGAGGAGGTTGAGTCTGCTGAGTTGCAGCAGCCCCTGTAGACTTAGACCTGGCCTGTTTAGGTTGCTGACGCTTAGCAGCAAAGCGACCTGCAGATGATTGCTGGCCAGAAGCAGAATGGAATCTGCCTTTTTTGAAAAAAGACTTCTTGAAAGGTTTTTTCTTGGCAGGAATGGAGGTTGACTTTGAAAGTCTATCCAGAGCAGAATTTTCTGCATCCATTTGAGTGGCTTTTATTTGCCATTCTTTGCCAAACAGGTTTTCACCTGTACAGGGAAGATTCCCTAAGCCATCCTGGACCCAAGATTCTAGATCAGAAGCCTGGAGCCAAGCAATTCTGCGAGCAGCTATGGCAATGGCCGAAGCTCTGCTGGCACCTTCAAAGGAGTCAAAAGCTGCACGGTTGGAAAACTTTGAAATATCTTGAGTATGCTTAAGCCAAACAAGGAATTCTTCCCTTTTATCCTCTGGAAGAAAAGGGAGGAAAGTGTGCAGTTTATCTGCAACTTCTTTCAGAAACATACCCATATAAAGAATATAGGAGTTGATTCTGGCAATGAGCATACTAGCTCATTTTCCTACCAAAAGCATCCAAGGTCCTGCATTCTCTTCCTGGAGGAGCAGAGGAGTGTCTTTTTGCACTCTTTATCCTTTTCATAGCTGACTGCACCACAATAGAATGGTGAGGAAGCTGTGTTTTATGAAAACCAGGACAAGGAGGGACACGGTACATAGTGTCCAATCTACGAGAATGAGGAGAGGTAGTGAGAGGAGTCTCCCATAAATCAATCATGTGATCATAAGGAATCTCATGAATTGACAAGGTGATTGCCTCCTTAAGAGCCTTAGAATAACCTAAAATATCCATTTTTTTAGCTCTAGGCTTTGATTCAGAAGTTACTGAAATAGAAAGTCCTTTAGCCACTTCTCTTATGAAGTCTTGAAAGGACAAGTCCTCTGGAGGAGACATTCTTCTTTTTGGAGAAGAAGGCTCTTCAGTAAGGGTTATGGATACTTCAGCAGACTCCTCAGATGTATCAGAATCTTCAGAGGAATCAAAGTATCGCCTGTCAGGGTGCTCTTCTAAAGCTCGATACGCGTATCGAGCAGTATCGACATCGGGCGTCATCGGTATCGGTTCGGTACCGATGAGCATCCCTGGACAGGGAACCGGAGCAGTCGGCATCCTGGTCGATGTCGATGCAGTCGGTGCCGGTACCGACAATGGAGTTTGTTGTGGTATCAGCGGCGTCACAGCTTGAATAAAGGCCTTGATAGCCTGCTGCATGGATAGAACATTCTGATCCATCGACGCCATGAATGCCTGGAATTCGGTACCGGAAGGTTGCGCCGGTACCCCAGAGCATTCTAACAGGTGATCGGTCGAGGCCGTGCCATCCATGTCAACCTGTAACCCCATAGGTGGAGCTTTGGAAGCCGGAGCTTCCCACCGGGGTTGTTTTGCCGGTGCAGGATCCTCGAGGGCAAGTCCGGAGGCATCTCGATGCTTGGAAGGAGATCTACCCTTCGAGGACCGGCTGGATTTATGTTTGGTTACCTGAGATCCATGGGAGGAAGAAGAAGCCCTGGAAGACGTCGATGCCACTGAAGCTGCATCAGAGGGAAACAGCACATGGAGCTTGGCTGCTCGGTTCTGTAAACCTCGTTTAGACATCAGAGAGCAGGACGAACAATCCGAAATGGAATGTTCAGGACCCAAACATTTAAGACACCATTCATGGGTGTCGGTAACAGAAATAGTACCGCTGCACTTAGTGCATTTTTTAAACCCGGAGGCTGGTTTTTCCATGATGAAAAATTCTTTGTGAGGCCTAAGGCCCAAAAGAAGAAAAACACACTAAGTGAGGGAAAAATATGTTCGGGGTTTTTTTGTTGTTTTTTTAAGAAAAGAAAGAAAAAACGGCGGTACCGGTCCGAGTCGGGGGAGGCAGACGCGCAACCAAAGAAATAAAATAAAACAAAGAACTTCAGCGGTGACAGGAACACGACCTGCTGGCTCCGCGGCAAAGAAGAACTGAGGAGAGGCGGTTAGGAAAGGCGGGAAGGCAGCGCGCAGGCGCTGTGGGATGCTCCCAAAAGCTTTCCTTTTTTGGGAAGCTGGGGAGCGTTCCCGCGCAGGCTCCGTCGGTACCGACGTACTCATATGTGAAGACTCATTCCTGCTTGTTCCTGGAGATATATAGTTTTGGGGGCTAGGACAATTTACAGGGTGGTGAGGCAATTGCAAGTAGCTATTTTTTTTTTGGAGTAGGGCAGTTTGCGGTGTGTTGGGCCAGTTATGGTGGAGTAATTTTGGGGGGTGGGGCAGCCTGCAGGGTGGTGAGGCAATTATATCGTGGTATTTTTCCTGGGGTGGGGCATTTGGTAGATTAGTACAGCAGTTGGAAGGGAGTATTTTTTGAGTGTGGGTGCAATGTATGAGGTTGTGGAACAGTTGTGAGGAGGCAGCATTTTTTGGGAGTTGCAGAAATTTGAGGAGTTGAGAGAGAAGAAAATGGGAGAGGGATTTTGAAAGGAGGAATTCTGTAACTGCAATGATTAACTGTACGTACGTAAGTTTCTAAGATGAAGAAACTGGAACTCCCTCTCCCATAGAAATGTATTGGGCCATTGGGTAGTTGTAGGGATGAGGGGGTGGGGGGAAGGGGGATACTTTTGTGGGTGGGGCGGTCGGCAAGGTGATGAAGCAAATGCAGCAGTGGTGTAGGCTTTGTGGTGGGGCAGTTGCTGGGGTTTTGTTCTTGAAGGTGAGCCAGTTTGCAGGGTAGTGAGGCATTTGCATGAGGTTGTTTCTTTGGGATGGGTCAATCTGCAGTGTGGTGGAGCAGTTGTGATCGTATAGGTTTTGGGGGTAGTGCAGTTTTCAGGGTGGCGAGGCAGTTGTGTGGAGGAAGCATTTGGTGGATTGGTAGGTCAGTTAGTGTAGTTACTCACCTGTAACAGGTGTTCTCCAGGGACAGCAGGAATCAGTCCTCACATATGGGGCGACGTCTGCGCCGACGGAGCTCTCATGCGGAGCAAATCCCCAGCTTTCAGAGAAAGCCTTTGGGAGTTGCCATCACGCATGCGCGGGGTCCCCTTCCCTCCCAAGGGTGCCATCTTGCTCAGTCAAATGACAAAGCTAAAAGATGGCAAAAAAGAACAAAATATAACAATAATAGGACTGCAACTCCTAGGGGAGGAGGGAGAGTCGTGAGGACTGATTCCTGCTGTCCCCGGAGAACACCTGTTACAGGTGAGTAACTACGCTTTCTCCGGGAACAAGCAGGAAGTCAGTCCTCACATATGGGACTCCCCAGCTATAGGCTACCAAGAACTCATAGCTAAAAAAGGCTCCCTCTACGAGAGCCGCAAGCAGTCGCAACAGCGATGTAAACTAAGGGAATAGCACTCCGGTAGCCTGAACATAGAGGGGTCGGAGGGCAGGAGTTGCCTAGACCTCAAAAAGATTACAGAGTACAGCCTGGCCGAAGGCACTGTCTCGCTGGGACTCCCTGTCCAGGCAGTAATGGACTGCGAAAGTCTGACTCGAAGACCAGGTGGCGGCCCGGCAGATGTCTGCCAAAGGAACAGAGCAGAAATGAGCCACTGATGCTGCCATGGCCCTGACCCTATGGGCTGTAACTCGACCCTCCATAGGAAGCTCGGCTGCCTGTATGCCCAGGCAATGCAGTCTGCCACGGCAATGCAGTCTGCCACCCAGGTGCACAGCGTACGCTTACATAACGCCATCCCCAGCTTACTGGGGTCGTTAAGAAACAAAAAGCTGAGAAGCCTTCTGATGCAGTTGCGTACGCTGGATATAGAAGGCCAATGCTCTCTTACAGTCCAGGGTATGCAGGACCGACTCTGCCCGACTGGCATGCGGCCTGCGAAAAAAGATAGGGAGAATCACCTCCTGGTTGAGGTGGAACGAGGAGACCACTTTCAGAAGGAACTTGGGGTGCGTTTGAAGCACCACCCAGTTCCTATAGAACCTGGTATAGGGCCTTTCCGACACTAGGGCCTGGAGCTCACTCACCCACCGGGCGGATGTGAGTGCCACCAGGAAAACCACCTTCCAAGAAATATAACGTAGATGACAAGTAGCCATGAGCTCAAAGGGTGGCCTAGTAAGCTGCCCTAACACCACATTGAGATCCCATTCGGTCGCCGGGGGGCAGACCAGAGGTCTCAAGAGAAGTAAGCCCCTCAGGAACCGAGATACCAAAGGGTGAGCGGAGAGAGGCTTCTCATCCACTGAAAGGTGATGTGCCGCAAGGGCACTGAGGTGCACCCTGACAGAGCTGGACTTGAGGCCCAAATCAGAGATGTGGAGAAGGTATTGTAGAACCAGGAGCGGAGCGAGAATTACCCTTTCAGCAGCCACGCCATCAAGTTGAGTGAGCTGAGACTGGGGTGCAGAAGAGAGCCTCCCTCCTGAGACAGGAGACTTGGTGAGGACCCCAAGGGGATCTGGGCCTCCACTGCTAGCTGCAGAAGAAGCAGGAACCAGGGTTGCCTGGGCCACCGAGGGGCAATAAGGATGACCGAGGCCCTGTCCTGGAGAATATTGAACAGCGTCTTGGCCACCTGAGGTGTCAGGGGGAACGCATACAGAAGGTCCCCGGACCATGATATCAGAAACACATCGGCGGCCACCCTGTGCAGGTGGGGTCGCCTGGAGCAGAAAAGGGGCAACTGGTGATTGTCCGGACTCACAAACAGGTCCATCACCAGCCGCCCCCAGGTCTGGAAGAGCCAACTGGCTACCCCACGGTCCAGCTGCCATTCGTGGGGTTGGAGAATCCTGCTTAGCCTGTCTGCTAGCCAGTTGTCCTGGCCCGGCAGGGAGACTGCTCGGAGACGAATGCCATGCCGGGCTGCAAAGGAGCATAGGTCCAGGGTTTCCTGACATAGGAGGCGGGACCCTGTGCCATCCTGTTTGTTCACATAGAACATGGCCACTTGGTTGTTGGTCTGCACAAAGACAGATTCTTGGGCCAGGAACTGCCTGAAAACTTCTAGTGCTAGGCGAATGGCACGTAGTTCCAAGAAATTGATTTGTTGAGCCTGCTCTTTCGGGGACCACAGTCCCTGAGTCCAGAAACCCTGACAATGGGTTCCCCAGCTCAGCAGTGATGCATCCGTGGTCAGGATCCTCGTGTGCAGAGGGATCTGGAAAGGTATTCCCGCCCCCAAGTAATGCGGTTGGAGCCACCAGGCTAGGGACCTTACTAGATGTTTGGATACTCTGGCCCTGTCCCAAAGGCATCCTGAGGCCTGAGACCACTGGTCTTTGAGGCACCACTGAGTGGTCCGCATGTGGAGGCGGGCATCCGGGGGTCACATGGACTGTGGAAGCCATGTTCCCAAGGAGGCGCAGGAAAAGCCTTGCTGACACTGCAGACTTGCGGCTCACCTGGCCTGCCAGAGCCATAAGTCTGCCTGCCCTGTCTGCAGGCAGACAGGCCCTCGCTTGAAGGGTGTCGTGGCTGGTCCCAATGAACTCTAGCTGCTGAGTTGGAGTGAGGCTGGACTTGAGGTAGTTGATCACGAATCTAGGTGCTGCAGCGCCTGGATGGTGCGAGTTGCAGCCTGGTGGGCCTCAGAACGTCTGATGAGCCAGTTGTCGAGGTAGGGTAATACAAAGACCCCCTTGGAGCCTGAGAAAGGCGGCAACCACAGCTAGACACTTTGTGAACACCTTGGGGGCCGAGGCAAGGCCGAAGGGGAGTACCCTGTAGTGGTAGTGATTGCCCCCACCACAAAGCGTCGATACTGTCTGTGGTTTGGGTGTATTACGATGTGTGTATACACATCTTTCAGGTTTAAGGAGCATAGCCAGTCTTCCTGGCGGAGGTAAGGCAGCAATATTCCAAGGGAATCTTAAACTCACCAGGAATTTGTTGAGGTTGCACAGTTCGAGGATAGATCTGAGGTCTCCTGTCCTTTCTGGCACCAGAAAGTACCTGGAGTAGAAGCCCCTTCCCTGCAAGTGGTGGGGCACCAGTTCTACCGCCTGATCCTCGAGAAGACCTGCCAACTCCTTCAGAAGAAGGTCCCGGTGAAGAGGAGACCTGATGGGCTCTCCTGGAAAATAGTGAGGAGGCACCTGGGCTAGGTGAAGAAGATGGCCCTCTCGGACTATCTGCAAAACCCAGGCATCGGTGGTAATGGCTGTCCACCTGTGGGCATACAGAGCAAGCCGGCCCCCTGTGATCTGCCTTTCCCCTGTGGAAAGAGTGGCCATGCTGTAGGAGTCAAAAGCCACTGCCAGGCTGGGCCGGAGCTGGTGCCTGGGGCTTTTCTGCTTATGCGGGCCATGCCCCTGTCCCTTGGGCCTGCTGCCCCTGTTGGGGAGCCGGGGAGGCCTGAAAATGGGGGGAGCTTCGGTAAGCAGCACCCTTCCTCGGGTAAAAGGGATTTTTACCGGAGCCCTTCTTGCGAGAAGAGGCAGCGGTCTTCTTGGAGAGCCGTGTCCTTGTCATGTACCCAGTCTCCAACTCTGCGGCTTTGTCAGTCATGGGTTTGCCGAAGAGATTCTCCCCCCAGCATGGGACATCACCCAACTTGTCCTGAACCTATTGTTCAAGGTCCGATGACTGCAGCCATGCCTGGCGGCATGCACGGATGCCAGCCGCAGCTACCCGGGCCATCGACTTGAACCCATCATAGGCCACCCGAGACATAAACTTCGAGCACTTATGGGTGGCTTTAGACAAGCCCCTGAAGTGCTGCAAGGGTTCCTTGGAGAGACCAGCCGAGAACCCGGCGAGTTCCTTCGCCAGGTCACTCAGCTACATACCCATGTACAGCTGGTAGTCCTGGATCCGACAAGTCAGCATTGAACCCTGGAAGCACTTTCTGCCAAGGGCATCCAAGTTGTGGGCCTCCCTGCCAGGAGGCACCAAGGAGTGCATCTTCTGGCTCTTCAGCTGGCGCATGGCCGATTCCACAACCATGGAGTTGTGCGGCAGCTGCGACTTCTGAAACCCAGGGCCCCAGCGAGCTGCTTGCTGACCACTGGCACCGAGGCCGGTGTCTCCCACATGCGGAGCATCAGTCATTCCAGGGTTGGAGGCATGGGTACAGTAAGGGCCTCCCGAGGGGGGGCCTCATACTGGAGGATCTCGAGCTCGTCAGCTCGAGGATCCTTCTCAGACTCCATGGGGAACGCCAATGCCTTGGACATATCCTGCACGAAGTCCAAGAACCACATGTCCTCCGGGGGGGGGGGGGGGACATTCGCCGAGGCTCAGATACCGGGGAATTGGATGGTACATTCCTGTGCCAGTGGGTATCGGAGGACTCCTCATCCTCAGTTTCCCACACCGACGCCTCCGAGGAGGAATCGGCGTGCTCCTCAGGCAGAGGGCCCCAGTGCCTACCGCCCCGACACCAGCAGGCTCGATGGCAATGACCTAGGTCCTGAACAGGAGGCCAAGAGAGACCTCGGCCGAGGATCGACTCAAGCCCAAAGAGCTTCGAGGATCGGCTCGGCCTCCAGGGTCGACTTCGACGTCGAGGGCCCGGTGGTCGGGGCAGAGGAACCGGACAGGCCGGCTATCAGTGCCCACTGCTGCTCCATGAAGGCAGTCAAACTGCGCTCCAAGGCTGCCATTCTGGACTCGATTCCAGAAGGCTCCACAGCCACCAGCTGGGGCCCCGACACAGTTGAGGCTGAAGCTGGTTCCCCCGGAGGGGAGTCCTCGACGAGGACAGTTGGTACTTGCCTCAGCAGCCTTAGTAAGCATACTTATTGCCCCTCAGACAATCACTCACCCCAACTAAACAAGCAGACTCAGCATGAAAAAGGATAACCAACCGATCTCTAAGAAGTACCCTCTGAACTAGAATTCAGACTCCCAGTGTAAATAAGATGTAGATATGTTCTGCCTGAAATCAGGTACCAGTGTAATACAATGTTAATAATTACACAATATACATAGTTTCCCCCCAGTTATTTCCAAGTTGATCTCCCTGTTTATTGTAAATACAACTCAAAGTGCCTGTGTTGTATAGTTGTTAAATGTAAACCGCTCTGATCTAAAATAGAGCGGTATAGAAGAACTGTTAAATAAATAAATAAATAAATAAATCTTTGTCGGGCACTCCATCTCCGAAGATCCTGGCCGGTGCTCAGGGCTCCGCGACTGGCCCCGGGTCGCTTGGAGCCATCCAGAGACGCCACCTTCGAAGATTTCTTCTTCCTCTTGTGCTCCATCGAGGGAGACCCCCTTTCCGAGGAACCTCGACGTTGCTTGGGCTCAGAGAGCTCCCGCCGAGACGTGGAGGCCTTGGATGAGGTCCTGGCTCTTGGAGGCACGGATAGGGAAAAGATCCTATCATGCTGCTGCTGGCGGCTCTTCAGGGCCTTCGAGGACATCTTCCTACACGGGCCACAGACCGACGGGTCATGGTTGGGCCCGAGGCACTGGAGATAGCAGTCATGCATATCGGTGAGAGACATCAATTTCACACACCGATCACATTTTTTAAACCCGCTGGCAGCCATTGGGGGAAAAAGGCCCCCTGCAAGGTAGAAGACTCGGGCTGCCAGTGAAAAAGAGAAAAACAGGCATGAACGCCAGTCACAAAGGACAAAAAATGAAAAATAGAGAAGGACTCGATACCAGCGTACCGAGCCGAAGGGGGGAAGAGGTACCGGTGTCGACCGTCGAGAGAGAGACAAAAAAAAAATCAATTTTTTTCGGGGACACAAGGACTATGTCCAAAGGGCTCCGCAGTATAAAAGGAGACTGAGCAAGATGGCACCCTTGAGCAGGAAGGGGACCACGCATGCATGATGGCAACTCCCAAAGACTTTCTCTGAAAACTGGGGATTTGCTCCGCACGAGGGCTCCGTCGGCGCCGACGTCACCCCATGTGAGGACTGACTTCCTGCTTGTTCCCGGAGAAGCAAGGCAATATTTTTTGAGGAGAGGGTCTGTTTGGGGGTTGAAAGAGCAGAGAACAGGGAGAAGGATTTTGAAAAGAGCAATTCCCAAACTGCTATGTTTCACTGTAAGTAAGTTTCTGTGCTATAGAAGCTATAATTCCTTCTCCGAGAGAAATGTATTGGGCCTCTTTTGTGAAGGTTTATTTCTCTGGAGCCCCTATCTAATTTGACCCATTTTTGAACTTTACCAGTTTTTCCCACATCCCAATATTTCTGAGTTATTTTGCCCCCAGACAGATGGACAGGCAGGCAAGCAGAAATTCTTGACCACTTTTGTATAATTCTTTCCAACTTTCATTGGGTTGGAAAGAATACAACATTATTATGTTTATGTTTATGCAATTTCTTGATATACCTCCCAAGCTGAAGGGCATCAGAGCACTGCATAAAGCAACCCCATTTTATCCATCAACAGTACAGAAGCTATAATTTGGAAACCGAAGCCAACTGAAGTCGGAAAGAATTATACAAAAGTGGTTGAGAAATGGCTGTCTAGCTGTCAGAGCAAAATAAATCTCAAATAAAATGGGATGCCACTTGGCATGGGGAGAAAACCGGTGAACACACACACAGTTCAAAAATGGGCCAGATCACAACAGGGGTTCCAGATAAATAAGCCTCCCCAAAAAGATGCCCCAATGTATTTCTATGGGAGAAGCAGTTCCAGTTTTTGCAGGACAGAAACTTACATACAGGCTGCCGATACTTTACATCTTGATGAACTCCAAAAGCAAGCTCTCTGACACAATGCAACTGTACTATGTTGCATGTTAACAGTAAATTTAAGAGACCAAGATCATACTCCACATATCCTGGGGCTTAGGAGCAAGGTTCACTACCGAAAACTACACCTGCAATTACCCCTTAATCCCCAAAATTCCCCTTAACCCCCAAATTTCCCCACCTCCAACAAAGTACCCCTGGCAAATGGAAATTACACTAACCTGGTAATTGTAGTTCCTGTAGGATCCAGTTTAGTCCTCCACAATCTGGTACTGCCCCTCTCACTGCAGCCTGTAGACTGGACCAATCAAATCTTCTGTAGTACATATCCAGCAGGAGCTCCCAGAAGCCCCCCAGTGTACTAGTAACAAAGCATACTGAACGAAGCAACACATCAGATTATTATCAGATTAACATTAAACCTTGTACTTCCCCCCCTGGAATAACCAACTCCCTCCCCAAACGAGGAAGTCAGAACACTGCACGGCGCCGGAATCGACGCCCCTAAATTGACACAGAGCTCCCCCCAGGTACTAAGGAGCTTACGGAACCCCAAAAGAAAGGGAAGAGCCATAGCTATAAGCACGACTGCCGCTAAGGTCCGAACGGGACGCAAAACTATCTTAGAATCTCCCGCTCGGGATAGCGCGCCGCAAGATCATGCAGATATTCGGGAGGGAAGGAGGACTAAACTGGATCCTACAGGAACTACAATTACCAGGTTAGTGTAATTTCCATTTCCTGTGCGGATATCCAGTTTAGTCCTCCACAATCGGGATGTAACAGAGCAGTTAAGACCGGGCGGGACCTTGTAGTCCGGCGCGCAAAACCGCCGAACCAAAACAGGAATCCCGAGCCGCTGACACATCCAAGCGATAGTGCCTGCTGAAAGCATGCAGAGACGACCAAGTGGCCGCTCTACAGATCTCCGCTGGTGGAACCAGACCATGCTCCGCCCAAGAGGCCGCCTGAGCCCTAGTAGAATGAGCCCGGAGCCCCTCCGGAACCGGCCGCCGCTGCAACAGATACGCGGAGGCGATCGCTTCTTTAAGCCATCGAGCAATGGAGGCCTTAGCCGCCGCCTCCCCTTTCCGTGCACCCCCAAAGAGCACAAAAAGCCGATCAGTCTTCCGAAATGACTCGGTAGACTGTAAATACCGACGCAGCGTGCGGCCCACATCAAGCCGGTGAAGCCCCTTGTCCACCGACTCGACCGAGTCCGCCGAAATCACTGGTAGAAATACTGCCTGATTCAGGTGAAAAGGAGACACCACCTTTGGCAGGAAGGAGGGAACCGGACGGAGCACAACCCGCTCCGCAGAAAAAGACAAGAAAGGTTCTCGGCATGACAAGGCCTGTAGATCCGAGATGCGCCGTGCCGAGCAAATGGCTACCAGAAAAACCGTCTTCAACGTGAGATCCTTCAAGGACGCCCTCCGCAAGGGCTCAAAGGGTTCCCGAGCCAGGGCCCGCAGAACTAAATTCAAATCCCACGGAGGAATCACCGCTCTGCGAGAAGGCCGCAAATGAAACACGGCGGTCAAGAAACGCCGCACATCCGCATGAGCGCCAAGAAGGCGGCCCAAAACCTTGCCTCTATAGCAAGAGAGCGCGGCCAACTGGACCTTCAGGGAACTGGCAGCGAGACCCTTCTCGAAGCCATCCTGCAGAAAGCTGAGCACGACGGGCACCGAGACCGTCGCCGCCCGAACTCCACGCCGGGAGCACCAGTCCTCAAAAATTCTCCAAATTCGAACATAAGTAAGAGAAGTGGACGACTTTCTTGCCCGCAGTAAGGTGGAAATCACCGCGGGCGAATAACCCTTCTTTTTCAGCCGAGCCCTCTCAATGGCCAAACCGTAAGCGAGAACCGAGCCACCTGGGGCATCCGCAAGGGGCCCTGAAGAAGAAGATCCGGTAGCGCCGGAAGGCGCCACGGCACGCCGTCTCGAAGCCGAACGAGGTCGGCATACCAGGGCCTCCGGGGCCAATCCGGAGCCACCAGCAGCACCCGGCCCTGATGGCCCTCGATGCGCTGGACGACCCGACCGATCAGGGCCCACGGGGGAAAACGTACAGCATCCCGGACGTCGGCCACGGCTGAATGAGAGCGTCGAGTCCTTCGGACATCCGCTCCCGCCGTCTGCTGAAGAAGCGACTTGTCTTGGCCGACTGGAAGGTCGCCATGAGATCCATGATGGGCGGACCCCACCGCCGAACTATCTGCGCATACACCTGAGGATTTAACTCCCACTCTCCGGGGTCCACCCGCACTCTGCTGAGAAAGTCGGCCTGGACATTGTCCGCGCCTGCAATGTGCGCCGCCGAGATCGCCGGCAGCCGAGTCTGCACCCAGCTGAACAAGGCCGTCGCTTCGGTTTCCAGGGCCACACTCCCTGTGCCCCCTTGGCGATTGATGTACGCCACCGTGGTCGCATTGTCCGACCAGACTCGGACCGCCCGGCCCAGGAGCAGAGGTTCCAGGGCCATCAGGGCTAGTCGGACCGCCCGAAGCTCGAGGCGGTTGATCGACCAAGACGCTTCCTGCGAGGACCACACCCCCTGCGTGAAGCGGGTCTCGCAGTGTGCTCCCCAGCCGACTAGGCTCGCATCCGTAGTGAGGGGGACCCACAGAGGAGGCTCCAAGGGAATTCCCCGCGTCAGGTTCTCGGAGGAGAGCCACCACCGAAGCGACCGCCGCACTGCCTTCGGGCAGGGCAGTCTCTTGTGCAAGGAATCGCACTGGTTGGACCAGCGACGAAGGAGCGCCCTCTGTAGCGGGCGCATGTGGAACCGCGCCCACGGAACCACCTCTAAGGTCGCCGCCATCGTTCCGAGAAGCCGTAGGTACCACCACGCCGACGGAGCGGGCATCCCCCGAAATAGTCGGACAAGAGCCCGCAACGTCAGGACGCGGCGCTCGGGAAGGCACACCAGCCCCCGAGCAGTGTCGAAGCGCACCCCCAGATACTCCAGGTCCTGCGAGGGCCGCAGACAACTCTTTCTTTCGTTCACCACCCAGCCGAGGGATCGCAGCAGAGCTACCACCCTGCTCGTGACCCGCAGGCACTCTCGACCGGATTTTGCTCGTATCAACCAGTCGTCCAGGTAAGGATGGACCAAAATGCCCTCCTTGCGCAAGGCCGCCGCAACCACCACCATCACCTTTGTGAAAGTGCGCGGGGCCGTAGCCAAGCCGAACGGCATGGCCCGGAACTGAAAGTGGCCCCACGGGAACGCGAAGCGGAGAAACCGCTGATGGGCTGGGTGTATCGGAATGTGCAGATAGGCCTCGGTAAGATCGAGGGACGTCAAAAACTCCCCCTTTCGCACCGCTACAATGACTGACCGCAGGGTTTCCATGCGGAAATGCGGCACTCTGAGCGCGCGATTCACGCCTTTGAGATCCAAAATCGGACGCAGAGAGTCGCCCTTTTTGGGTACCACAAAATAGATGGAGTAGCGACCAGCGCCTCTTTCCAAGGGAGGCACTGGAACCACCGCTCCCAGCGCTAACAATCGAGCCAGGGTCACGCGGATGTCCCTCGTCTTTTGCTCGCCCCTGCTGGGAGACAGAACAAAGGAATCTGGAAGTGGGAACGCAAATTCCAGAGCGTAACCCTCCTCTATAATTTGTAGCACCCAGCGATCCGACGTTATTTGGGCCCAAGAGGAAAGAAAGTCGCGCAAGCGACCGCCGACAAGCGGTCCTCCCTCCAGAGCCTGCCTGGCGTCATTGTGGCTTGCGTCCAAAGGAAGAACCCGATGAAGAGCCGGCTGCGGAGAAGCCTCTGCCGGCTCCCCTGAAAGCCCGAAATCCTTGGCTACGGGCTCCAAACCGGCCCCGCTGCGAGGACCACTGGCGGGAGGGCCGAAACCTGCGCTGATCCCGAAAGGATCCCCGCGCCGACGAGGTGGACCGGTTGGACCTTGGTTTATCCTCCGGAAGCCGGCCCCCTTTGGACTCACCGAGATCCTTTACCAATTTCTCGAGAGCCTCCCCAAATAATAATCTGCCCTTAAACGGCAGCTTACTGAGGCGGGCCTTAGAAGAACTGTCCGCCGCCCAGCTGCGCAACCAGAGGGACCGGCGCGCTGCTACCGCGGATGCCATACTGTTAGCCAACGCGCGGATCAAATCATAAAACAGATCCGCCAGGTAAGCCGAGCCGGACTCCAGCCGGGTCACCTCCACCAGACCCTGCTGGTCTAGTCCGGGGCTCGAGCGCAGTTGCTGTGACCACCGCAGACACGACCGAGCCACCCAAGCCCCACAGATAGAGGCCTGCAATGACACGGCATCCGTATCGAAGGTTTGCTTGAGCAAGTTATCAACCTTCTTATCCTGCCCGTCCTTGAGGGCCGCCGCCCCCTCAACCGGGATGGTGGTTTTCTTGGTCACTGCGGAGACCGCAGCATCCACCCGGGGGGACCTGAACAAGTCCCTGTCCTTGTCAGCAAGAGGATAAAGCCGATTCATGGTCCGAATCCCCTTCAAACCGGATTCCGGGTGCTCCCACTCCGCCTGGATCATCTGATCCACCACGCGGTGGACGGGAAAAACCACCTGGGCATCCCTGACTGCTTGAATCAGAGGATCCTCAAGACCCTCCTCCTCCAGGGACCGCACCGCCGAAAGGTTTAGCGCCTGAAGGGACTCCGTGACCAAAGGAACCAGCTCGTCCCTACGGAACACTCGAATGACCCGAGCCTGATCTTCCGGCCCAGGGATCTCCCCATCCTCCAAATCCTCCGCTTCAGTCTCAGGATCGCCCTCTGCCTCGGAATCCAGGAGACCCAGGGCGTCCTGCTCTTGTCCCCCCAACCGAAGCCGCTTGCCCCCGGGCGGTGAGGGACACTGAGCCGCCCCCAAGGACCCCGAGGGGAGGGAGGGGGGCCAGACAGCCGGCAACTGTCCGGACCTGCTCAGGCGAAATGCCTGATGCATGAGGAGTACAAAATCAGGGGAGAAGTCCATAGTTGAGGCAGCAACAGCCGCCTGCTGGAGCGCAGCCACTGAACCGCTGGCCGGAGGAACCGAGCCAGACTGAGGGATGCTTGGAGAAAGAACGCTGTCCCCGGAAGTAGAAGCATCCCCAGGGGTAGCCTGTTCCTGAACATTCACAGATTGCTCTAACTCAGAGGGCACTGCAGCACAGCCCCTGCAGATGCCAGAGTCAGTCCCTGCCGTCCTGCGGGACCCACAAATCACACACTGGGGCTTGGAAGCCATCCCAAGGCCACCTCTGCCCAGGGGAATAGAATAAGACAGCCACAGGAAAGCCCACACCACCTGGGCAATCCTATGCAAATCAGCCCCGATTTAAAAGTAACTTAACTTTTTTTTTTTTTTTTTTTTACAAGAAACAAAATATATCCCAGGATCCCTGGGGGGCCCTGAGCAAAATCGCCAGAAAGAGGAACCCCAAAAACGCTAGGGGAACCTGTGCACAGCGATCAAAAATGCCTGGAAAAGCACTTTTAAAATCCAAAATGGCCGCCGCACTTTTTCACCCGCGGTAAAAAACGGCGCGAAAATATAAAAACCACCAAATAATATGGAAAACAAATAAAACGACCCTCTAATACAGGGCACACGAGCAGATTGAATAAAAACTGCCAAATGGGCTCAGGAGAGCCTACAGAAACGCTGGCATCCCAGACAGAGCATTGCACACAAGAAAGAAAAAATGAAATGCAAACTCCTACCAGCTCAGGAACAGAAGATTCAGCCACAATCTCCCAGTATCAGGCACTGCCTTATAGGTATGGCAATTCCCCGTCCTGTCTAGGGGAAGCTCACCCAGGGCTGATAAAATGTGCTAGGCAGGCAACAGCAGCCAGCAGGTCTGACTTTCTCCTAGTCTCCTGTGGCACAGCTCCAGGGAGACAGGCTTCTTTTGTCTTTCTTATTTTTAAAGGCACAGCTAGCTACCAAAAACAAAAATAGTAGAGAAATGCCCCAAAACAAACCCTAAAAACAACTAACTAGTGTTGCTCCTGCAAAGGTCACTAAGTGTGCCCAGAGGACACACTTTTACGTCTACACACTGCAACGAGACTGGACACACTGGGAGGCTTCTGGGAGCTCCTGCTGGATATGTACTACAGAAGATTTGATTGGTCCAGTCTACAGGCTGCAGTGAGAGGGGCAGTACCCGATTGTGGAGGACTAAACTGGATATCCGCACAGGAACTATCTCTACTCTAAAACTATCCCCATCACTACCTAAAACTACCCGTTCCTTGCAACTTGCCTCACCACCTAAAAATTACCCCCTGCAATTGCCCCACCACCCTGCACCAACACCACACACAAAAAACACACCACAGATATATATACACATCTAGAGATTACAAATAAATTTCCTAGCTGGAATGTGCTGCATTTTTAAGTTATTCACATGTATTTTCATTTTCTTTGCTGTTAATTCTACTGTGAAAACTAATGACTGAATCATATGGTTTTCTTATTGGTTGCTATGTGTATTGCCACTAACATCTGTTGCCACAGACAAGGCACGATTAAGGCATTGGCAAACTAGGCGCATACCCAGGAGCCAAAGTTTAAGTGGGGCCCTGTCAGATGTGTTCACGACCTGAGAGGTTAACATTGACAGCGGTCTGGCTTTTTTTAGGATTCTAATGATTTTTACGTTAATTCCTAGATGTTAGAAGGATAGTAACATAGTAAATGACAAAGGGGCATTCAATTTCTTCTCAATTCACGGACCTGGTGATTCAAGTGCAGTTCTAATGGATATCATAATTCTAGTTGTATAAATTTATTGCAAATGTTTGTATATGGTCCTGTGAATTGTGATTGATAAGATAAACGAGTGTTAGCCATTGATGTTACGAGTACTCCTGATGATGCTTTATCAGTGAGTTTCTGCTGAGGCTTTCACTCGTTGGCTAAGATTTAAATGTTGCATATTGTTAAGTTTAATGAAGTCTCTTTCTAATTTATATGGAGTAACATAGTAAATGACGGCAAATAAAGACCAGCATGGTCCAACAGATGGTTAATGTATCTGAATATTTTTAAAGATTTAAAATCTCTGTCTGCAATTCTCTAATCCTCTTCCCCCCTCCCCCCGTGTGAGTCAGCCTGCCCTGCCTGCCTATAATATAACTAGCAGCAGAGATTCAATGGGAAGGCTGTGAGGGTGAAACAATGGAAGCCACACGAAGGGAAGAAGTAAGCTGGGGGAAATGTCTGTGCTATACAAGTGCTGGTGCTGGATCAAGAGGCTGCAAGTAGAATATTACTAAATGGCAGCAAGATCTACTAGAGGGAGGAGGGGGGGGCAGCTCAGTCTCCTTTCACTCTGTCCTTGCCATCCTCTCCTAATCTCTTCCTTTCCTTATCTTCTTCTCCTTTTGCTTTCTTCCTCTTTGTTCTCAATATCCATTTTTCCTTCTTTCCCCCTTTTTCCTTTATTTTCCTTCTCGTTTCTCCTTCCCATTTGCTCTCTCCACTTTTTATTTTGCTTTCAATCTTCTCCCTCTCACTTCTCTGTCGCCATCTCCTCTCCCCACCTTTACACATACTCTCTTCTCTTTTTGTTTTGCATGCAATCAGCATGGCATAACAATGCACATGGTTGAGAAGAACAGGAAGCATTTGTGTCTCTGCTGCTACAGCCTTTCTAGCCACTTACTGATTGCACAGTTGCTGAGAACCAACTGATGAAGGGGAGGGTGAGGAACAGCAGCAGTTTAGCAACTACAAGCCTGCCTGCTCTCTACCACTGCCACACCAATGCAGAAGATTTAAAGAACCATGACTAGTACTGATGATACATTGTGAAGAACAGTAGTAGTAGTGTGCAGCAGAGTCATGAAGCACTTTAGGTAAAGCTACAAGCCGTAAGTGGAAGAATGCTGCATTTATTAAGCAACAGTCACTACAAGTATTTAGTCCACTCTGATAGTACCCTCTATTCCAATGGTTCCCATGTTTGTCTTGGGACACTCCGGCTGGTGAGGCTTTCAGGGTATCCTCAAAGAATATGCATAAAAGGAACTGCATGCACTGGAGGCAATGCATGTAAATTTCTCACATGCATATTCATTGTGGACATCCGGAAACCTGACTGCCTGGGACTCCCAGGGACAGATATGGGGACCACTTGTCTAAAGCATTATTAATATGGCACTCACTGGTGGATTGTCCGTGGAAATGCCCGCTGTGGTGACACCACAAACTGGAATCTTTTTTTGTTGCAAATATTCTAAAAGTTTGAAATTCATCTGAGGACTTACGAGTTCCATGTGTAACAAGGCAGGCAGCCAAAAGCCACATGAAAATGGAACTTCTCATTATTTGCAAGAGTGTGAGATGACTTTTGGACCTGTTGATGATCCAGCTGAGATTTTGCAGCAGTTCCATAACGCTGCTTGTCGCAGATCTGCTCTCTTCCAGGGAGTTTGCTCTGATCAGCCAATTGTCTAGATCAGAGTGCACTAGCACTCCTTCCCAGCACAAAGCAGCCGCTTCAACCACCATAAGTCTTCTGAAGGTAAGCGGAGCTGTTGCTAGACCGAACAGTAATGCTTGAAAATAGTAATGTCTCATTGGTATAGAAAAATGAAGAAAAACTGATGTTCAGCTCGGCGGGACCAGCAAGCTCGGCTTGTAAAACACAAACTCCAAACTGAGCATCTGATCTAGCATGTACATCAAGACGATAATGTTTAGCAAAAGTATTTAAGGACGACCATGTCGCCGTCTTACAAATGTCTGCAGGTGGCACCAGGCTGTATGCCACCCAAGAGGTTGCCTGGGCTCTAGTAGAGAGTGCTCTTAAGCCCTCCGGTAGGGTTTTACGCTGCAATGGATAAGCAGATGCTATGGCCTCATTGATCCAACGATCAATAGCTGTTTTAGAGGCTGCCTCCCCTTTACGTGTATCCTCAAAAATCACAAATAGATGTTCTGATTGACGAAACGACTTTGTTCGCTTCAGATAGTGACGAAGAACCCGTTGCATAAAGTATGCAATAGCTGGTCACACGTTTCTGGAAAACTTGACAACACAACCAATTGATTAAGATAAAAAGCAGAAATGACTGTAAATAAAAATGATGGTACTGGCTGCAAAACAGCCTTCTCTTTCAACAGAAGAGGAAAGGTTCACGATACGATAATTCTTGGAGCTCGGAAATGCAATGAGTTGAACACATTGCTACAATAAACACTACCTTTAAAGTTAGATCTTTTAAGATAGCACTTTTCTAAGGCTCAAAGAGCGGGACCATCAAAACTGATATAACCAAGTCTAGATCCCAGACAGGCACAGCAGGACATACCGGAGGACGAATTTGCCATATAGCCCTCAGAAAACAGACCACATCAGGATGTGAAGCTAACATATGTCCTTGAATACAACCACGATAAACAAGACAAAGCTGCAACTTGCACTTGAAGAGAATTTAGCACCAGGTCCTTATCAACACCTATCTGTAAAAATGCTAAAAAGTCTGGAATTGTGGCCTGCAAGGGTACAACCACGTGATCTGAGCTCTATTGTTCAAAGATGCACCACACCCGAATATAAGCCAAAAAGAGGTGGAACGCTTATGCACCTGCAAGAGTGTGGAAATAACAGATGCCGAATAACCATGCTTTCTTAGGCGAGCCCTTTCAAGAGCCAGGCCGTAAGCAAGAATCGATCGAACCGAGTCATGCTTACTGGACCCTGCGACAGCAGAGACGTCCTGACTGGTAGCCTCCAGGGCACTGCAGTTGCTAGCCTAATGAGATCTGCATATCAAGGCCTGTGAGGCCAATCTGATGCTACTAAAATCATAGGACCTGATCCACCGCAAAAGCATGCAAATCCTGCAAACCCGGAGGCCCCGATTTGGTCGCAACAGGCTGCAGTGCTCCTTCCAACATGGCAGCAGTTTCCACCAAAAATGCGGGCTCGCCATCACCACCCGTGACCTCCTCATGTCTTGTCTGCATCAGATCCCCCTGGGGGCCTGGGCAGGTCAGCCTCTGCTAATTCTTCTGATCACTGGCAGCCACAGCACAGAGAGCTGTGCTCATCGGATGCTGTACAGAGTGCACCGGCTCCTTTCCATGTGGCCATGTGCGCACTCTGTGAATCCCCAGCTATCACACAAACAAACTGAAAGCCCCAGGGCCAAAGGACTTACCCGGGGAAGCCTCATCCTCGGGGGACCCCCTCCAGTCAAGATCCGCCGTGTCCTTCTACCTGTCTGTTTTAGAGGGTTTTATTGTTTAGGTTTATTTTCAAGAATTTTAAGCCAATTGTCCAGACAGGGCAGAAGAGATGGAACCTACTGGCCCCCTTCAAAAGGTTGGAGAGGGGGAAGAGGCAGGGCACCTGGAGAGGGACCCAGATTGACCAGGTCCTGCACCCTGTGGCCTAAACCGACCTAGCTGTAAGGCTTCACAGTCAGACACAGGCTGTACACCCCACCTGTAGAGTGAGGAATACTGGCTCAGTTCAGCAGAAACAAGCTTCTAATACTGCTCTGAGAAAGTGTTCCTCAATCTCCATCTGCTGGTTGGCGTGCACAACCTTAATGTCTAGACTGGACTGGAGGGACGCCCTGGAATTTGCATTAAAAAATAAATTATCAACATGTCTATTTTACACTGAAAGGAAATTACAAACATCCCAACCTAAATGTCCCAATTTCTACCTCAATGTCCTGTGCAAAACTGGATTTTAACAATAAATATATTTTGCAGAGAGATTATGAATCTTAGGCAAAACATCAAATCCAAACTACTGTAAACTAACTAAAAACATGCAATAATTATTATTTTTTTAATTCTGCCAACAGATTGGCGCGAGCACAACTAATGTTCTCTATCCCTACGACTATAAAGCAAAGGGAGATGTTGAAAATGAGTAATCAAGAAAATGGAAGTGGGGAGGTAGAGAAGATCAGGAGGAAGCATTATTTTATTCTGCAGCATGCACCTCTCGGAATTTCTTATAAAGAGAACCTTATGAAGCAAGTCATTTTCTATTTGTTCATGACTTTTATGAACTTTCTGGTCCATTACCCCGTACTCAGTCAAATTAAATTCATGTACTAAACACAGAATGAAAAATGGCTCCTGCCACATGCAAAGAATAAGAAAAGATCCTGTTTTCTAAAAGGCTGTCTTCATTAAATCGGGAAAGAAGGATGTGGAGGAAAGATACGGTGCGCTGCCGCATTTAAGGATAAACACTACACTTAACCAATGATCTGCAGAAGATTAAAGAAGGAAGAACATTTGTTCAGCTACATAAAGTGAGTGTTTTACTTGCTCTTCCTCTGGGAGGATTCAAATAGATTAAACATTCCCAACCCTTGTGCTATGCTGGAACTACAAGTGTGCCACAAAAGGTCTGCGGTTCAGACAAAAGACAGGGAAAGTGACAGTCGTCACTGTTGGCAGCAAAGTCCTGATCTCTCACTGCTTCCCATCCTACTTGCTGCTGTCACCTCCTGCTGATTTCCCTTTGAAGGCAGCATCATGCAGGACTGGTAGGTCCCATGAGGCCTCTGCTGTTTCATTTTCAGAGGGAAGCTGGCAGGTAAGGAGCACTGCTCACCTAATTCCTCTTGCTGGCTGAAGGTGACCCAAGGAGGGAAGGTGAGGATGCCAAGGAGTGAAAAGGAAGAAGAGATGAATTGTGCTAAGTAAGCTGCAACGTAAAAGACCGGGAACCACTGGAATAGATCAAGTGAAACACTCATTAGGATCACCTCATATGGTTGACTTGTTAATTATCTACTCTTTAGCTACTAATCCTGTGAGCCTCCAGGCATCCCATATATAATCTTCCAAGTTGATTAACCCTGTTATATGCATATTTCTGGGTTCATGTTGTAATGTAAACCACTTTAAATCTATGATAAGGTGGTATAAAAACCCGTTAAATAAATAAGTAAAAAATAAAATTATAATTCTAACCCCTTTTTTATAGGTTCTTTTGTGACCTAGGACAACCAACTGTCCATCTGCTAACTAAATAATAAGCTCCATGAGTAAAAATGCTTCACAAAAAGGATTCCAAAGAAAGCAGCCAGGTCCCAAAGTCCTGTCTCTTCACATATCCAACAGGTCAGGAACTCGAATGGCAAGAATCTGAGCTTGTTTTAAAGCATTTCAAGAACTCTCCATTTACCATGCAGCAACAGGTTCTGATAGCCAGATGTGGTCTCATCAGGGTGAAGCCAGACAGAGTACAATCTCCCTGCTAACAGGATCATATTGCAAAGCTTAATCAGTCTCATTAAACTGGAAAATGCAATAGGGCACAAAGCTGGCAGCAGCCCGAATCAACTGGAACCAATATTGCGCAATGTATTTCTTTTCTTATCCCGTATATGTACTCACTCATCCACAAGCTGTCCAAGCACCAGCTGATTATTTCTGTCCGACTTAATAATGTCATTGACTCTGCTTTCAATGTGGACCAAATCTATATTGATCACCTAGGAAGAAAAAAAGAGAAGAGGATCTGAGTCTTAGGCCATACACAGTTTCATGGCAGTCAGTCAAACAAAGGGCTCCACTGGCCAACTTGCTAAGGTATTCCTAGGGCTAGATGTCAGTTTCATCCCCTTCACCCCTGAAAAGGTATAAAAGGCCTGCAAGTCTGTTTGAAAAATTTTATAACAGTGCATCTTTTTCTTCCACCTTCAAGATGGAGAGAAAGAATATAATATGTATGTCATAACTTGTGCAAAATGCAATATAGGAAATTTGTTCAAACGTGCTCCGATTAAGAATGAAGAACAAGGTTCTACAGTACACTTTGCATAAGTTTATGTTTGCATATTTGAAATGTATACTTACCTGCTAATTTCCTTCCCTTGAATCTTGTCAGATCAGTCCAGATGAAAGGAGACAGAACACAGCATTGCAATGACATAATCATTGTCTGTAAGAGGCTGTGCATCAAAGCAACTTGCTAGCATTTTTCACAGAGCCAGCAACAGAAGCAAAACAATCAGCAAAACCCTTCCCAAAAAGGAGAAAACACTCAAAAGGAGAAAACACACAAAGGTGTGGATGGTCATCCTAAACTTCCACCATCTGAAAGGAAAGGTAAACACAGAACAGCACACAAATAACACACACACGGATAAGAATTCTCTCCTAAAGGCAACACACTAAAGCAGCACCTGGCTTCACTTGGGGGCGGGAGGAGGAAGAATTCCTGGAATGGACTAGCAGGATTCATGGAAAGGAAATTAACAAATAAGTCTAAAATTTCATACACTCCTTTGTAGTATAGGCAGGGCCAGTGCTACCTGGTAAGCATGGCAGGAAGGGAGGCGCCATCGCTAGCCACCCGCCACCCACTGTTTCAGAAAAGAAAGCAGCCGCGGGAATATTTTTCTGTTCCTGCACCTCTACTATCTTTTAAACTGCTGGAAGGAGAAATTTCACTTACCGTTAATTTCCTTTCCTGGAATACTGCTAGACCAGTCCAGACAAACGGGTTGTGTCCCCCTGCCAGCAGATCTTGGAGACAGAGAATTCTACCAGAGCTCTGATAGGCTGGATTCTGGTGATATGGTCCTACCCCTAGGGGTCTCCCTCAGTATTGTCTGTAAAGCGAACCCAAACATGTAACGCAACTTAACCATAAGACCACACATAGGAGACGTTTAATTCAACTATGTACAAGGGAGCTGAAAGTATCCCCAGAAATGAAGGTTGCTAAGACCGATAATGCAGCCATCGGCCCCCCCATGGTGAGGCATACTAACAAGGAAGGAACAGAGGACGGTGGCTTCACCGCACTAGCAGCACCGTAGCTGACAGCAGGGTGGGTCCTGGACTGGTTTAGCAGTATTCCAGGAAAGGAAATTAACGGTAAGTGAAATTTCTCCTTCCAAGTCATACTGCTAGACAAAGTTCAGACAAACGGGCAGTACCCAAGCTACCTGCTTTCAAGGGGAGGGGTCAATGCCGACGACAGCACTGCAGCTCCAAACTGATCCTCCTGCCGAGCGTGAACGTCCAATCTATAGTGACGGACAAATGTGGACGACGACCAAGTCACCACCCGGCAAATGTCGAGAGGGGCTACTTGAGACCACTCGGCCCAAGATGAAGCCTGAGCCCGAGTGGAGTGAGCTCGGAGCCCTGCTGGAACCTGCTTGCCTTGCAATATATAAGCTGCCTCAATAGCTCCTCATAACCATCTAGAAATGGTGGATTTGGAGGCTGCGGACCCCCGTCGAGGGCCCGCAAACAGGACAAAAAGATGATCGGTCTTATGGAAGGCGTTCGTGACCTTAAGACACCGATAAAGCACTCTCTTCAGGTCCACAGCGCGCAATTGACGAAGGCGACCAGAACACTGCTCTTTTTCAAATGTAGGCAAGAAAAGAGGCTGGTTGACATGAAACAGGGTAAGCACCTTAGGTAAAAAGGACAGAACAGTTCGAAGAGAAGCTCCCAATGAAGAAAACGAGAGATAGGGGTCTCGACAAGAGAGAGCCTGAAGTTCGGAAATCCAACGTGCCAAGGTTATGGCCACTAGGAAAACTGTCTTTAGTGTTAAATCCTTAAGGGAACATGACTTCTGGGGCTCAAAGGGAGGAGCAACAAGGGCACGGAGAACGAGAGCGAGATCCCAAGAAGGAACTAAAGGACGTATCGGGGGCCGTAATGTCTGAACCCCTTTAAGAAAACGCGAAACGTCCACATGCGAGGCGATAGAATGCCCCGCTATCGGCCCTCAAAAACAAGTTAGCGGGGCAACCTGCACGCGCAAGGTCCCGAGCGCCAGACCCTTATCTAGACCGGCCTGCAGAAAGGAAAGAATATCTGGAATGTTGCAACGCCAGGGCAAGATGTGACGTAGCGAACACCAAGTGTCAAAGAGACGCCACACACGAGCGTAAGCCAGCAACGCTGAAGACCGCCGTGTCTTAAGCATTGTCGCCACCACACTCGATGAATATCCCTTCTGAACTAACCTGTGGCGTTCAAGAGCCAGGCCGTAAGCGAGTAAGGAGCCGGGATTTCCATTTCCACTGGCCCTTGGAGCAGGAGCCCTGGGAACGTCCCCAGGTGTAGAGGAGACGCCCGAGACAGCCGGACAAGATACGCATACCACGGTCTGCGAGGCCAATCTGGTGCCACCAGGATCACCGGGCCGCGATGCTCCCTGACTCTTTGGAGAATCTTGCCGATCATGGACCAAGGAGGAAAGACATACAGCAGGAGATGGGGTGGCCACGCTTGAGACAGTGTATCTATCCCGTGCGACCCGTTGTCTCTCCAATGGCTGAAATAGATCGGTGCCTTGGTATTCTGCGCCGTAGCCATGAGATTCATTGCCGGTAGACCTCATCATCAAACAATGGACTGAAAGGACTCTGGCGCCAGAGCCCACTCCCCCGGATCTAAAGCATGTCGGCTGAGGAAATCGGCTTTAACATTGTCTACCCCCGCGATGTGTTGCGCCGAGATCGCCTGCAGATGCCTCTCCGCCCACGGAAGGAGAAGACTCATTTCCTTCGATACACCTGGACATTTCGTGCCCCCTTGGCGGTTGAGGTATGCCACTGTTGTAGCGTTGTCAGACAGAATTCGAACCGCTTGATGCCGCAGAAGAGGCTGAAACTTTCACAAGGCTAAGCGCACCGCTTGCATCTCGAGGCGATTGATGGACCACCGGGCCTCCCGAGGAGACCAAATCCCCTGCGCTGAGTGCAAGCCGCAATGTGCTCCCCAACCGGAGAGACTGGCGTCTGTCGTTACCAACACCCAGCGCGGAGTCTCCGAGGGAACCCCTCAAAGGAAATTGCGGGGCCGGAGCCACCAACGGAGGCAAAGTCTCATCACCGTCAGTAGAGGCAACCGAACTTGATAATCCTTTGACACCATGCTCGAGGCGAGACCTGTGCTAGGAGACTGCGAACTTCAGAAGTTAACTTGAGGAATCGAGGCATTGACAAAAAGACCCGACCTAAGGCTGTATCGAATCGAGCTCCCAAAAATTCGATCTCCTGGGACGGCTGAAGACAACTCTTGTAGCGGTTGATTACCCAGCCGAGGCTTTCGAGAAAGGCAACAACCACCGAGACTGTGCTGCAAGCCTCGGAGAGAGAGTCTGCGCGAATGAGCCAGTCGTCCAGATAAGGATGAACTCTGATGCCGTGGCTGCATAAGGCCACAGCTACTACCACCATTACCTTGCGGAAGGTTTGAGGCGCCGAAGCTAGACCGAAGGACATCTCACGAAATTGGAAATGTTGACCGAGTACCGCGAATCGAACGAGTTGCTGATGCCCCTCTCGAATGGGAATGTGAAAGAATGCTTCCGCGAGATCGAGGGAAGCTAGAATTCCCCCTTGCATACCGCTTGAATAACGGATCGCAGAGTCTCCATTCGAAAGTGTGGTACCCGCAGACTGCGATTGACGCCTTTGAGGTCCAAGATAGGACGAAAGGAGCCGTCTTTTTTTTAGCACCACGAAATAAACAGCCTAGTCCTCTTTCCAACGGTGGAACTGGACAAATGGCATCTAAATGCTGGAGTCTTTGAATGAAGCAACCTCCGCTGCCCATTGATGCAGCCAGAGCCATCTCTGAGCTACTGTCACCGGTGCTACGGAGTGAGCTGACAGCCGCAAGAGATCAGAGAAAGCCTCTGCCAGGATTGCAGTGATGGATTCTAAACGAGCCAACTCGGGATCACCTGGAAGCTGCTGAATCCATCGAAGGGAGGTCCATGCTGCTAGATCTCCGCACCCCCCTGCTTGAAGGGAAAGAGCGGACGATGAAAAAACCGTCTTTAGCAGACTCAACTTTTTAGGTCTTGCTGGTCGCGGAGTGCCGCTCCGCCCTCAACCAGAATTGTGGTATGCTTGGTGACCCCGGTCACTAACACATCAACTTTCGGGTATGTCAGCCAACGGTCGAAGTCAGAGGGAGACCAAGGGTATAACTGACCAATATCACGTGCCGTACATAGAGAGGACTCTGGAGAGTCCCACTCTCGAGATACCATATGCTGTAACTCGGCTGGAAAGGAAAAAGCTTTGGAAGGTTTACGAATGCCCTGTAAAATCGAATCCGGCTGCAACAGAGTTTGAGAATTCTGAGGATCAGGCGTGTCGGCTAGGCGTAGCGACTCCATCACCTGTGTGATTAGGGCCGGCAACTCCTCTTTCCGAAAAGTCTGCTATCTTGAGAGTCCTCGTGAACTGTCAGCGAAGAATCAGATGGAGAATATTCCATCTTCTTTCTCCAACGAGTCAGGGCTCACCTCCAACGATTTAAAGTCTTCTTGAATATCCATAGCGTCCCGCATGCCACATGCAACGTTCCTGGAAGGACGTACTGCTTTAAGGTCTGAGGACTTTTGGGACCGCTTGCGAGACCCCACCATATCCTTGTCTGCTACCGGGCGGGTGCTGGAGGTATACCAAAAGACTCCGAATGCCACAGGTGCCATGCCTGGCGGAAGAGCGTCAGGAACTCACTGTCCGCCAAGGCTGCCGTGGTTTCCAGCGGCTGTGGAAGCAAAATGGGAGCTGACTGAGTCCTTTCTGCAGGAAAATCCTGCTGTAGGGGCTCTAAGGAGGGAGGAGTTAAGGCGCTGATGTCCCCACCTGGCAGCGCAGTGGGAATGGAGGAAGAAGATTCTCCTGGATGCAGCATGCAGGTGGAACACAAGCAATCTATTAACTCCTTTTTCTTATTATTACATATAATACAGCTGTGCAGAGAAACAGGCATTGCAGAGGCTTAAACCTTTTTTTTTTTTGTAAACAAAAATCAAGGTAGGCTTAGGGAAACAGAAGACTCTTCAAAGAAAAGGGATTTTGAAACTCCCTGTGCCTTCACAGCATGTTAAAATGTTTTGAAATGGCTGCCCAGAGCTGCTCCCTCCAAAAAAAAAAAACACTGAAGAGAAATCCCTCCTGATTTTCAAAATGGCCGCCGGCACAGAAAAACTGCAAAATAAAAGTTTCCTAAGCTCTAAAAACCTTAAAAATGCAGCGAAATCGCTGGGGAAGAGGCAAGGAGTGCTGCTAGCAACTTAAAAATTCAAATCCTGACGAACCCTGAATCACCAGAAACGGAGGGGAGAAGGAAACTGTCAGTTATTCACTGTGCTGGTACAGAGGAGCTGAGTTCCCATGGAGGAGAAGAGAAACTTTCAAAGTCAGTGTAAGGTAATTACAGTGGCTGAAAGGTAGGGAAATTAGAGTTTGATCCCTCTGCAGCCACTTAGACCCTCATGGCAGGGGCTAGAAGGTGTTTCTGGAGAGAAGGGGAGCTGCACAGACAGTGAAATCAGGAGCTCAAACCCTGCTATAGTGCAGATTACAGAAAATACAGCTATTAAGGAGGGAAGCCTGGGAAATCCAGAGAAACACCTCTTGTGTGCTCTGGGTGCATCCAGGAAATAAAAATGAAGAAAAGAAAATAGGAACTTCAAACCCCAGGTTAACAGACCCTGATGAAACCGGAAGAGAAGGAATCAGGTCAGAGACAGCCGGTCCCGATGCAGTTGAAATAAACCTTAGGCAGCTGAGGCAAGTAAGCAAACAGTTTACCTACAGTTTCTCTCAGAAATTGACACCTGATTCTCCTGCTAAAGTCTAAGCCCTCGTGGCAAAGACTCAGCGCTGCTTAAAGAAAATCAGGAGCTCTACTGAAGCCAGGCCCAGGAGCTCCACAAGTTTATCTGGGGAATCAAGTTGCTGGGAAACCCAGAGTAACACCTCTTGTGTACTCTGGGTGCATCCAGGAACCTCAAAGGGTGCTATTGTAGAACACCCTCATCTGCTGAGACAGAGAAACCTGATTTTAGGGAAGTCCTTCGTCCAGCTAACAAGCCCTCATGGCCAGATGCTGGGGATTCTTCCTGTCAGCGAGCTCTACTGTGTCAGAAACAGGAGCTCAGCTGCAAACACCCTGGTGCACAGTGAAACTATACTGGCAGCAACAGGCAAGTGGAAATATTAGTCCCCAAAGGGATTCTAAATAATTTTAAAGATTTTGAGGGAAAAACAACAAAAGCAACCAGATCTGCTGGAGACAGAGAAATACTGAGGGAGACCCCTAAGGGTAGGACCATGAGTCCAGCCTATCAGAGCTCTGGTAGAATTCTCTGTCTCCGAGATCTCCTGGCAGGGGGACACAACCCGTTTGTCTGGACTGGTCTAGCAGTATTATTTATTTATTTATTTTATTTAACATCTCTTCTATACCGCGCTATTAAAATCAGCGCGGTGTACATCGAACAAAATATACTGCAATGCATACAGGTAACATTGAGTTTACAGAGAACAAGGGAATATATAACATGGAATAACAGGGATAACTATGTACAGTCAACATTATACTATATATATGCTTTTACTATATACTATATTTAAACTCATGTGGATATTGTACGTGTATTCATGTAGGTGGCACGGGTCAACAGTAGTAATGTGAACTATCGTGGAGTCTAACCATTTTCTGGTTGTATTAAGTTGCTAAGGTGTTTGGTGTAAGTGGGAGGCCTGTTGGTTGTGTGAGTGTCCATGATCACTTCTGGGTAGTATTTTGTGAATAAGTGATGCTTCACGGCTTTTCGGAATTGTAATAGGCTTTTGATGCCGCGGATTTCATGGGGAAGTTTATTCCAATTCATGGGTGCGAATATTGAGAAAGCTCTGTTTGATGTAGCTTTAGTACATGATGTCATCATCTTGGGAACTATTAAGGTGTTCATAGCTGTAGTCCTTCTGTTTCTATTTTCGAGGGTGTTATGGATTAGTTTGCTGATTGGTATCGGTGGGTAGTTATTCATGGCTTTGAAGGTCAGGACTAGTGACTTATATGAGAGTCTGGCTTGTAGAGGTAGCCAGTGTAGGTCTTTCATGATAGGCGTTATGTGAGCGGATCTTGGTGACCCAGAGAGGACTCTTGCAGCTGCATTCATAGCCAGACGAAGTGGATTTAAGGTTGATTGAGAGAGCCCGTGGAGGATGATGTTCGCAAAATCTAGATGTGGGAGGACTAGTGCCTGGAAGGTTGATCGGTAATCAGTATAGTCAAGTAGGGGGCGGAGGTGGCGTAGCGTTCTGATCTTATGATATATACTCTTTGTCACATTCTTCACATGCATTGTCATCTCTAGGTGTTGATCTAATGTGATGCCGAGGTATCGGATTGAGGGTTTGGATGTCAGTTCTATGTTGTTGACCAGCAGCGACGAAGGAGGTACGAACTTACGATTCCTTGTAATAGGACATCAGTTTTGCTATGATTTATTCTTAAGTTTTGAGTCAGCAGCCATTCAGCTACTGCTCCGAAACAATTGATTATTGGTGTAAACACTGGTTGGTCAGTTTTGAACGGCATGTATATGAGGATGTCGTCTGCGTATGCCAGGCATTGCACGTTGAAGGATCTGATCAATTCACATATCGGCTGCATATATATATTGAACATTAATGCCGATAGGGAGGATCCTTGTGGTACACCTTGAGACTGTAGGAATGGCTCTGAGGATTCCTGGCCTGTTTTAACTTGTTGCCACCTATTGGAAAGGTAGGATCTACACCATTCCAATGCTGTGCTTCGAATCCCCTTCTCTCTCAAACGTTGCAGCAGTATATCGTGGTTCACAGAATCGAAGGCGGCGGAAATGTCTAAAAAGATGAGGACAAATCCTTGTTTGATGCTGTTTATTCCTGTGATCAGGTCATTGAATAGGGTTGTAAGGATTGTGTCGACTCCATGTGCTTCTCTGAATCCATGTTGTGATTTGTCTAGTGGTGCTTCTGTGTCAATATGATGCTGGAGCTGTTGTTGGGCAGCTTTCTCGATGATTTTTGCGAGCTGGGGGATGCTCGAAATTGGCCTAAATGATTCAACTTTGGACGGATCGAGCTTACTGTTTTTTAGTAGGGGCTTGATAGAGGTGTGTTTGAGACTCTGGGGGAATGAGCCTGTTAGAAAGGACTGGTTCAGTATTTTGCACAGGATTTGGCTTAGATCATGTCGCAGATCTTTGATCCAGTTGGCTGGACATGGGTCATTAGGTGCCATGCTAGGATTGATGGAAGCGACAATTTTCTCAATTTCACTAGTTGATATAGTATCGAAGTTGCAAAATGGAGTTATTTGAGATGCCATAGGTGATGTAGAGGGGTTGTTGGTATTTATGCTCGTGCTGGCCTTAATCATTTTTGATTGCAGGTAGTTTGCGTAGTCCTGTGGCTGTGGCATTGCAGGTTGGGCTGAAACTGGCTCTCTTGTTATGGATTTTACTAACTTGAATAGTGCATGAGGTTTGTTGATGGAGCGTTTCAATAGGTTTGTGTGGTAGAGCTTCTTACTCAGTGTTACCTTCTCACGGTGGGTAGTTAAGTGTGAGTTATATGTTTCAAGGGCCTCTGGTGAGTGGGTTCGGCGCCACTGTCTTTCAAGTTTGCGTAAGTGGATGAGAGATGTACGAAGGTCAGTAGAGAACCATGGCGCGTGTTCTCGTTTTCTTATTTTCTTATCCTTGTGCACTGGACATGAGGCGGCTCTGAGGTTCTCGTCCCTTTTGGATATCAGGTCATCTAAGTTGAGTGAGGTGTTAGTCAAGAGTGTTTGAAGGTTATCTAGGACCTTGTCACGGTTGAGAGGTTGAAAACGGGTTGCGTGGGTTCCAGGTGAGTTAGAAGATATTTGGCTCATGTGAGAGGTATAGGTGGGTATATTGAATCGAATAAGGTTGTGATCAGACCATGGTACTGGTATAACTGACAGTTCAAGGGCTTGGTGTGTTAAGGTATTGAAATGGGGTGCGAAAATGAGGTCTAGTTTACCTCCTTTAGTGTGGGTGGGAGAGTCGACGTATTGTTTGTAACCTAGATCCCCTAGTGCGTCTAGAAATGCTTCTGAGTGGCTGTCATGGAGAGATGGGAGGTTGAAATCACCAACTACCCAATTTGGAGAGCGTGAGGTGGATGTTGCGCACGCGAGTTCGATTATTGTTGGGAGGTCATCCGGTGATGGGGAGGGTGCTCGATAAAGCAGGTTGATTGAGCAGAGTTCATTAGATATAGTGAGGGAGTCGAGGTGGGTTGAGCTGGAGGAGTTGCATAGCTTGAAATTAAGATCTGTTTTGGCGAGGATGAGCGTTCCGCCTCCTTTTTGAGTGGACCTGTGGCATGTGTAGAGTATGACTTGGAAATGCTTATTATTGCCTTTAGAAACTCCGTGGTCCAGCAGTTTAAAAGACAGCAGAGCCACAAAAACAGAGAAATGTTCCTGCAGCTGCTTTCTTTTCTGAAGGATGAATCAGTGAGGGGAGGGAAGGGAAGGAAAAGGGTCAGAAGGGAGCTGACACAGAGGGGCTGGAAGGGAGCGGGGGGGGGGGTGGAAGGGAGCAGAAAAGAGGGGAAGAAGGTGGTTGGAGGGAAGGTGGGGGCTGGGAGGGAGCTGACACCTGGGGATGGCACTGGAAGGCGGATGGACAGAGAAGAAGGTGACTAGAAGGGAACGGGCACTGGGACTGGAAGTTCACCGATACCTGGGATGGTATTTGGACTAGAAGGGGCTGAACAATGGGGAAGGAGGGGGACTGGAAGGGAATAGACACCACTGGCAGTGCTGGGAATGCAAGGGGGTTGACACTGGAAGGTACTGGGAGGGGAAGCTGTAAAGGATGCTGATACTGGGGAGGGTTACTGGGACCAGAAAAAGACTGATGGAAGAAAATGGAGAAACAAGAAATGGCAGATGGATTATAGACCATAGAAAGAAAGCTTAGAGAAGACAGAGGAAAACAAAAACCTCAGATCAGGACCAGCATGATCAAAAACTGTCAGACAACAAAAAGGTAGAAAAAATAATTGTATTTTCAATTTAGGGATTGGACGCTGCACTATCTTTATATTTCACATAGTATGGGGAACTGCATCTCTTATCTGGTGTGGTACCGCATGCAGAGTCTGGCTTCTTGGAGTTTCAGTTTAACTTTTATCTACATATTTTTATATTTACTTTAGGTGGTGGTCACTTATTCTGTATTTGGTGAGGATCTGTGTTCAGAGTGTGTGACTCAAGGCCAGGTATTCTGTTAACATGGAGTTTGTACGTAGGGACCTGTACTGTAGCAATTTGACATGTACAGCTTTTCAAATAGGTGTATTGATGTTTTGGGGCCCATTGCAGTATTTATAGTGCTGCTTATTTCTGGGTAGGCCCCTTACTGTATGATTTTTGGAAGTGTATGCTGGTATGGTATGGTAGATTTGGCCTTGTAAATCTTCAGTGACTTCTGCAGTGTTTTATATTAGTTCACAATATGCCTGGCACTGAAGAATGCTTATGATGTTGTTAGTAAGATGACCAGAATCAGATTTTTTTTTGGACTATCACAGCCTGTTTGTATAACACTAAGTATTTACTGCTAAGTATTTTTATTTTTTATTTTTCCTCACTTGGTTTGCAGCTTGTCATGCTGTGAGGACCTGTGTGAATCAGTGATGCTGAGAGCTAAGCTATCAGTAGCTTAGCTACTGACAGGGTCTCCCAAGATAGACAGGTTTCAGCTGAGGTGCCAAACTAAGACAAACCATTGCCTCAGGTACACTTAGATTGTGAGCCCTTCGGGGACAAGGGAATAAAAAGTACCTGATAGTATACATGTAAACCGCACTGATTCTAAATAGCACGGTATAAAAAATAAATAAATAAAATAAATAAACCACCCATCTGGGCAGCAGCAGAATGGGATGGTGTTGTAAGCGGAGGATCATATTTCTGTGACAAATGTAACAACGCTGGAATTAACTGCACAGAAGAAAGGCTTGGCAAATGCCACGAAAGCCCAATGGATAGTCACAAAACAAATTGCACTATAGTGCTGGAAGATGAGACCTCCAGGTTGGAAGGCACTCAAATGGCTACTGGAGATCAGCTGAAGACTTCTCAGAGTAAAGCCAGCATTTATGATATGGTTGGATCTGCTGATGTAGATGTGCATGAAAAGAGAGTCAGAAGCTGCAAAGATGTCTTATATATTGGGACACAGAGCGTACGAAACATGAACCCAGGGAAGTTGGAGGTCGTCAAGAATGAAATGGAACATGTACAACTCGATTTTTTGAGTGTCAGCGAATTGAAATGTATTGGCATTGGGCACTTTGAATCTGATAATCAAATGGTCTACTATGCTGGAAATAAAAGACAAAGAAGAAATGGTGTTGCATTTATAATTAAGAAACAACTTGCAAGAATTGTAATGAAATACAATGCAGTCAGTGAACGCTAAAAAATCTATTTGTTTATGAGGAAAGCCCATCAACACAAATGTAATGCAGGTATATGCCCCAACAACAGCTGCAGAAAAAGAAGATGTTGATGAGTTCTATGAACAAGTACAAGCTGAAATTGACAGAACATGCAAACAGGATATCTCGATAGTCATGGGTGACTGGAATGCTAAGTTGGCAACAACGAAGAAGGCAAAGTGGTTGAAAAATAAGGATTTGGCAACAGAAATGAAGCTGGAGAAAGACTGATAAAATTCTGCAAGACAAATGATCTATTTATCCCAAACACCTTCTTCCAGCAACACAAGCGCTGACTGTACATGTGGACTCCGCCCAAGGGACTGTACAGAAATCAAATTGACATCATCTGTGGAATACAATGATGGAAAAGCTCAATAACATCATCAACAAAGACAAAGCCTGTAGCGGACTGTAGTACAGATCACCAATTACTAGTATGCAAACTCAAGCTAAAAGTTGAAAAAGAGCAAGCCACTCATGAATGTAGCAAAATATGATCTTGAAAATATACCACTTCAATTTAAAGACTGCTTGCAAAATCATTTTGCTGCTTTAGATACAAATGACAGAGTTCCAGAAGAGTTATGGGATGACAATAAGAAGGATGTGTTGGAAGAAAGCAAAAGTCTCTACATAAGGTGAAAAAGCAAAAATGGCCAAAATGGATGACTGAAGAAACTCTGAAAATTGTCCAGAAATGCAGAGAAGCTAAAGTCAGAGGAGAAAGAGAGACATTCGCAGAACTCAGAGATTTCCAACATGCAGCAAGACAAGACAAGGAGAAGTACTACAATACACATGCAACACATGCAAGGAAATAGAGCCAGAAGCTATTAGAAGAAGAACAAGATCAGCTTTTCTAAAGCTATGAAAGTTAAAGAAAAAATTCCAGCCTTGAATTGGAATGCTACAAGATGCTCAAGGATCCATGTTGAATGATGCTGAGAAGAATATACAGAGCCATTATACCATAAAAATCAAGCGGACCAACAGCCATTTCAACCTGTACCTTATGATCAGAAAACGTCAATGAAACAATGTCAATGAAAAAGTAAAAAAGTAAATGAAAGAAGAAGTCAAAGCAAAATTGAAAGCCTTATCAAAGAATAAAGCACCGGGCATTGATGGCATTCCCATTAAAGTATTACAGCAATCAGATGAAGCTGTTACCATACTTACAAGGCTCTGCCAGAAAATTTGAAAGACAAATTCATGGCCAACTGACTGGAAAAGATCGGTGTTTATACCAATACTGAAGAAAGGTGACCTGAATGACCGTAGAAACAATCGCACAATCGCTCTGATCCCACATGCCAGCAAGATTCTATTCAAGATCATTCATCAGAGACTACAACCATACCTGCAACAAGAACTGCCTGAAGTGCAAGCAGGGTTCAGGAAAGGGTGAGAACAAGAGACATTATCGCGGATGTGAGATGGATCCTTGAAAAGACAAAAGAATACCTAAAGGGTATCCATATGTGCTTTATTGACTACAACAAGGCTTTTGACTGTGTAAACCATGAGAAATTCTGGGCCACATTAAGAAGCATGGGTATACCAGAACACCTGATCGTTCTCTTGCACAACCTTTACACTGATTAAGAAGAAACCGTTCGAACGGAACTAGGAGAAACAGAACGGTTTAAAATCAGCAAAGGTGTACAACACTGCTGCATACTTTCCCCCTATCTCTTTAATTTATATGCAGAAAAAAAAAATCAGAGAAGCAGGACTGTATGAAGATAACCAAAGTATGAAGATTGATGGAAGACTCATCAACAACCTTCGCTATGCTGATATCATCATATTATTGGCTGAAAGTGAAGACGATTTGAAACATTTGCTTCTCAAGATCAAGAAATATAGTCTTAAAATGGGTCTGCACCTTAACATTAAGAAGACAAAGATCCTGACAACTGGAAAAATCAATAAGTTCATTATTGATGGATTAGAAATTGAAATAGTTGGCAGCTTTAACTTACTTGGATCAACTATCAATAAAGAAAGGACTAGCTGTCAAGAAATCCAAAAAAATGTATTGCTCTTGGTAAAATGGCTATGAAGGACCTAGACAAGATTCTCAAGAGCAGAGATGTCTCTCTCCATACAAAGATTTGACTTGTCCAGGCCATGGTATTTTCACTAACATCATATGGATGCGAAAGTTGGACAATGAAAAAGATAGACAGGAAGAAAATGGATGCCTTTGAATTATGGTGCTGGCGATGAACACTCTGTATACTGTGGACTGCCCGAAGAACAAACCAGTCAGTACAAGAAGAGATCAAACCTAAGCTTTCCTTAGAACCTCAGATGACAAGACTTCGACTTTCATACTTTGGACATATCATGTAAAGAGAGAGATCATTGGAGAAAGACATCATGCTGGGAAAGGTAGAAGGTCACCGTAAAAGAGGAAGGCAGCAATGAGATGGATTGATACAACAGCAGTTATGGATACCACTCTATCAACAATGAGCAGCTTCCCTGAAGACCGAACAAAAGTTTAGGTCAACTATCCAGAGGGTCGCCAGGAGTAGACTGACTTGACGGCACTTAACAAATTTTTATTTTAGCTATGCATTTGTTCTTTCACTGCAATTGTTTTACAACACTGGATATGAAGGAGAAATATTAGTATCACTTGAAAAGTGTTTTGGGAAAAAGGAGGGTAGGGTGCAGCCAACATTAATAAAAATGAGGGAGGGGCGCCGATTTATAGGTTGCAGGTGGGTGCTAGAAACCCTAGCACCAGTCCTGTGTATAGGAGTAGCCTAATGGTCACAGCAGTAAGCTGCAAACCAGAGAAGATGGTTCAAATCCCACTGTTGTTCCTTGTCATCTTAAGCAAGTCACTTAACCTTCTATTGCCTCAGCTACAAAATTAATTAGTAAGCCCTACAAAGGATGGAAAAATACCCATTGTACCTGAATTTAAAAAATTGATTGCTGCTGTGTATCACCTCCTGGCATAAAAAAACAGGATATAAATCTGTGAATTAATTTAAATTAAACTCATATCCCTGGATATGAAATACATTTGTATATGCGTTTGCCAATGTAATACCAATTTTTAGAAAGGATTCCAGGGGTGATCTGGGAAACTACAGACTGGTGAACCTGATGTCAGTACAGGGCAAAATGGTAGAAACCACTATTAAAAACAAAATTACTGAATATGCAGATAGTCATGGTTTAATGGCAGAAAGCCAATATGGATTTAGCCAAGGAAAGTCTTGTCTTACTAATCTCTTATATTCCTTTGAAGGTATGAGTAAACAGATAAAGGTGAGCCAGTTGATAGTGTATCTTCATTTTCAGAAAGCCATTGACAAAGTCCCTCATAATAGACTCTTGGGGAAATTAAAAAGTCATAGGATAAAAGGCAATGTACTATTGTGGATCAGAAATTGGTTAAAAGATAGAAAACATAAAGAGGGCTAAATGGCCAATTTTCTGAATGGAGAAAGGTGAATAGTGGAGTACCCCAGGGATCTGTGCTGGGTCCGCTGCTTTTTAACATACTTATAAATGACCAGGAAATGGGAATAACAAGTGAGGTGATCAAATTTGCAGATGATACAAAATTATTCAAAATATGTTAAAAAAAACACATGAGAATTGTAAAAAATTGCAAGAAGACCTTGAAATATTGGGAGACTGGGCATCAAAATGGCAGATGAAAGTTAATGTGGGCAAGTGCAAAGTTATGCACTTAGGGAAGAACAACCCAAACTATGGTTACATGATGCAAGGTTCCGCATTAGGAACCACCACCCAGGAAAAGGATCTGGGCATCATCATGGATACTCGTAATACGTTGAAGCCCTCTTTCTAGTGTGCAGCAGTGGCCAAGAAAGCAAATAGAATGCTTGAAATCAAGAGGGAAAGCTATTTTGGACCTAGTCCTTAGTTGAACACAGGATCTGGTGCAAGAGGTAAGGGTTTTGGGGCCACTTGTCAATAGTGATCATAGCATGATCGCATTTGATTTAATAAATGGAAGAATCATGGCAAGGAAATCCATAGTTCTAACTTTTAACTTTCAACAGGGAGGCTATGATCAGGGTTGTCCCATCCACTAGGCAGGCTAGGAAGCTGCCGAGAAAGGCAGATTTCTGTGGGTGGCAGGCCATGTGCTTTGGCACACACAGCCTGCCACTGCGCCACCTTTCCCCTAATGCTGAGCTGTGCCACCGCCGATTTCAGCAGCAAGGGGAGAGAATGGCTAAGCTCGGCGGCAGGCCATGTGCTTCGGCACACATGGCCTGCTACCTCTGAACCCCCGAAGTTCTGTCAGAGGGGGTTAGAAGCGGCAGGCCAAGTGTGCCGAAGCACCCCCCCCCCCTTGGATCCTGCCGCTGGAATTGGCGGTAGCATGGCTCAGCATGGGGGGTGCGCAGCTCAGCGCAGAGGGGTGGCAGCGCAACCTAGCTCGGGAGGTGCTATATGGCCGGGGCCTTCTGCCTAGGGAGGCAGAAACCTTTGCCTGCCCCGACTATGATAAAATGAGGAAAACAGCTAAGAAAAAACTAATAGGAACAGCTGCAAAGGTTAAAGATGCACATCAAGCATGGGCATTGTTAAAAGTACCATCTTGGAAGTCATTGCTACTGCTATTACTGAGCATTTGTATAGCGCTACAAGACATACACAGCCCAGACCAGATGTATTGCATGCTTAAAAAAAAAAAAAGTGGAAGGAAGGCAAAAAAACTGCTGGCATGGTTTAAAGGCAAGGTCAGAGAGGATGTTCTTGCCAAAAAAGCATTGTCCAGGAAATGGAAAAAAGAGCCAAGTGATGAACAGGGGAAACATAAGCATTGGCAAGTTAGATGCAAGGCATTGATAAAGCAGGCAAAGAGAAAATTTGAAAAGAAGCTTGCCATGGAAGTAAAAAACACATAATAAAACCTTTTTCAAGTTCATTTGTAGCAAAATACCTGTGAGACAGTCGGTTAAATGATAGAGGAGTAAGAGGGGCACTAAGTGAGAACAAGGCCATAGTGGAGAGACTGAATGAATTTTTTGTTTCGATCTTTACTGAAGAAGTTGTAGGGAAGTTACCCATGCCTGAAATGGTATATAAAGGTGATATATTGGAAGAAATGAAAGAAATATCAATAAACGGGAAAATGTATTACAACTATTTGATAAACTCAAGAGTAGCAAATCACTTGGACTGGATTGTATACATCTGAGGGTGTTGAAAGAACGGAAATATGAGATTGCAGACTTATTATTAGTAATCTATTAAATATCATTAAAATCATCTGTAGTACCGGGTGACTGGCCAATGTAAAGTCAATTTTTAAAAAGAGTTCCTGGGGTGATCTGGGGAAGCTACAGACTGGTGAGTCTGACATCAATACCGGGCAAAATGGTAGAAACCATTATAAAGAATAAAATTACTTAACATGTAGATAGTCTTGCTTTAATGGTAGAAAGCCAACATGGATTTAGCCAAGGAAAGTCCGTTACATTTTTTTAAGGTGTTAATTAACAGGTAAACAAAGTTGAGCCAGATGATATAGTGTATCTGGATTTTCAGATACGTTATATTCTCTTGGAGAAATTAAAAAGTCATGGGATTGGAGGCACTGTAGTACTGTAGATCGGGAACTGGTTAAAAGACAGAAAGCAGAGAGTAGGGCTTAAATGGCCAATTTTCTCAATGGAGAAAAGGTGGATAGTGGAGTACTCCAGGGATATGTGCAGGACCCGCTATTTAACATATTCATAAATGGCCTGGAAATAGGAACAACAAGTGAGGTAATCAAATTTGCAGATGAGACAAAATTATTCAAAGTTGTTAAAACGCAAGGGGATTGTGAAAAATTGCAAATGGCAGATGAAATTTAATGTGGACAAGTGCAAAATTATGCACCTAGGAAAGAACAACCCAAAACTACCTTAGAAACCACCACCCAGGAAAAAGATTTAGGCATCATCGTGGATAATATGTCAAAACCCCTACCCAATGTGCAGCGGCGGCCAAGAAAGCAAATAGAATTCTAGGTATCATAAGGAAAGGAATGGAGAATAAAACCAAGGATATTATAATGCCTCTGAATCATTCCATGGTGCAACTGCACCTTGAATATTGTGTACAATTCTGGTCGCCATATCTTAAAAAGGATATAGCAGAATTAGAAAAGATACAGAAAAGAGCGACACAAATGGTAAAAGGGATGGAAGGATACCCCTATAAGGAGAGGCTTAAAAGGTTGGGGCTCTTCAACCTGGAAAAGAGATGGCTGAGGGGAGATATGATAGAGGTCTATAAATTAATGAATGGAGTGGAATGGTAAACGTAGATTTATTTATTTATTTATTTGCAACGTTTTTATATACCGCCAATTGCTAAGATCAGTGGCGGTTTACATCAAACAAAATGTCATAATACAGAGAACAATATAATAGAGAAAACAATAATTAAACTATTAACAAATACATGCAACTTTAAGCAATTTTGTACAGTTCTGAACTATTTACAGTTTTTTACATATTTTACATATATACAGGTTTTAGATATTAGCTTGGGTAGAAATGTGGGTAGTAGTGAATTGAATATAAAGAATAATTTCTGACTGTGTTATGGAGGATAAGAAGCCATATCCATGTGACAATCCATATTGATGTAATGTTGAGTGAAGAGGTGTGTTTTTAGTTCTCTTCGAAACATTTGTAAGTCTTTTATCTCTCTAAGCTGGTCGGGGAGGTTATTCCACAATGTTGGTGCAATATATGAGAAGGCGCTGTTGCTCGTTGTTTGTTTAGTCTTCCTTATTAAGTTAGGCACTAGGATGGTATTAAGATTCCTTCTTCTTCTTGCTCTGTTGTCAAGCGGGTTCTGAATCAATGTGGATAGGTCTGATGGGGCAATCTTATTGATTAATTTGAATGTAGTCAATATGATTTTATATTGAATCCTACTCGATATGGGTAACCAGTGAAGTGAGTAAAGGATTGGAGTAATGTGGTCAGTAAGTTTAGCTTTGGATATTATTCTTGCCGTAACATTCTGGGCCATTTGAAGGATTTTTAAATTTTTCTTTGTTACTCCTTGTAGAATACCATTACAGTAATCAAAGTGAGGGGTTATCAAGGCTTGAGTAATAGTTCTAAAATCATTGTTTTCCAGTAGTGGTCTTAGTTGTTGTATCAATCTAAGTTTGTAATAAATTGTTTTGGTTACTTTGACTGTGTAAACCATGAGAAACTCTGGGCCACATTAAGAAGCATGGGTATACCAGAACACCTGATCGTTCTCTTGCACAATCTGTACATTGATCAAGAAGCAACAGTTCGAACGGAACAAGGAGAAACAGAATGGTTTAAAATAAGCAAAGGTGTAAGACAAGGCTGCATACTTTCCCCCTACCTGTTTAATTTATATGCAGAACAAATCATCAGAGAAGCAGGATTGTATGAAGACAACAGAGGTGTGAAGATTGGTGGAAGACTCATCAACAACCTTCGCTATGCTGATGATACCACATTACTGGCGGAAAGTGAAGATGATCTGAAACATTTGCTTCTCACAATCAAAGAACATAGTCTCGGAGGCGGAGCCTGCTGGGAAACAAAGTGGCTGCTTAATTTGTGAGCTCCGGCTACCCTCAGGAGAATCCTGTATTTAGAGTGTTAGTTTTGCCCTTCCAGCTACCCAAATCTCTTGATCTGGTGCCTATTACCTCTGGCTTTATGGCAGGGGGAAAGCCAACTAAATTGGACTTTGCTGCGACGGTAAATGCAGGGTCGAAACGGGCAAAATCCGACCCCCTGTCCCCGCAAAAGATGGCGACCCCACGGGAAGCAGGAGACAGCATGCGGGAGCTTTTGACGGAAATTCGGGCGGTCAAAGACTTAGTGCTGGCGAACGGCGATGCGTTAGTTCGGGTGCAGACAGAACTCGGAGAAATGAAAGCCCGGTATCAAATCTTAACAGAGCGTCTTGAGAAGGCCGAGAAGTCTATTGAGGTGCATGGGGAGTCGCTGGCGCCATTACCTAAGTTCTGTAAGCGCGTGGAACGACTTGAATTTCAGCTTGAAGATCTAAGCAACCGCAACCGGAGAAATAACATACGGTTGGTGGGCCTGCCTGAGGGCGCTGAAGGCCCGGATATCTTCGCGTTCTTGGCTAAGCTGCTTCCCTCTCTGCTCAAGGTAAAATTTACGGGCCTTCTCGACATAGAGCGTGCGCACAGAGTGCCGGCAGTACGGCCTGTAAATGGTAAATTCCCTCGTCCGATTATATTCTGCCTGCTCCACCATCAACATGCTTTGCAGATCCTGTCCGCGGCCAAAAGTCAGGCCGCATGGGAATTTGAAGGACATAAGCTCTCCTTTTACCCGGATGTCTGTAAGGCTACCGCGGATAAACGTCGGCAGTTCCTGGCTCTCAGACCCCGACTCCAGCGTCTCCAAGCGAGGTTCGGACTTTTTTATCCTGCGCGCCTGAAGGTCACTCTCAATAACAGCTCCCGATCGTTTGATGACCCGGCAGAAGCTCTCCTCTACCTTGAAGAGCAAGAAGCCCTGCAAATGCAGTGACTTTTATGTCTCATTCTCTGTCAAGTCTCTGTTTCCTGGTGCCTTTCTCCTCTCCATGCACTTCATGGAATCTCCTTCTCTCTGATGATGAGAGGTGGTATATTTGTCCCTTGCCAGATATCTGTCATTCTTGTATGGTTTATTGGGTCGTAGTCGGGGTTTGGGCATTTTCTCTGTGTCTATCAGTTCCCCCCCAAGTTTCCCATATAATAGACTGTACATTTGGGGGTAGACTAGTTTGGGTTTGTCTGGCGGGCTTGTGGGGATGGTATAGTAGCGTTTAGAATAATGATGTCTAGTGCATTTTTTTTTGCTCTACCTATCCCTTCTGATGGTTTTGTTTCCCACTCTATCTTTAGTCTTAAGAATAGGGATGCCGGATGTGCCACCTGTGCTCCTATGTTGGCTCACCTGGTTGATAGTCTGTGTTGGGTAATGTTTTATATAGCACCTCACTGGCCTCTGATAGCCTTTTTGCTGCTATTGGCCTCTCTGTATGAAGCGATCCAGGGCTTGCAGGTTCTCCAGTATGATTTCCCCTATGCTTTCCCTTAAAGTCCTCTACCTGAATGTGAAGGGCATTAATCTTCCTGCCAAACGTAAAAAGATTCTTGCTTACTGTCATAAACAAGGAGCTGACCTGGTCTTGCTGCAGGAAACACACCTATCTAATGCTGAAACGGCGAAATTGGGCTCGGGCAAGTACAAGCTAGTGGCTCAGGCGCCGGCAATTGGGAAAAAAAATGGGGTGGCTATCTTGCTTAATAAGGCTATCAAGGCTCAAGCCCAATTGCTCCGGGCAGATCCTGAAGGGAGGTGGGCCTGTGCCCAAATCACTGTGGGTCAGCAGCAAGTTGTGTTTATGAATGTGTATGCGCCCAACTGCGATAACCCTGCCTTTTTTTATAGGCTTGCGGAGGTGCTAACTGAGTACGCCGCGTTTCCTATTGTGATTGGTGGCGATTTCAACCTGGTCCTAGATCCGCTGATTGACAGCCAACCCTGCAGGAGATCTCGGAGGAACAAGGCTCTTGAGGCTTTGGAGTCTATTATGGAAGAAAAAGGCCTTGTTGATATTTGGAGGATTCTGCATCCTGATGAAAAGGATTTTACGTTTTACTCCTTTCCACACGCGTCCCACTCTAGAATTGATTTCTTTCTTGTGTCCCGCTCCTTGGCTTCAGCTATTCCCGGTGTGGAGATTCTCAGCTCCCATATCTCTGATCATGCCGCTATTGAGCTCACGCTGGATGTCTCCACATCTCCGTCATCCTCCGGAGGATGGTTCTTCCCACGTCACCTCCTCGCGGATGATTCTTTCAAACAACTCATTCGGCAAGAAATAAAGGCTTATTTTGATATCAACCGGCTAGAAGACACATCTGCCTGGGCGTGGTGGGAAGCTTTCAAGGCTACTATCAGGGCTAAGATCACCAGCTTCAATATCGCCCTTAAGAGAAAAATGAGGGTGGAATTACGGTCCCTTGACCAGCAGATCAGGGCTGGGGAACGCTTATTACATCGTCAGTTTAATCCCTTGGTGCTCTCCAGACTGCAGAACCTTCGTTTCCAATATAATGTTGCTCTTAGCAAGGAGGTTGAGCAACACTCTTTTGCACTGAAGGCACGCTACTTCACGGAGGCGAATAAATCGGGTAAACTGTTAGCGGCCAGCCTGAATCCTCGGCGCGAAAAATCATTTGTGGCTGCTCTGGTAGACGAGAAGAAAACTCTGAAGACCGGCAATTTGGAGATTCTTGACATTTTCAGAAATTTCTACAGCTCCTTATATACCTCTGAGGTGGAGAGCGATCTGTGCAGTATGAGAGCTTGGTTACAAACTATTGAACATCCGACACTGGACCAAGACCAGATTGCAGACCTCGATCACCCCCTAGAGCTGCGAGAAATTGAAGAAGTTGTGGCAAGCCTTCAGGGGTGTAAAGCGGCAGGACCAGATGGAATTCCGACTGAATTCTACCAGATGTTCGCTAAGGACCTTTCTCCATTTCTGTTGCAGTATTTTCAACTTCTACAAGAACTGGGCTCGGATCCCGGCGCCTTCGCTGAGGCCACAGTGGTTGTTTTGGAAAAGCCTGGAAAAGATCCGAAGCTAGTGGGCAACTATAGACCCATTTTACTGTTAAACGCTGACTACAAGCTGTACGCTGCGATCCTGGCCAACCGACTTAATAAAACTCTCCACCATCTTATTCATCCGGATCAATGTGGTTTTGTGTCCGGACGGTCAACTACTGACAATGCCCGTTTGCTATGTAACCTCCTGGATTTGGCTGCACAGGCCGAAGAGCCTTATATCGGGTTATCCTTGGACGCAGAAAAAGCCTTCGACAGACTTGAATGGCCCTTTCTTTTCCTTGTCTTGGAGTGGTTTGGGATCCCAGCAAGTTTCGTTAACATGATCCGACCTATGTACGCCCGGCCCAGGGCTAGGATTTTTGCAAACCAGGAATTGTCCCGCCCTTTCTCTTTGCATAGAGGCACGAGGCAAGGATGCCCCATGTCCCCCCTGCTTTTCAATCTGGCCCTGGAACCTTTGGCCTTGAACATTCGTCAACATCAGTCCATCAGGGGTTTTGAGATAGCCGACCTGCAACTTAAACTCTCAGCTTACGCCGACGATCTCCTCTTTTTCTTGTCTCCATCCTCAGTCGCCCCCCTTCTTCAAGTGATCGAGCAGTACGCCGGTTTTTCGGGCTACAAAGTAAACTGGTCTAAGTCCGTGGCTTTTCCGCTGAACCAGCGGACACACAGCAGCTTACTCCAAGACTTCTCGTTCCAGTGGTCGGGGACAGCCGTACAATATCTTGGGACACAATTTGCAGCCCCGCTGGAGCAGACTATAAAGCTAAACGCTACGAAAATTGTGGAAATTGCCCGAGCCTTTACCTTGAAATGGTCGCCTCTTCATCTTACTTGGTGGGGACGACTTGAATCGATCAAGATGGTTCTTGTACCCAAAATCAACTATATCCTTGGCATGGTCCCGGTCCTCTTTGCTGCTGAGGTTTATAAGAAGGTGGAGCGTGCTTTAAGTTCCTTTTTGTGGGCCGGGAAGACTCCCAGAATTGCGCTCAAGAAGCTAAAGGCTCCCAAACAACAGGGAGGGGTACAATTCCCCGATTTTCATTGGTATCACCTCGCGGCGCTGCTAAAGCAGGGGGGTTTGTGGGGGGCAGATATTGCTCCTTCAACGAAACCAACTTGGCTCGCCCTGGAAGAACGTCTGTTTCGGCCCTGCCCGGCGCACCTCTGTAAGAACATGCGGCACTCTGTGTCACCGGGGCTGACCAAGGTGATTGTTGCTACACAACAAGCGTTCCAAATGTTGCTCCCTCTTATCGCTCAAGACAACCCCCTTTCACTTCAGGCTCCTATTTGGCGTAATCCGGTTTTTAAGATCAACAAAGTTCCCTTTTCCTGGCAGTCCTGGCAACGCTGTGGTGTATGGACCGTGGGACATTTGATTGTGGATGGCGAATGGAAATCCTTTCGTATGCTTCAAGAGGAGTTTAAGCTTCCTGCACCCTGTTTCTTCCAGTACCTCCAGCTTCGACACTGTCTGGCTCAATTGAAGATCAATCCTCGAGACCCTCAGGAGTCCTGGGGCTTGCACAAGCTTGTGATGGATTTTTGCCTGCAGAGGGGAGGCACATCTCGCTTTTACGCTATTTTTAGAGATTCTCATTCCGATCAGACCCTGGGCCTTCGTAAGATCTGGGAGGCCGAAACGGACCCAGCCCTATCCACCCTTGATTGGAGCAAAGTATGGGGGCCCGTTATCCGAAGCTCCCGTTCTGCCTCCCTTACGCAAGCTATGTTTTTTTTTGCTCACCGGGCATTTATTACTCCGTTAAAGCTTTCCAAATGGAATTCGGATCAATCCTCAAGCTGCTGGTCATGTCAGAGTGCGGTTGGTACAATGTGCCACATGTTCCTGGAATGCCCCTGCGTTCAGGGTTTTTGGTCTCGTGTCTGGGACAGAATTCAGAGAGTGTTGGGCTTCTCTTACCCCTTGTCCTGGCATATAGTTGCGCTTCGCTCTGCGGCTGAAATCCCAGGATTGCATAAGGAGCACTTTTTCGCTTTGAACTTCATGCTATCAGTCGCTGTGAAGGAAATTTTATATTCCTGGAAAGATCCTTCGAACCTTCACTGGGGCAAGTGGTGGAACCAAGTCTGCCTCTATAGCAGATACGAAAAAGCTTATGATCATTCCTACTTTCTGAGGGGGAGGGGTAAGCCCCAGGTTAGATGGGCAGCCCTGGATCGCTTCATTTCCATTTCAGATGTCACTTCTATTTCTGATGTTGCTTCTGTTGCTGATGTTCAATAGGCTAATTTGTTAGATCCCGTTTGGCCAATGAGGTGCTGGGGTGGGTTTGGTTTTCTTTTTTCTCCTTTCTTTTTCTTTTGATCTTTGTATGGTTTTTGTTTGCACATGTGAGTGCTTACGCAGTATGTCTTTGAACTGTTTTTCTGTATGGCTATTTTGTACTGTTTCACTACAGATTCTGTTTGTATTGTTCAAAACTGGAATAAAAATAAATTAAAAAAAAAAAAAAAAAAAAAAGAACATAGTCTCAAAATGGGCCTGCACCTTAATGTAAAGAAGACAAAGATCATGACAACTGGCATAATCAACAGGTTCATCGTCGAAGGAGAAGAAATTGAAATCGTGAATAATTTTAACCTACTTGGATCAACTATCAATAAAGAAGCAACAAGCAGTCAAGAAATCAGACGACGCATTGCTCTTGGCAGAATGGCTATGAAAGACCTAGATAAGATTCTCAAGAATCACGTCCCATCTCTGTTAGTTATAGAAACTCCGAATCACCTAGTGACCCTGAATTCCCCACATAGTAAGCTTAAGGTTCCGCTGACCATTACGTCTCAGCTGTGCTCTAATTTAAAGATGTAAATAGTTTGCATTGCAATCAAAGTTTACTTTCCTGTGATTCATAATTACCTTGTTATCCAAGTTATTGACCCTGTTTAATGTAACTCAGACACTGTTTTTGTGCTGAAGTTTTGTGTTCGATGTAAACCGCGCTGATGTCGAATAGTGCGGTATATAAGAAATGTAAAATAAATAAATAAATAAATAAATAAAGAGATGTCTCTCTCCATACAAAGATTCGACTTGTTCAAGCCATGTTATTTTCAATAACATCATATGGATGTGAAAGCTGGACAGTGAAAAAGATAGACAGGAAGAAAATTGATGCCTTTGAATTATGGTGCTGGCGGCGAATACTGTGTATACCATGGACTGCCCGAAGAACAAACCAGTCGATACTAGAGGAGATCAAACCTAAGCTTTCTTTAGAAGCTCAGATGACAAGACTTCGACTTTCATACTTTGGACACATCATGCGGAGAGAGAGATCATTAGAGAAAGACATCATGCTTGGCAAGATAGAAGGTCAACGCAAAAGAGGACGGCCAGCAATGAGATGGATCGATACAATAACAGCAGCTACGGGTACCAGTCTGTCAACAATGAGCCACCTGACTGAAGATCGAACACAATTTAGGATAGCTATCCAGAGGGTCGCCATGAGTCGACTCCGACTCGACAGCACTTAACAACAACAACAACTTTCTTAATGTGGGACGTAAAGCTAAGTGTTCTGTCAAGAGTGATTCCTAGATATTTGATTTCGTCTTTAACTGGAAGGGTAAAATTCAGGAGTTTGATGTCTGATGGTGGGGTATAATTCATGTTTCTTGAGGTAAATAATACTTCGGTTTTTTTGAAATTTATGTTCAGATTGTTTGATCGAAGCCAGAGTTCAGCTTCGGTGAGGCATGATGCTAAGAACATAAGATATGCCATACTGGGTCAGACCAAGGTCCATCAAGCCCAGTATTCTGTTTCCAACAGTGGCCAATCTAGGTCATATGTACCTAGCAGTTTCCCCAAGGGACACAGGTTCCACAATGCTTGTATTGGTTCAAGCATTGATATCCTGGGTCCCTTCTTAATAATGGTTTATGGACCTTTCCTCCAGGAACTTGTCCAAACCTTTTTTAAACCCAGCTACACTAACAGCCTTTACTACATCCTCTGGTAACAAATTCAAGAGTTTGATTACACGTTGAGTGAAAAAATATTTTCTTTTATTAGTCTTAAATAGTTTACCCTGTAGCTTCATTGCATGTCCCCTAGTCTTTCTATATTCTGATAAGGTAAACAATCGATCTACGTTTATCCGTTCCACTCCGTTCATTAATTTATAGACTTCTATCATATCTCCCCTCAGCCGTCTCTTTTCCAGGTTAAAGAGCCCTAACCTTTTTAGCCTTTCTTCATAGGAGTATCCTTCCATCCCGTTTACCATTTTGGTGGCTCTTCTCTGAACCTTTTCTAAAATCGCTATATTCTTTTTAAGATACGGCGACCAGAATTGCACACAATATTCAAGGTGCGGTCTCACCATGGAACGATATAGAGGCATTATAATATCTTTTGTTTTATTTTCCATTCCTTTCCTTATCATACCTAGCATTCTATTTGCTCTCTATGCTAAATTGTCATAGTTGGGATCAAGTATGTTAAATGGGGAGTACAACATAATGTCGTCGGCATATATGTGATAATTCAACTTATATTTTTGAAAAATGGTGCATATTGGCTGTAGATAAAGATTAAATAGGAGGGCAGATAGAGCAGAACCCTGTGGTATTCCCTGTTCTTGGGGAAAAGTATGTGATGACATTTGGTCAACTTGCACATAATGTGAACGGTCTGCGATACATGACTTAAACCATTCAAGAGTTAGTTTCTGTAAACCTAGCTGACTGAGTCTTGATATGAGTATATTATGGTTTACCCTATCAAAAGCCGCGGATATATCAAGAAATACCATAATGAAGGCTTGTTTTGTGTTATCTAGACCTTTAATGAGAGTGTCTAATAAGGCAAGTAGTAAGGTTTCCACACCGTGGAAGGGGCGAAACCCATATTGATGATCATCAAGAGGGGCGGATGTAATCCTGAAGTTGTAGTTGGACAACTTTTTCAATAATTTTAGTTAGAAAGAGAATACTTGCAATTGGTCGATAGGATGATGGGTCATTGTCATTTAGTGTTTTGTTCTTCAGAATCAGGCGGATTGCTGATATTTTGGTTGTTTACACCATCAAAAAGTAGAAAGACTAGTGCACACGCAATGAATCTACAATATAACCCATTTAAAGACTAATAAGAGAAAATATTTTTTTACTCAATGCGTAATCAGACTCTGGAATTCATTACCGGAGGATGTGGTAAAAGCTATTAGTGTAGCTGGGTTTAAAAAAGGTTTGGACAAGTTCCTGGAGGAAAGGTCCATAAACTATTATTAAAGAGAACCCGGGAAAACCACTGCTTACCTCAGGACAAGCATTGTGGAACCTGTGTGCTTTTTTGTGAATCTGCCAGATACTTGTGACCTGGATTGGCCACTATTGCAAACAGGATACTGGGCTTGATGAACCTTGGTCTAACCCAGTATGGCATTTCTTATGTTCTTATGTTGAGACCCTTTTGGAGGAAGGCTCCTCCCTACAGGCATCGTATGCGAATACATGCTAAAGAAGTGGAGGTCTTGCAAGCTCTCAAAAGTGTAAATATCACAGAAAGCAAATAGCCCCTTCAAATTAGCAATGCCCTTTCAAGAGCCAAAAATAAGTGAGACTGAGTAAATTCTGCAACCATGCTGGACATTACATCTGTAGATCCAGTGTCAGTGGACGATGGAGGGACTCTGCCACCATGAGTCTCACCAAGCACACAAACCATGCATGTCTTGGCCAATCTACAGCTACCAGAACCAGGCCAAGGAGAGAATACATAGAGCATACCATCCTTCAGTCACTGTCGAATAAGAGTGTTGAGGCCTTTGAGATCTGAGGCCTTTGAGATCTGAGCTCTTTGCGCCTGCTGAAAAAAAAGACACATCTGGTGTTCTGATGAATGGCCAATAAGTCCATGCCAGGAAAATCCTACAAGGCTACTATCCGCTAGAAGGCTGCAGGACTCAGCTCTCATTCTCTGGAGTCCAACACATTCCAAATGAGAAGTCATTCAGGACATTCCCCACTCCAACTATGTTAGCCACTGATAAACAAGTGAGGTTCTGCATGCCCAGCAAAAAGTGAACTTCCTTCCTGTGCCACCAACACACTTTCGGGTCTCTCCCTGTTTATAAACATATACCATGGTGGTGGCATTCTTCTGACTTGTCTCTGAGCAGAGAGAGAAACTGAAAAAAGGGCCAACCTGAAGAGTCGAGTCTCGAGTCTGTTGATGGACTATGTGGTCTCCCTGGAAGACCAAAGCCCCTGAGCTAACTGAAACAAGCAATGCACTCCCCATCCTTGCAGGACTTGCATCTGTCGAAAGCACTATCCAGTCCTGTGGCTCCAGTTCCATACCTATTAAGAGATGCCATTTGACGGCCACCACAAGAGTCTCATAAAAACCTATTCCATTAGAGGAAGCCAGATCCAAATACTCTGGGACTAGGAGGGAGAGCTCTGAAATGAAAACACTCACTTAGAGGGTACACGTGCACCAGGGTCATGAAATGACTACTACTACTACTAATCATCATCATTTGTATAGCATTACAAAGCGCATGCAGTGCTGTACATATAGATGTAAGAGACAATTCCCGTTCAGCTAATCAAGATGAACATCATGACAAAACTGGTGACTAGAGTATGGTAAGATACACATAAGTGGTGAACAAGAGTGAGGGACATCAGCATCCAAAAGCAGCCTTGAAGAGGTGAGCTTTTAGCCTGGATTTGAATAGGGCTGGTGAAGGAGCCTGACGTACTGATTCAGGTAGTTTGTTCCAGGTATATGGAGCAGCAAGATGGAATGAACAAAGTTTGGAACTGGCAGTGCTAGAGAAAGGCATATATAAAAGGGATCTACTAGAGAAGTGGAATTCCCGACGAGGGATGTAGAGTAAGAAACCAACTCTAGCATGGCTGCCATGGCACCTAACAATGGAAGATATAATCCCAGACTGATGGAGCTGTCCTGGAGGAGGCTCTGGCCCCAGGACTAGGGATTGTCTATCTTCTCTCGAGTCAGGAAGACCCAACCCACCTTCATGTTAAAATAAGCCACCAAATACTCTTGTGATTGGACTGGAACTATATTGCTCTTCCTGTAATTCACCACCCAGTCTAGCCTCTCCAGGAGCTGTATGACCCTGAATGTCCATAATACCTTTTCTCCATAATGAGGTTGCCCCATCACCATCACTTTGTAAAACATTTGAGGGGCAGTGACCAATCCAAATGGCAAAGCCTGGAACTTGAAATGTCTGTCCAACACATAGAACCGAAGATACCTTTGGTCAACCGGCCAGATCGGGATGTGAAAATAGGCCTCTGAAACATCCAGGGACAACACAATTCCCCTGGTCTGACTGCCATGACTGATCTGAGGGTTTCTGTGGTTTGTCTTGATTAGATTGTAAGCTCTGATGAGCAGGGGCTGCCTCTTACTTGTAGATGTACAGCACTGTGTACGTCTTGTAGCGCTATACAAATGATAAATAGTAGTAGTAGTAATACTACCAGTTAACCATCTTAAGAGAGAATGGGCCAAAACAATGAGCCTTGTTTTTGGAACCACAAACAGATGGAATAGCAGCCACACCCCAAGTTGCTTCGAGGGGCCGAACAACAGACTCTAAGATCAAGAGCTTGGCCATAGTCAGTTCAACCAATAACTTTTCTCTGGGTGGAGAAACCATAAACATGTCAGGCATGAGGAAATTCAAGCTGAAGGAATTAGCTGTTGCAGATGATGTCCAGGACTCACTGGTCCAAGGTAATATAGGTCCACTTGTGTTAGAACCACTGCAGGCATCCACCCTCAGGATCACTTCAGAGATGACCCACGGACCTTAACTGGGAGGAATAGGACACCTCTGTGGCTCTGGTACCATCAGACTGACTAATGTGTACCCAAAAAACATCTGACCTCAAGAAACAATGTGAGAAGAAAAAACAGGCTTGCTCCCTGGGGCAGTAAAGCTTAGCATCAGCTTGGTAACTGTGACCACTGAAGCTCCAACTGGATGATCAGAAATGATCCTCCAGTAATTTCTGAGACTTGGATTCACCTAGATCCTTCATTTCTAACCCTAAAGAGCAAACAACCCTTAAAAGGAAGTTTGCCAAGGTGTGCTTTAGAGGCTTAATAATGTAGACAGAAAAGTAGCCTTGCCATTACCAGTGACGCGACCAAATGGGCTGAGAAATGGACCAGATCATACATGGCATTCGCTAGGAAGGCTACCCCCAAATCTGAGCATGTCACCTCCAAACTCTCAGGAAGCTACTGAATCCAGTGTAATATCACAGGCACAACATAACTTCCACAGACTGCCCAGGTAGAAGAGGAGAAAGCCTGCTTCAGAAGCACCTCAGTATGCCTGTCCTGGGAATCCTTCCGCATGGTACCATCCTCCACTGGGATGACAGCCCTGCATGTGACAGTGGCCACTAGGCTTTGGAACAATGCAGGTACTATATAAACATCCCTTTCAAATTTATTTATTTACATTCTCTTATATACCGCGCTATTCTGCATCAGTGCGGTTTACATTGAACAAACTGAAATTACATTGAACAGGGCATTATTTATTTATTTATTTTATTTATTTATTTAACATTTCTTATATACCGCGCTATTTGTCATCAGCGCGGTTTACATCAAAACAATAGAACACTTGACCAGATACATTGGCCGTCGTTTACATAAAACGGGGAGTTAACATAACTTGGAGATAACTATTTTACAGGGAACATGTCCAAACTCGCCAACTGATGGATATTTCAGAGCACAAGCAGTTGTCCTGATATTGGAGAAAGCCAGATTCTTCAACGATTTTGCCAGTCCAGTATAGAAATTTTCTAAAAGTAATCTAACCCCCCCCCAAAAACCCTACCTTCAAGGTTTACTAAACCAAAGGTAATTTGAACATGTACTTAAAGATTTTTGTTTTAAAGTAAGCAGGAAACACTTCTATTTGCATGACACCACCAATGTCACTATGATGGTAAGCAAATTTTCCAAGTCATGTCACTTGTGCAACATCCAGGGCCAGATCAAGGCACAGGGCCTAAATGTTTAGGGAGACCCTATCATATGTGCTTAGGACTCAAAAGATTCAGAATTCCAACTGCCTGGAGTTTTTGAAGACTGTATAAACTTTTGTGTTAATGTTCAGAAGCCAGAAGGTAAGGCTAAAGTGTCTGAAAAATGTCCAGCTCTATCCAGCCCTCCTTTGTGCATTACCCTGACACCACAATACAACAGATCCCTAAACACCAACATCCCATATGATAAAAAAAACAATCCACATAGAATTATACTACCTGCCATAGTCTAGATGTTACTATAGCTAAATCCACTATAGCCACCAGTAAATACTACAATGCTTCCGAATATATAAATGTACCTGATACCCGTAGAACATGTAAATAATCAAATGCATCTACAAAGCACAGTTACTTACCTGTAACAGGTGATCTCTGGGAACAGCAGGAATAAGTCTTCACATATGGGCACGTCGGTACCGACGGAGTCTGCGCGGGAACGCTTCCCAGCGTCCAAAGAGCTTTTGGAAGCATCCCAGCATGCCTGCGTGCTGCCTTCCCGCCTTTCCCAACTGCCTCTCCTCAGTTAAGTTTTAAAGCTGAGACAAAGAGAGAGAGAGGAAAGGAAAGACAGATAGAGATACAACTCCTGGGGAGGTGGGTGGGTTGTGAAGACTTATTCCTGCTGTTCCCAGAGATCACCTGTTACAGGTAAGTAACTGTGCTATCTCCAGGAACAAGCAGGAATGAGTCTTCACATATGGGAACTCCCATGCTGAGATGCCTGGAGTCCCAGCATCTCAAAGGTTGGAACATGCTATCTCGCACAACACCAGGCATCCTGAGGATGGAGGGTAGGAGTTGAAGAAAGAAAGGTGCTGTGGAACAGCTAACCTAGCATAGGACTGCAGACAAGGAGTCCATGTGTGGATGATAATTATCATTAATGATATTGAAAGAAATATTGCAATATGGACCTCCCCTAACAGGATTACACAGCGGTAAGGAGGTTCATGAGATCTACTGGGGAACCCAGTAGAGGAACCTCAAGGAGGACCTCACTGTGAAGTGGAGGTAATAAACCTGTTAGGAAAAAACAGTGGAGGTCAGAATCCTGAAAGATAAGAGGGGACCCCGGTAATAACTGGGGTAGCACTAAAAACGGTGGGCCTTCGGCGGAAGGCTTTATGATAAAAGCCGAACTCTTTTAGTGACAGAGTGGCTCACCCTTGGGAGCAAAAAGAGAAAGCCGACCAAATTGTACAAACAGGCACAGTCCTTGTGGGAGGAAAAGGTATGGAAACCCCTTGTATCCCAAGAGAAAGGACAAACGCCTGAGGCGTTAGAGCCTGTGATTAGCTGAAGATCCGCAATGTCTCTCCTAACTGGGGTCAGGTAGGAGAGATACTGGAACATGGAGAGCTTCAGAGGTACCTAAACCTTAAGATTATGGTGGAAGTTGTTAACTACCAGAAAAATGGTTGTGAGTGTGGAACCCCAAACATGCTGGATAGCATAGGTATGGGTAAAGCCCATCTGTCAGAATCCTTTAGGTATATGAGCCTGGACAGTCAGGTAGATAAATGCAGGATACTTATCTACCGATAGTAAATATCTCGACAGATACATATATATATAGATATATATATCATATAGATAGATAGATATATGAGAATATATCTATAGTGAGATATGAAGGGCATAAAATACACACAAATGATAGACAGACATCTGTAAGATGTAGGCTATATATATATATATATATATATATATATATATATATATATATATATATATATATATATATATATATATATATATATATATATATATATATATATCTATATATATATATATATATATTGTGATAAGGAAGCTTATCATAGCTCAGGAAGGGGCTATAGAAAAGGTGAAGTGTCTCTGAACAAGCAACCTCTCAGTGCTGGTAGAAATGAGAAAACAGAATTTTGCCATAAAAGACTACCAGTCCCAGAATGCACCAGGTTTCCAACAGCCATGAGAGGAGCTGAAGTGAGAAAACGTGTGTTCAATCAAAAGGGCTATGAGGTAATCCCCAAGCACTCATTGCAAAGGGCAGGGCTTGATTCAGCACAGCTGCGCTGTGCTAGGATGGAACACTCATCTCAAAGGGCAAGGCCTGATTCAGCACAGCTGCGCTGTGCTAAGGTGGAGCACTCATCAAGGCAGAATAAAGATAGAGTCTATTCTACAGAGAATCATCCAGAGCTGGGATGTCATGATCATTGGTATCTTGATCATCCACGGGATCCTGATCTTCATTCTCATCAGAAGCAGAGGTCAGAACGGACGGACAGAGAGAGCAAGAAGCCCTTTAAAAGAAGGAAGAGAAAAGCCTCTGGGAAGTCTACAGGAGTCCAGCACAGTACGTATACTGGGAGACAGACAAGAGGTCAGCATACACCATTGGACTGGGGGAAACCAGAGGAGTGGTATTGCAGAGCCAGGAATCTCCAGACGGCACCTGTGAGGGAAACAGCTGCACGTGGAAGGGACCCTGAGACCCATGCCAGAAGGTATGTGAAGAGAGATCCAGTGTCCAGGGATCTAGATTGGAAGGCTGGACACAGAAACTGGACTACATATTGGCCAGGCTATTTAAAGGGGAACTCTAACAGCAATGGAAGCTCAGGTATGAACACTGATCTATGCCCTAGCTATAACTTTGAAAGGAAGCAGGGAAATGATTATTCTCCTGGTAGTGCTCCATTGAGAAATTCCTTTGTGCCAAGCCAAGATATTGAACCTATGATTATTGAAGAAAGGGGAGAGGTCTTAGAACCAGAATGTGAATATATGGACTGCTCTCTGTCCAAACTCAAATGGTAGTTTTCTGTTACAAAGTGCAACAACCATCACAAAGAAATACCAACTTGTTCTTTAATCTACTCAGAAAACCTTCTGAGTAAGATTTTGAGCTACACAGTGAAAGCAAGCCAGCTAAGGGGTTTCAGCTGGGTGATTGCTAGCAATTGAGCTTACCTAATTGCTTGTGTGCTCTGAAGGGAATCACTTCTGAATTTATATGTAAAGATATAAGAAGTTAACCTGAAGAAAAGAACAGTTTTCCTACTTTGTGGGTTTATTTGGTTGCTTACTGCATTGCTAAGACATTATTTGCTAAAGCCTACAAGAAAGACCAGTTTGTTGCCAACCAGGTCTTTAATCCTTTGCTTTAATTACCTGACAAGTTCAGATGTTTTTTTCCCGATTTTGTTTTCCTAACTTTAAAACTGCAAGCAAGTATCCTGAGTTCTGTGCTACCAAGCATTATCTGTGTTGGGAGAACCCCTCATAAATAAAAATCTTATTTGCTTTACCCTTGAGCAAGTATAATTAATTATTGGTCACGGCTGTGTCTGGAATGAATGGACTACATTACCCACAAATCCTTGCAAATCATATAGAGGTATGCTTTTGCCAAGACTGTGAACATTCTCACCCAGGCGGCCGTCTGACTATATATATATATATATATATATATATATATATAGGCCTCTATAGGGGGAGTCTGCAAAGAAGCAGACAAAGATATGCCTACAAAAATGGTATTCACATAGGAAAATGTGGAGAGGGAAGATTCATCTAATAACAAGAAGGTGGAACCTACTTGAGAAGATATATAGAGAATCAATTCCCACTGGTTATGAGCTACAGGGATGCTAGGTAGTGGAATAACCAGGATAGTTACGTGAAAAGCAGAGGATATCATCAGTCTGCAGCCAGCAAGTCCCGAGTATTTTAGAACTCTAGCATGGTAAGTGAACAGAAGACGCATAAAAATGAGATACCATGCTGACCTGCTTAAGGACAAAAAGGTATCATGCATTCTTACAATAAGGACGAGCTGGAAGGAGAAAAGCATAGTCCCGAATGGAGATACTATGGACCAAACAGGGAATTGGCAACTCCTTAAGCTTTCACGTAAGAGAAAGCCTATGTCCTTTATATTAAAAAGGAGAACCTTTCTAGTCATGGGAGACATGACTGAAAAAGCCTTTTTCAACCATCTAGGATAGCTGTTGGAGAAAAAGTCCTCATGCTCTCTAGCAAGGGCCCATAGTGGAGAGCTTCTTTGTAGAATTGCAGAGAGCATGATGCAGGAGAATGAGGAGATGGAACTGGCTACTGAAGAGCCAGTACCTATGTCAACTATGCTGCCAAACCCAGGGGAATGGAGATGGCAGAAAGAGAAGACAATCCAACAAGCTTGTAGTGAAAAAATGTCCAAGACAGATGATAGCACTGACTTGGAGCCACTACTAAGACCAGACAGAATGTTAGTGGAGGACAAATCTGGTTGCTGGTGGACAAGAACCAGTGGTCCAAACATTAAGGCTCCTGCATAGGCAGCTGCTTGCCAGTCAGCAGAAAGAAAGGTACTGTTTAAAAACAGAAGGAACAGACAGAACAAGAGTAGAAAACTCTGGACATGTCTGATGAACTGCTTCAAGGCAAGATTGAAAAAGAGGAGTCAACTCAGAGAAGTCAACTCCGCACTGGAAGTAACAAAACTAAAGAGGCTGAAGAAAAAGCCCTCCAGTGAAGCAATACCGCTCTTACAGAGGGATAAAACCTGGTAAGAGGGTAAAGAGAATGGAGCTGAAGAAGACTTACAAGTAGGAAGTCTATAGAAAGGAAAGAGACATGCTGGCACAGGAAACTATCGTTTGACAGTAGTTAGACCTCTTTCCCTAGTAGGAGGAAGAGGAGAACCCTGTGACCTAGAAGCATGAATATCCTGACAGCTCATAGAACATAGAAAGAATGGATATCTTTGGGAAGAGATCCATGTTTAGGATTTAGAATGACAGCAGTGTATTGACCCTATTGAGAAGAAGCAACTGCAGATTCTAATCCCAAGAGTCACAAGCATCTGATGGAGACTGATCAGAAACCCTGTGGTTGCTGGGTATGCTAGGCCTGGTGAGAGGTTAAATTCTGTAGACCAGGACGATGCTTCCCCTGTTTGGGAACATCTGTATGATGGGCAGATGATGCAAAAAACCTTCTTCTCTTACAGGAAGAAAGTTTGGCAGGACATTTCCTACCTACTGGGACAGAAGAAGGTGCAGAAAAGCCCCTAGGAACAGGTAAGTCAGTGGATAACTGAGTAACCTGACGTAAAGACTCCTTGTTGAAAAGATGGTCTCCAGTGCAAGGAGTATGTCCCAGTCTTTGCTGTGCCCATTTGTCCAAGTCTGAAGCTTGGAGCCAGGCTCTACGTCGTGCCCCTATAGTTATAGCAGAAGTCCTGCTAACAGACTCAAAAGAGTCTAGGGAAGCACGAGTAAGAAACCAAGAGATATTCTGAAGATGCTTGAGCAGTGAAGAATAGTCTGCACTCTTGGACTCTGGAAGGGAAGGAGTCAAAAGATGTAATTGCTTTGTGACCTCCTCAAGAAATAGACTCATATAAAAAATATATGAGAGAATTCTTGCAGAAAGCATAGATGTCTGGAAGGTTTGACGTCCAAAGGCATCTAGTGTCTTAGACTCACGTCCTGGCGGATAAGAAGAGTGCTTTTTCTTACTCTTTACCCGCCGCATTGCTGATTCCACTACTATGGAATGATGAGGAAGTTGAGTCTTTTGGAAACCAGGAGAGGGGGGGCACCTGATATAAGAGATCAGCTGCCCTGGAAGGTGGGGGTACCCTTAAAGGTGTCTCCCACATTCCTAGAAGGAGATCCTGCAAGGAATGATGCAAAGGAAGCATTATGTTCTCCTTTGCTTTGGTAGAAACAGAGTCTTGTGCAGGATCATGTACTGGAATAGAAATGGCAAGGGATCTTGCTATATCCAGGAGGAAACTCTGAAAAGAGGGATCCCCAACAGGAATCTCCCTTGGACAGGTTAGATCTGAAGAACTAGCCTGAGCACCAACAGAGTTATCCAAATATATAGGAATAGAAGATCCTGCAGAGTGCAATGTGGAATGCTTAAGGAATGGTTGCTGGTACTGGCTGTCAGGAGCAGCGACCGTCCTTACCACATTGTCCATGCCAGATATTGACTCCAAGCTTGGTATAGAATGGAGCGATCCCGTTGAAAAAAGCATGGCAGGAGTTGGCCACGATGCTACTGTGGATACCGGTACCGATGTCGGAGTCGGACCCGACAGACATCGGAGCAGTCATCAGTGACCGTTCAATCGGTACCAAAGTAACCGAAAACCTGTGCCCGCTATCCTCGGTACCGAGCCACCGGTATCGATCGGTGTCGGTACCAAAGCGTATCGGTACCCAGTCTTCCAGACTAGAGATCGATTTCAAACTCGGCATCGAGGGCAGCTCAATTGACCTCGAGGGAACCGAGAGTTGCGGATCCAAATCATCGGAACCGAGCCTTCGGTACCGCTGATTCTTGGTACCAAGGCGAGTCGGTACCCAGTCCTCCAGACTGGAGATCGATTCCAGACTCGGCATCGAAAGAAGCGAGGCTATCGATGCAGGTCTGGAGGGTACCAACGTCTGTGGTCGTTTCGGTGTCGGTACCGATACCGGAAAGTCAGCCTGGGGATTAGCCACCGGACCCGAAGGTACCGAGGACGCCAGATGATGATCCCTGGTGAGGAGTGTTTCATCCAACACCAGTGCCGATGCCGGGGTATCGGTACCGCTCGAAGTGGATGCCACCACCGGACACGGCTCAGGTATGTTCTGTGGGGGGTAAACCCCAGGAACAATCTGAAACCCCTTATATGCTTTGGAGACCGAAGACTCCCGCCGGGGTTTTGAAGCCAGTGGGCCCTCGAGGGCAAGGCCGGAGCCATCTACATGCTGTGCATGAGACCTATCACTCGAGGGCTGGCTAGTCTTAACAGACTGTTTTTGGGTTACCTGATCCTGTGTAGAAGAAGAAGGGGACGGTGCCCCGAAGTTGGAGGGCAACCGTGTATCGAGGGAACCTCGATGTTGAAGACCTCTTCTCACCAAACTGTTGTCAGGACCAAAGCAGGTTAGACACCGACTTTGGGGGTCTAAAAATAAAGTTGTACCACCACAGTCTGAACATTTCTTGGAGAAAGTGGCTGGCGGTTCCATGAAGGAAAAAGAAGAGGCCTAAAAGGCCTAAGAAACCGTGGGACACTATGAGGAAAAAATTTCCCGTGGAAAAGGAAGATTTTACAAGAAAAGAAAAGAAAACACCGGCGGTACCAGTGGCGTCGGGAAGACAGCTGCGACCACAAGAAAAGTAAAGAAATAAAACAAGAATTTTCTGCGATGACAGGAGGACGTCCTGCCGCCTCCACGGACAAACGAAAACTGAGGAAAGGCAGTTGGGAAAGGCGGGAAGGCAGCACGCAGGCGTGCTGGGATGCTTCCAAAAGCTCTTTGATTGGACGCTGGGAAGCGTTCCCGCGCAGACTCCGTCGGTACCGACGTACCCATATGTGAAGACTCATTCCTGCTTGTTCCTGGAGATTGCAATATGTCACATTCAAGAATAAAAAATGTAAATACATTCACTCGTAACTATGTACCGCAAACCATGTCAGCATTCTTACTTAGCTGTAAATATTAATTATATCAACACCCAGATGTAAATATGTTAAGCATTTCACTCTGTTTTCACCTCGTAAGTAGGTTAAGACATCCTGCCTTTTCTACGTATATTATTGATAAGTTGCCTGTTTGAATAAGTTGTAATGTAATGTTTCTGTTTTTGTTTGATGCAAACCGCTTTGATTTTGCTGAAAGGCGGTATATAAAACTGCTCAATAAATAAATAAATAATACTGAGCCTGCCCTACCTTCTTCTAGTTACATTAGCAAGCCAGTCAGCCAGGGGAACATAGCTCAGGATACTAGGTTGAGCTTGGAGACAGCAGGTAAGTATCCTTGGGGGGGGGAGGAGCTAAGAAAGAGTAAGTGGCAAAGGACGCGGGGGGGGGGGGGAGTGTGAGGGGCAGCTGCAGGTTGAGGAAGAAAGCTAGCAGAAATTACAAGAATTTTACATGATGATGGGCAACATTGGTTGGCCTATTGGGGGGGGGGGGAGAGGGCATTCATTAAATGAGCACATGAGCAGCAGGCGGCAGCACAACACTCAGAAGGGGCAGGGAGTGAATGTGACTGAAAGGGGGGGGGGGGGTTGAGAAAAGAAGTCAATGATGGTCCGTTGTAAAGATCCATAAATGTATGTTTGTCTAGGGCCCCCTACTTAATGTTAGCCCAGCCTTGATCACACCACAAGAACCTGAGACTTTAGGAAGATCCAGTAGCTCAGTGTTAGTGTTGTACACTGCCATGTAGAGGGTCCCTGCTTCAAACCCTGCATTGGGAGGCAACATTTACAGAAGGATGGGGGGTGGGGGTGGAGAAGGAAGAGTTCTACTCACTACTTAAGGGTGACACCTAGTGGTCAGGTTTAGGATCCTTGATTTCAGGCTTCCAGTAGGAGTCCTGGTACATGACCCCTAGCACAGGATTGTTGCAGCAATATCAAATTAGTTATCATGACGGTGATTTAAAACCAGGGAAAAACAAACCCCAGGTAGTTGTGAGTAAAGGCTAATGGTACAGAATTCCAGCCCTGCTTCAGACTGAGCTGGAATAGCAAAGCAGAAGGAAACTTCAAAGTAAGACAAAAAAACCACAAACACCCCTGAGACTATTTCACAAACGGGTGAGCTAGGAATCCACCTGCGGTATCCTGTATGATAGTATCATTAAACGACTGGAGGGCAGACACACACACACCCTGAAAACTTTAGTTCTGGGTGAAACGTTAAAACATTGTAATTAGGGCTCAGAGTTTATAAATTGCAAATTTATATGTTTATTTTCCAGTTAATTAGCAGATTGCAAGCTTTTTTGAGCAGGGACTGTCTCTTTTTGTGTACAGCACTGTGTATGCCTCGTAGCGCTATATAAATAGTAAGTAGTTATTTGAGAGTACAAAAGAATCTGTTTTTGCAGCACAGATGTCACTGCTAGGTTCCTTTACCAGTGGAGTCACATACATCAGTGCAGAAAGGCACAAAAACAAGAGTGGAGAAAGCAGGCAAAGGTTGGGGTGAAATACAGAAGTGGGGAGTTTCCAGTGTTTATACAATAAGAGGAAATTAGACTTACCTGCTAATTGTTTTGCTCAAGCATCCACCCCACCTCTGCTCACCCACTCATCAATGTCCACAAACCTTACTCTGTCACAAGTATGTTGAACTTGCCTTAGCCCTCCTGTATATACAAACCAAATCTAATTGTTTTTTGTACATATGTTTATAGTTTCCCTGTTGCTCCAAGTTTAAACTCCTGTTACAATGTAAGCACAGTACAGGCTTCTGACTGTGCACCCTTGTTATATGTAAACCGCACTGATAACAAATAGCGCGGTATATAAAAGTTGTTAAATAAATAAATAACTCTAGTCCAGTCCCGGAACCATAGAGTTTAGAATCTCCTCCAGCAGCCTTGGAGACTGAAAGACATCATCGCTTTGCTGGCACAAGTATAAGTAGGCTTGCACCGCCCCCTTCCTCCAGTACCTATTGACAAAGCAAACTGAGCAGAGCAACAAATAAGAAGAGCATAACGAATAAAAAACAGCCATTAATCGAACCCCATTATGGGAGTGGCAGTCTACAGTAAATTGGCAAATTACACAAAATTATTATTTTTTTTTTTTGTATTATGGCCCTGATGAAAACCGTGCTATGACAAGGATCCCCACCATGGCTTCACCTTACGCCTGCGGAGAACCGCTAGAGAACCAACTGTACCAACTAGTATGTACTTCAGGTTGACAAACCCCAATACTCAGGGTGGGCTCCGGGACTGGACTAGAGTTCCTTAAGGAACAACAATTAGCAAGTAAGTCTAATTTCCTCTTCCTTTGCGTCCCTCTAGTCCAGTCCCGGAACCATAGAGGATGTAACAGAGCAGTGAATATTAACGGGAGGGACCTGCCAGTCCAGCCTGAAGCACCGCTGAACCGAAACGCACATCTCCCGCCGCCTGCACATCTAGCCGATAGTGCTTCACAAACTAATGCAACGACGACCATGTTGCCGCCCTACAAATGTCATCGACCGGAACTAAACTGAACTCCGCCCAAGATGCGGCTTGCGCCCTAGTCGAGTGAGCCTGCAGACCGTCCGGAACCAACTTTCCTTTCAAAAGATATGCTGAAGCAATCGCTTCCTTCACCCAACAGGAAAGAGAGGACTTCGCCGCTGCTTCCCCCTTACGCGGGCCTGCAAAAGTCACAAACAACCTATCAGACTTACGGAAGGAAGCTGTCTTCGCGAGATATCTTAAGGACCCGCCAAACATCCAGCCAATGCCACTTGACGTCCGACTGCTCCCTTTGCCTGCCCGAAAACACCGGAAGAGATACCACCTGATTAACATGAAACATGGAGACCACTTTTGGTAGAAAACCTGGCATCGTACGGAGAACCACCTTATGATCGAAAAAAGTCAAATACGGCTCCCGACAGGATAGCGCTTGCAGCTCCGAAATCCGCCTTGCGGAACAAATAGCCACCAGGAAGACTGTCTTCAACGTCGGGTCCTTGAGCGAGGCCTTGGATAAAGGTTCAAAAGGCGCCACGAGCAAGGCCGTCAATACCAAGTTCAAATCCTACGTCGGTACAAAACTGCGTCTCGGCGGACGTAAATGCAACATGGCCCGTAAAAAACGCTTCACATCGGCGTGAGAGCCCAACGGCTGCCGTTGTACCTTACCCGGTAACAGGAGAGGGCCGCCAACTGCACAAGTAACGAACTCACTGCGAGTCCCTTATCCACACCATCCTGTAAAAAGGACAGTATCTGCGAAACCGAGGCCGCCAAGGGCCGCAGACAACGCTCCGCACACCAGGCCTCAAAAATGCGCCAAATCCGAATGTACGCCAACGAAGTGGACCGCCTATGCGCCCTCAGCAAGGTAGAAATGACCGCCGCTGAATAACCTCTGGCCGTCAGCCTAGCCCTCTCAAGAGCCATACCGTAAGCGAGAATCGATTCACCTGGGGCATTCGCAATGGACCCTGCTGTAACAAGTCCCTTTGCAGCGGAAGCCGCCACGGCCAGTCTGCCAGCAGGCGGACCAAATCTGCATACCAAGGTCTTCGGGGCCAGTCCGGCACCACCAGCACCACCAAACCACGATGACGCTCTATCCGCTGAACTACCCGGCCTATGATCGCCCAAGGCGGGAACACATAGAGAAGACCCTCTTCCGGCCACTGCTGGGCCAGCGCATCGAGCCCCTCTGACATCCTTTCCCGCCGCCTGCTGAAAAAGCGCTCTACCTTCACCGACTCGAAAGTCGCCATTAGATCCATCAGCAGAAGACCCCAACGCCGCACTAACAGCGAGAGGATGTCCGGGTGTAGAACCCACTCTCCTGGGTCCGCCCTGCGTCGACTGAGAAAATCCGCCTCGACATTGTCGACTCCTGCCACATGTTGTACCAACAGATCCTTTAGATGTTGCTCGGCCCAAGCTAGGAGTTGACTGGCCTCTGCTTCCAGCAATATGCTGCCGGTGCCACCCTGGCGATTGATGTAGGCCACCGTCATCGCATTGTCCGACAACACTCGCACCGCTTCCCGCCTGAAGGTCCCCTGAAACTCCCGCAGGGCTAAAAACACCGCTTTCATCTCTAACCTGTTGATGGACCAAGTCTGCTCCTCCTGAGACCACGAACCCTGAGCAAACTTGCCTTCGCAATGCGCTCCCCACCCCAGAAGACTGGCGTCCGTCGTCTGCAGTCTCCAGGATGGCGGCTCTAGCGGCATCCCCGTCGCCAAACTCTCTGGCTGCAACCACCACAGAAGATCCTGACGTACATCCTGCGGACAAACAAGCTGACGAGACAACGCATCCCATTGAGGAGACCAACGCTGAAGAAGTGCGCTTTGCAACGGCCACATATGAGCCCGGGCCCACGGCACCACCTCGATCGTGGCTTTCATAGTCCCGAGTAACTTAAGATAATGCCACGCCGAAGATGCTGGTCGCGTCAGAAAGCGCCTCACGAGCTCCTGCAACCCCCGAGCTCGCTGGGCTGGAAGAAACACCGTTGCCTGCTGCGTCTCGAAACACGCTCCCAAGTATTCTAGAGACTGCGAGGGAACCAGGTTGCTCTTTGAAAAGTTGACCACCCAGCCCAGGCTTTCCAACATCTCTACTACTCGAGTGGTGGCCGTGGCACTCTCCTCTTGCGACTTCGCTCGAATCAACCAATCGTCCAAGTATGGATGCACTAATACCCCCTCTTTGCAGAGCGCCGCCGCCACTACTACCATGATCTTGGTGAAAGCTCGAGGCACTGTCGCCAGCCCGAACGGCAACGCTTGAAACTGAAAATGCCCCATTGGAACCGCAAAACGAAGGAACCTTTGGTGCTCCAGCTGAACCAGGATATGAAGATACGCCTCCGCAGATATTCCCCTGCCCTGACCACCGCTATGACGGACCGCAGTGTTTCCATACGGAAATGCGTGACCCAGAGACACCGATTCACCCGCTTCAAGTCCAGAATCGGCCGGAATGTGCCTTCCTTCTTTGGCACCACAAAATAAATGGAGTATCGACTGAACCCGCACTGATCTACAGGCACGGGTACCACTGCTTTGAGCTCTAGCAGACGTTGTAGAGTTGCCAAGATCACCCGGCACGTTAGCGGGGAATTGCAAGGCGATTGAACAAAGGAATCTAACACGGGTCGATGGAGCTCTAACGCATAGTCCTCTCGAATGACTTCTAGAACCCACTGGTCTGACGTAATCTGGACCCAGGCAGGGTAAAATTCCCGCAACCAACCTCCGACCGGGATCACCCACACCTGAGCCCCCCTTATCTCATTGCGACTTCTTAATAGCCGAGAACTGGTAGGGAGCAAAAGCTCTACTGGCCCCCGGAAACCCACGAAACCCCTGGTTTCTCGTCTGAAATCTCCCGCGCTGAGCCTGGAGAAAGCAGGAGGAGCGAAACCTATGAAAATCCCTGGAAACCCCCGGGACCCCGCAGAACTCCGCCCCTGCCAAGGCTTATCCTCCAGAAGGCGACCTCCTTTAGACTCACCGAGATCCTTGACCAACTTCTCCAAATCTTCTCCAAACAAAAGCTTACCCCTAAATGGTAGCTTGCTGAGACGAGCCTTAGAGGAAGTGTCCGCCACCCAATTATGCAGCCAGAGGTACCGCCGAGCCGCTACCACCAAAGCCATACACTTAGCTAAGCCGCGGATAAGGTCATAATGAATGTCAGACAAATACGCGGTCCCCAATTCCAGGCGCGCAACATCGTCCAACTGTGCTTCCTGGTGGTCCACCTGCAACCTTTGTGACCACCGCAAACAGTCTCTCACCACCCATGCCCCTGCTATTGAGGCCTGCATCGAGAGGGCACAAACATCGAACACCTGCTTCAACAGAGTATCCAATTTCCTGTCCTGTACATCATCGAGGGCCACAGCCCCCTCAACCGGAATCGTAGTCTTCTTAGTAACCGCCGATACCTCCGCATCAACCTTGGGAGAGCGAAACAGATCTCTATCCAGATCAGACAAGGGGTAAAGTCGAGCCAATGCCCTGGACCCTTTCAGAGCCGACTCCGGAAAATCCCACTCTTCTTGAATCATACTCCGAAACACTCTATGAATAGGAAAAACTGATTGGGATGTCCGCACCACCTGCAGCAATGGATCTTCCAAGGATTCTTCCACGACCAACCCCTCCGAGGACATATTCAATGCCTTAAGCGTCTCGGCAATCAAGGCCGCCAGTTCTTCACGCCGAAACACCCTGACTACTCTGCTCTGCTGCTCCGAGTCAGGCAGTTCTTCCTCCTCCAACTCTTCCCCCGAGAGCTCTGCCATCTCTGTGTCCAAATCTCCTAGGACATCCCCGAGGTGAGACCCCAGGCTCTCCCCTTCAGCCACCCTGCTTCGCTTGGCCGCGGGGACTCCCTCCGTAGCCTGATCCCCAGATTCCCGCCGCTTCTGCTCAACAGACCCCTGGGGGGAAGACGTCATAGCGGGTTGTAGCAGCACAAACGCCTGCTGCATGAGAGAAAAGAAATTAGGCGGAATCGCCGGAGCCAGTTCTCCTAGACTCTTCTGTCGAGACCCGGAAGCCATCTCACCGGAAGATAACCCCGGCATAGGCTCAGCAGGGTCAAGAAGCGGCGGGAAGCCATCTGCCCCTGCCAGCGGAATGGCCTCCCGGTCCCCCGAGGACCCCTCCATCGGACTCTCCAAAACCTCTGTCTCCCATGCACAAGCTCCATACACCCCGGAGCCCAGCACCAAGGTTCGCTTCGCTCCACAAACCAAACACCTGGGTTTCGCCGGCATACCCCAGCTAATCAGCGTCTCACACACCGCAAGGTTTTTTGGGTTTTTTTCCCACTTTCTTTCTGCTTCCCCTAAAGCCCCTTGGCTAAAATAAAGCAGTCCCAAAGCAAAACAAAGCTTCTAACCCAACGAAAACCCTCAAAATCTAAAAGAACGCCAAAACACGGTTTGACTTAAAAATGGCCGCCACTGCCGCGTTTCCCGCGCGGAGACACACAGCGGACCGTTCGCACCTAAAATAACCAACTCCTCATTACCCAGGACTTCCCTGCCACTCAAAATAAACCAAAAGTAAACCAAAATTTTAGGCTTACCGGCTCACACACTCACCGATCTGCACCCCCGGTGAGGAGAAACGATGCAGCCGCGTCAAGAGCTCAGCCGGACCGCGGCTTCAGCTCCGGTGATGTCAATCCCCTGAGGGCAAGGCTGACTCACGTCCTCTGCCATCTGCTATGGCGAGGAAGCTTCCTACCTGCTCCTCACCCTTAATTGAGGGTTCTGGAGCAGGGGGGCTGAAAATCCACAAGGCAGATATGCAGGGTAAATAGTGTTCTAGCCAAACGCTCATTTAAACCATGGGGGAAAGGAGGGGGAGGGGGGAGGAGGGATGAGAGAAACCAGGAGACAGATGGAGCCAACAGAAGAATCCTCCAACTATAGCACTGCCCCCCTGCAGAACAAAGAGAAAAAATCTTAGAACTCCACTAAATCAAACGACCTCTAAAGTAACAGGGACTGAAAATTCTAGCTCTGCTGATTTGTTTAAACTGAGCCCAGTCCCAGGCTCAGAATCTCCTTCAGCTGCTTGGAGACTGAAAGTACTGGAGGAAGGGGGCGGTCCTAGCCTACTTATACTGGTGCCAGCAAAGCGATGATGTCTTTCAGTTTCCAAGGCTGCTGGAGGAGATTCCAAACTCTATGGTTCCGGGACTGGACTAGAGGGATGTAAAGGAAACACCTATTTTACTTGTTTTGCACTGGGGTGTTTGAAAGTACAGAAAGACCTTTTCATACTGACCCGCAGTTCTAAGACCCTCTGTAGCCAACAATGTACAGAAAAAGAGACTACAATTTAAAGAATTAAAGCATTTACCTGTTGTAAGTCCACAATGTTTACGCGACCTTAAAAAAAAGGCAAAATACATTTTAGTAGAAATAAACACGTTTCTCCAAAATAAATGTATCATGAAAATATAAATTTCCGCTGGTTTACAAAGCAATGGAAACACTTGGAGATACACACTTCAATGACAGCGAGCCGCCGCATGGACTAATGTACTGCCTTTAGTGTTAGTCCCAAAGTAATTTTGTTAAATTGGTGTGCCGCGCTTCCACAAACCACCTCCATCTGGCTCTTTAACCTTCTGGATGAATTTATTGCTTTAAATCGTCTACACATGATGGCTGAGCAACAGTGCTTAAATGGAAAAAAAAAATTGACGCTCTCTCTTGTACAAAGAAATAATCTAATAAAAATGTAAATGTGGCAACGCTAGAAAACTGAATAAGAGCACTTCATCTGCACCATGTGAGTGCCACTTCTGGGCAGTTCTTGACAGCCTCCTCATGCCTCTTCTTTGAGGGAGTGGGGTAATCACCAGGGGATGTGGGCAGAGCTGCTTTAATGGTCTGCAGCTCATACTTCATTTTCATTATTGCGGCATGCATAAATATGGGGGCAGTTGGCTTCTGCTAATAAACCTTTTGATCCAATATGCCAAAATTGCTAATGTAAATATAACTGAAAATGTGCCTTGTAAACGGTCCCACAAATCACCAATGTCAACAGAAATGTTGGAAAGAAAAACTTCTCTCTGCCTGTACTGAAATGTTATTATATAGAGCATTCATCGTTTACAAGATTTTACGATCAGAAGCCAACAGACTGAGTCTAAATTTCTTGGTCATGGGGTGGTGTAGCATAAACTATATAATCTGTCATATAATTTTCTTCTTCTTGTGTCCTTATGACAAACTTAATGTTTTCTGGATCCGTGCAGGAGTGCTGGCTCTTTTCACGCAGCCAAATCTACAAATCTCTGCTAGGATTTAACAAATGAGCAGGAGCTCCCTAATCTGCCTCCCACTGATCATATTAGGGACATGTTTACTAAACGTTAATGCATTCCTAAATAAGAGGGCTATGGACACTTAACACGCGTTAAAACCTTTCGTGAACATGCCCCCTAGTCTATGACCAGCCGATCTGCATACACATTACCACCAGTTTGACCCTAACTTACTAAAAGAATGTATCTAGCAGCCATATGCATGTGTGCAGTTTCTTCTAACCACTTTGGCTGAAAACCACCCTGCAGACTCCCTGCTTACTATGTAAAGCGGTGAGTAGTCAGAATACTTCCCTTAGTTCATATTCTCACCTCCCAGAAAGCGTAGTTACTCACCTGTAACAGGTGATCCCCGGGAACAGCAGGAATTTAGTCTTCACATATGGGCATCGTCAGTACCGACGCAGCCCGCGCGGGAACGCTCCCCAGCGTCCAATAGGAAACCCTTTGGGAGCATCCCACAGCACATGGGTGCTGCCTTCCCGCTTCTGTACCTCTCTCACTTCAGTTGAGTTTATAGCTGAGACCAAAGGAGAGAAGTAGAGAAAGAGAGAGATAGAGACAACTCCTAGGGGAGGTGGGTGGGTTGTGAAGACTAAATTCCTGCTGTTCCCGGAGATCATGTGTTACAGGTGAGTAACTGCACTATCTCCAGGAACAAGCAGGAATGTAGTCTTCACATATGGGGACTCCCCAGCTGAAAGATGCCAAGGGGTGACCCCAGCTAGCTGCGAACCCAGGTGAGATGGGTCATGTTTCCTCCCATGGACCTTAGGCATCCAAACTGTGGATGGTGGGTAGGAGTTGTATTAAGTAGAAACATAGAAATAAGATGACAGAAAAAGACCACATGGCCTATCCAGTCTGTCCCGCCATAACAACTACAACAGTCCCCCTTTTGCCTTCAGAGATCCTCTGATAGAAACGTAGTATGGAAGAGATGTTGTAGAACAGCCTGGCCAAACGAGGCATCCCGACGGGAGTCCTTGTCTAAGCAATAGTGGGCTGTGAAGTATGTACCGAAGTCCAAGTGGCTGCTTTGCAGATGTCATCAATAGAGACAGAACGAAGGTTAGCCATTGAGGCTGCCATTGCTCTCACATTGTGAGCCGTGACATGGCCTTCGAGTGGAGGAGTGGCCTAGTGGTTGAGGCAAGGTACTTCCGGGGTTCAAATCCCACTAGAGGACAGCAACCTTGGGCTGGAAGGACTGGTGTTTCTAGTCCCACAGGTGCTCCTTGTGGTCTTGGGCAAGGCACTTAACCTTCCATAGCCCATGTTCCCTGTAAAATAGTTATCTCAAAGTTATAATGCCCCTGTTCAATTAATTTCAGTTTGTTCAATGTAAACCACACTGATGCAAAATAGCACGGTATATAAGAGAATGTAAATAAATAAATAAATAAATACTCTGATATGTATAGGATATGCAATCTGCAATCCAATTTAACAGAGTTCTTTTAGAAACTGGAAGTCCCAAATGACTAGAGTCAAAAGCCACAAAAAGCTGCAAAGATTTTTTATGTGGCTTAGTTCTTTGGAGATAAAAAGCCAAGGCTCTTTTACAATCCAATGTGTGAAGATTCCTTTCCGCACTGAAGGCATGAGGCCTAGGGAAGAATATAGGAAGATAAACCGACTGGTTTAAATGAAAAAGCGATACCACCTTTGGCAGAAAGTGAGGATGAGTCCTGAGGACTACTTTATCATGGTGAAACCTTGAATAAGGAGGTCAGCTACTAACGCCTATAGTTCACTAATGCGTCTTGCAGAAGTGATGGCAATTAGGAAAATAACTTTCCATGAAAGAAACTTTAGGTCTGAAGTGGCTAAAGGTTCAAAGGACGGTTTCATAAGCTGACTAAGAACAAGATTTAGATCCCATGCCACCGGTGGTGGTTTAATGGGAGGTTTTGTTAAAAGTAGGCCTCTCATAAATCTTGATATAAGTGGATGAGAGGAAATAGGTTGTCCATTGAAAGGTTTATGAAAAGCAAAAATAGCACTAATATGGACCCTAACTGAATTGGTCTTCAGACCAGAAGTTGATAATTATAGAAGATACTCTAGTAGCAACTCTACCGGTACTAAAAGGGGTTAAGTCCCTTTTGTGAACACTAGATAAAGAACCTTTTCCACTTGAAAGCATAGGAACGCCTTGTGGAAGGTTTTCTGGAAGCCAGGAGGATATCCTTTAATTGTTGAGAAAGGTTAACATCCTGGAATTCTAGGCTTTCAGTAACCAGGCCCTGAGATGTAGGGACTGGGGATTGGGATGCAGTAAAGATCCGTCCTCATGTGACAGGAGATCTGGAGCATTCCCCAACTCCAGAGGAGTGGTTTGAGAGAGACGCAGAAGAAGAGGATACCACGTTTTCCGTTGCCAACTTGGAGCTATGAGTATCATACGACCTCTGTCTCTCTGAAGTTTGAATAAAGTCTTGGGAATGAGGGTAATGGGTGGGAAGGCATAGAGGAAGTCCTGTCCCCAGTGTAGCAGGAAAGCATCTCTTGCCTGACAGTTTTGAGCCGGAATTCTGGAACAGAATTGGGGAAGTTTGGCATTCTGTGGACTTGCAAAGAGGTCTATATCTGGTGTTCCCCAGATTCGAAACACTCGAGCAAGCTGGTATGAGTGGAGGGACCACTCGTGAGGCAGCAGTATTTGACTGAGTTTGTCTGCCCACAAGTTTTGAATGCCCGGAAGGTATACCACAAACAAGTGAATTTGTAACACTCTGGCGAGGGCCCATAGTCGCAAAGCTTTGTTGCATAGTGACAGAGAGCCTGTTCCGCATTGCTTGTTCACACAGAACATAGCTACCTGATTGTCAGTTTGGACCAGAACTGTTTTGTTGCTGAGATAGTCCTGAAAGACTTGAATAGCATTGAAAATGGCTCTCGGCTCTAGGAGGTTTATGTGAAGGGAAACCTCCTGTGAGGTCCAAAGACCCTGAGTGGAGAGATCGTGCAAGTAGGCCCCCCAACCCATTTTGGACGCATCTGTCATCATAGTGGTTTGGCATAGAGGCTGCTGGAAAGGAGAGCCTACAAGAAGGTTTTCCAGGGATTGCCACCATTGCAGGGACGAAATCAGACGTGTGGTAGTTCTGATTTTGTCTGTTAGTCGACCCGAGGCTTGTGACCACTGAGAGAAAAGGGTCCACTGGGCCGCTCGCATGTGGAGACGAGCATAGGATAGTGGATGCCATGTGTCCCAGCAGTTGAAGCATCTCCCAAGCAGTAAGGAATACTTTCATAGATGCTTGAGATGCCAGTTGTATTATACATAGACAGCGTGGCTGGGGCAGAAAAGCCCTTGACTGCCGTTTGCTAAACGAGCCCCTATGAATTCTAGAGATTGAGAGGGGGTGAGATGAGATTTTGGGAGGTTTATGACCAGCCCCAAGTATTGAAGAATTCCCACTGCTCAAGAGAGAGCGAAGCTGGCCTCTGGAGCTGTGGATGCTTGAATGAGCCAATCGTCTAAGTAAGTGAAGACGGATATTCCCAGAGTCCTCATAAATGCTGCTACCACTGCCATGCGTTTTGTGAAGACTCTTGGAGCAGAGGCTAATTCGAAGGGAAGAACTCCGTACTGGAAGTGTCTTCCCTGGACCAGGAATCAAAGGAACATCCTGTGATCTGAGTGGATGAGAATATGCATGTGCGCATTTCTTCGATCTAGAGAACATAGCCAGTCCTGACTTTGGAGGTAGGGTAAAAGTGTTCCGAGGGAGATCATTTTGAACTTTTCTTGGAACAAATATTTGTTTAATTCTCTAATATAGGTCTGTGTCCCCCTGTCTTCTTTGGAATAAGAAAGTAGGGGGAGTAAAATCCTGTCCCCTGTTGGGGAATGGGTACTTCTTCGATTGCTCCTTGAGCTAGAAGTGATGTGACCTCCTGCCACAAGAGGTCGATGGCAGGCCCCTGAGAATTGAACTGTTTTATTATTGTAGGTGGGGGCAAGTTGAGAAAATGAAGCTTGTACCCCAGTTGTACAATGGTTAGAGTCCAATTTTCTGATGGTATTTGTTGCCATCTTTTGGCAAAATAGCATAGTCTTCCTGGAATGGTCAAGAGTTCTGGACCTTTCAGAGGCAGAATGACTAAGTTCTCTAGATAGAAGACAAAAACCCTGAGGGGGCTGGGGCTGTTGAGCCAGTTGAGCTTTTTGAGCTTGCGGCTTTCTTTGCTGTCTGTTCTGTTGTTGCCCCTTGTGGGGAACATGGAGCGGACAGTGAGTTTGAAGGGTGCAAGATTGGTAAGGCTTCTTTTTCTTACTGAAAAAGGGTTTTTTGAATATTTTCTTTTTTGCTGGGTTGGCTGTAGACTTTGACAATCTGTTTAAAGTAGTATTGTCAGATTTAAGCTGATTAGCCTTGTCCTGCCAGTCCTTACCAAAGAGATTTTCTCCTGTGCAAGGAATGTTTCCCAGCTTTTCTTGCACCCACTGTTCTAAGTCTGATGCTTGAAGCCAAGCAATACGACGTTCTCCTATGGATATAGCAGAGGTTCTGCTAATACATTCAAAGCAATCAAATGTAGCACGGTTCATGAATTTTGAGACATTCTGGGCATGCTTGACCAGAATAAGGTAGTCTGCTCTTTTTTCCTCCGAAACACAAGGACTAAGGAGCTCTAAGTCTTTTGTGACTTCTTCCAGGAACATTCCCATATAAAGACTGTAGGAACTGATCCTAGCTCCTAGCATGGAGGATTGAAAGCCTCGATGGCCAAAGGCATCGCGAGTCCTGGATTCACGCCCTGGAGGATTAGAAGAATGTGTTTTAGCACTCTTGATCCTTCGCATGGACGATTCCACTACCATTGAATGGTGCAGTAACTGAGTTTTTTGAAAACCAGGACATCTTGGCACTTTGTACATAGTGTCAAGGCGTCGGGAATGTGAAGATATTGTTAAAGGAGTTTTCCACATTCTCAACATTAGATCATGTAAGATCTTGTGAATGGGAAACATAGCTGCTTCCTTGGGAGCCATAGGGTATTGTAGAATTCTTAATTCTTCTGCCCTAGGTTCCTTTTCTGGAATCACAGTGATTGCAAGACCCTTTGCTAAATCACGTATGAAATCCTGGAAGGACAAATCCTCTGGAGGAGACATTCTGCATTGAGGAGAAGGAACTGAATCTTTCTAATAGATTCGCTCTGGTACCGGTAGAATCGTCAGTCATCGGAATCGGATGACTCAAGCACCGGGTGCTCCTGTAACACATGGTATCAATACCGTTCGAAGTCGGTACCGAAATGTCTTGGTTCCTGATCCCCGATACCGGAGATCGGCATGGGGGGGAGCAATCCTGTCGAAGCAGGTACTGTCGGTACCGGTACCGATGTCGGTACCGATACCTGTTGAACCGTCTGTTGCAGTCTTTGCGGTACCGAAGCCGCTAAGAGGGCCGCTAGACTAAGTTCGATAGCGAGTATTCTGTGATCCATCACTCCTGCTGATGCCTGGGTGCTGGCTACGACCCCAGAACATGGCATCAGTAGTTCCGCCTCTGGAACATCCTGGAGCCCCGTTAATGCTTTGGAGCCCGAAGACTCCCGCTGGGGCTGTTTTGCCGGTGAAGTATCCTCGAGGGAAACGCCAGTGGCATTTCGATACTTTGAAGGAGATTTTCCCTTCGAGGACCGGCTAGTCTTAGAAGACGTCAATGCAACTGACATAGTGTCGGCAGCAAAAAGGGTACTGAGTTCTGCAGCTCTATTCTGCAGGCCCCTTTTGGTCATCCTTGTGCAGGAGAGACACTCTGTTGGACAATGTTCAGGACCCAAACATTTTAGACAGCAATCATGGGTGTTGGTGACGGAAATGGTACCGCCACATTTTGAGTATTTTTTGAAACCACTAGCTGGTTTCTCCATGCTTGAAGAAAAATGGACCTAGTGCCCAAAATGGCGACTAGCACCAGAAGCAGGGAAAGATCCCTGAAGAAATACAAGGGGGGTTTTTTGTTGTTGTTTTTTAAGGAAAGAAGAAGAAGAGAACCGGCGGTACCAGCAGGCGTCGAATGAAAGTAGACGCGACCACAAAAAACAAGAACTAAAAGGTAAATTTTCTGTGGTGACAGGCTACCACATCCTGTCAGCTCTGCGGAAAACGAAGAACTGAAGTGAGAGAGGTACAGAGGCGGGAAGGCAGCACGCATGCACTGTGGGATGCTCCCAAAGGCTTTCCTATTGGATGCTGGGGAGTGTTCCCGCGTGGGCTCCGTCGGTACCGATACCCATATGTGAAGACTACATTCCTGCTTGTTCCTGGAGATTTTGTTTTACTTCCTTACCTTCTACACCGTGTTCGTTTCCAGGATCACCACATTTTAACATATACTGACCCAAAACATTGCCTATTAGATGTTCTTAGAAGTAAATGAAATTAAAAAACAAAAACCCACCCACAGATTGGAAAACATTGCTGTCCTGGGTCAGAGTTTCTCAGCATGTGGATCCCAGTTCTAGGACTCCAGACCAAGGAGCCTTTGCTTTGTTTTTTTTATTTCAAGTTAGTACCATTTTTTGCACTTTTATTTACATTTAGAGCTGATGATAGTATAAAAAACGTATTGAGTAGATTTCATATTAGCATGATAATTAAAACAAAAATATGTCTAACACATGGAGGATAATTTTATAAATAGGGCAAGTAGGATGCTAAGGCACACAGGCACACTTGTTGCGCCTATTTTATATAGTCAATCCTACAAAAATAATCCCTGTGCTAGAACAAATCATTATTTCATCACACACCAGCATATAATATATGACAGTCTACTAAAGTGACGCTCATATCTTGAGGAATTACATGGAATGGATTTTATTCCAGTCTCTCCCTTTTGTGTATTTATAATCATTGGTCAAGATCAAGGAACATAGTCTTAAAATGGGCCTACACCTTAACGTAAGGAAGGCAAAGATCCTGACAACTAGCAAATTCAGTAAGTTCATTGTTGAAAGAGAAGAAACTGAAACAGCTGACAACTTTAACCTACTTGGATCAATAAAGAAACAACAAGCAGTCAAGAAATTGGACAACGCATCTCTCTTGGCAGAATGGCTGTGAAGGATCTAGACAAGATTCTCAAGAGCAGAGCTGTCTCTCTCCATACAAAGATTTGACTTGTTCAAGCCATGGTATTTTCAATAACGTCATATGGATGCGAAAGTTGGACAGTGAGAAAGATAAACAGGAAGAAAAGTGATGCCTTTGAATTATGGTGCTGGCGACGAATACTGTGTATACCATGGACTGCCCGAAGAACAAACCAGTCAGTACTAGAGGAGATTAAACCTAAGTTTTCCTTAGAAGCTCAGATGAAAGGCTTAGGGGGATGTTTACTAAAAGGTGGTAGCAGACTCCGTGTGATATCGTAGCCACAGCCCCATTGAAATCAATGGGTCCGTGGCTCAGATAATCATGCAAAGAGAGAGACCGTTAGAGAAAGACACCATGCTTGGCAAGCTAGAAGGTCAACGCAAGAGAGGAAGGACAGCAATGAGATGGATTGATAAAAATAACAGCAGCTATGGGTGCCACTCAATCAACAATCAGCCACCTGACTAACGACCGAACACAGTTTTAGGTCAACTATTCAGAGGGGTCACCATGAGTAGACACCGACTAGATGGCACTTAACAACCACCACAACAACAATATGTCTCTATTAATTGATTATATAAATTTGATTGTTCACTTAAAAGCACATTTTACAAAGGACGTCCAAGCCCGTTCTGGAACATTCAAGCCAAAATGTCTGAACCCCCCCCCAAAAAAAAAACAGGCACGTTTCACAAAAATGGATGCTCCCGATATGGATGTCTATGGAGAGGTCTTCATAAAGGTCCCCAGAATAGCATTTCAGAATGGGGACATCTAATAGCCCAGGCTTGACAGGTTTTTTTGGAACCAAGGAGCCAGCTTAAAAATTTAGGAGCCAGCTGCCAAAACCTTTGTCACAATATTTCCCCCCCCCCTCCCCATAAAAACTGGTATAATCACGGCTCATTTTTAAGGGCCTGATTTACTGTTTTCTCATTTTCTATGGGAAAAGAAAATTTAATAATTCTGGCTCTTAACCTGCTATTACTGTATTTTTCAGACTATAAAAGTCGTCCGTGTGTGTAAGTTGCAGAGGCTCAATTTGGCTTTTTCGTATGTAAATTCCTAATATAATTCGCCCCTGTGTATAGGCCGGAAGTACAGAAAATAAAGCGCAAGACAACATTGCTGTTTCTAGAACCTGGATTTATTGTTTCACTTTCACTTTACAATAACACTCATTCGGCATTAGATTTGTTCTGTTTCACTCTTGTGAAAGCTGTTGAAGTCCTCATCTTTGGTGTCTCTGTGAAATAGTTCTGCAATTTCAGGTGCCAGTTCATGCTCCTTATTTTCTTCTTCATCTTCATAGTCTACATCTTTATGGTTATCAGGGCTCTTTAGGATCTCAGTCTTCACAAAACCTGATTTTATTATTTTATCGCTCACACCCGCCCCCCCCCCCCCCGATGCTGTCGCAACCCACCCAGTAGTTTCTGTAAAAGTGGTGTGGCACTTACGGCCGGTAGCCATGAAACTGTATTCCGTGGCATATCCCATAGGTGATGTAACACAGCTTTGAATCTTCTGTTGACAGAAATGTTAAGCGGTTGAAGCATTTTTGTCATACCACCAGGTATAATCACCAGGATAGTGTTCAGAGATTTTATTTTCTTCTTTATGTCTTCAGTAAAATGGACACTCTCATGCTATCCATGACAAGTAGTGCTTCCTATCTCTTGAAAAATCAATCCAGCCGCTTACTCATTTTAACATCATGCTCTCATCCATCCATCCATCCATCCATCCTCTTATTCACATCAAAGAGTTTTAAGTGTCATTGTTTTCCTTTCGACTATATTCATAGGAGGCAGCTTCTTTCCACTTGTACCGCAGGCCAGCAACACTAAAGTGTGTCTTTTCATGTCTGGTGGTTCTACTGTAATATTTATTGTTCTAATCGCCTTTTGACTGACCATTCTCCCTAATGGGATATCGAAGGTTAAGAGAACCTTGTCCATGTTAATCATGAAGTCCAGTGTCACTGTGTATGCGATGATTTCTTTGTTTACAAATTCCCAGAATTTCCATACTTTATCCAAGAAATCAGTGGGGAGTAGCTGAAACATGGTTGTTCTTCGTCTTATGCTTAATTTGTTTCTTATCATGAATCGATAGCACCGCGAATGACCAGCCTTGAAATCCCTCTATATTAATTTCCCTGGCGACATGAACTGCTTTTAATCACACCTGCAGAGTGGACAATCCATGGCCCTGGGCCCTCCGATCTACAATGAACTGAAGCAAATGTGCTTCCAATTCAGGCCACCATGCTTTACAACTGTGATTTCCCTTCTTGCTGCATTTCATCAAGGTTAGTTTTCCCTGCATCGTCCTCCAGTCTCTAATTTCTCATTTATCCCAAAAGTTTGTTCTTCTGCATAATGAATAACTTTCAATTTGAATTCCATGGTGTATGAGTTCCGCGCCTTTGGTGTCACCATTTTCTGTGGGGTTAAAGAAAATATCTTTTGGGTAATTGAAATTCGTCCCAAATGCTATTTTGCATGATATTTGCGAGTATAGTAAAAGTATGTACCGATCTGCTGATCTGCTTGCTAGTGTTGGGTGTAGAGTGGAGGGCCCAGGGAGAAAAACTGTCCACTGTGCAGTTAAGAGTATTTATATCCGTTTCAAGGGGGCATGTTCCACAGCATAAATTTTTTAGACAAGTTGCTCCGGTATATAGGTTGTGCCATTGTTTCCGGATGTGAAAAAACATGACATAATCCAGGAAATATGGTACACAGTGCCAACAGAAGGCAACGGCCCTTCTCTTCGTCCCCCTCTCATCACCCCCAAACAGTAGGTTGTCAGCAGCACAGTGGTGATCCATTATAGCCACACCTGAGGCAACTTACTTTTTTTGCTTCACATTCCTTGTAAATTATAATTATCTGTTCTATGTAAACTGACTTGGTATATTACATACCAATTAACCTACTGTTCCATGTAAACCGCACTTGATACTAGGGAAAGAGCGGTATATAAATAACTGTTAAATAAATAAATAAATAAATATCATCATGGCTTAGTAATACTGAAGCAAAAAAAATATATACTCGCAGCACTAGCCCAGCCATAGTAACATAGTATATGACGGCAGATAAAGACGAGCATGGTCCATCTAGTCTGCCCAGCAAGGCGGCATGAGTAGGTGCACTTGCCGCTCCATGCAGGTCACCCCTCCCCATGCCTTTGTTTAGGGGTATACCCACCTCTCCATGTAGGTCACCCTTATTTGTTCAGATATAAGAGATAGTTATGCTTATTTTGATTTTATTTTGTTGCAATAAAGGGATCCACTGTGTCTGTTCAATGCCATTTTGAATTCTGTCACTGTGTTTGCCCCCACCACTTCCATCGGAAGGGCATTCCAAGCATCCACCAACCTTTCAGTGAAAAAGCATTTCCTGATATTGCCTTTCAGTTTATCCCCTTGCAGCTTCATGTTATGCCTTTTGGTTTTACAGCTTCCCCGTCTTTGGAAGAGGTTTGTTTGTCCATTAATACTCTTAAGTATTTAAAGGTCTGAAACATATCTCCCCCATCCCTCCTCTCTTCCAGGGTGTACATATTTAGGTCTTCAAGCCTCTTCTCATAAGTCTTATGACGCAGGCTCCAAATCATTTTGGTCGCCTTCCTCTGAACAGTATCCAGTCTTTTTATATCCTTTGCGAGATACGGTCTCCAAAACTGAACACAATATTCCAAGTGAGGCCTCACCAGCGACTTGTACAGTGGCATTAGTACCTCTTCCTTTCTGCTGGTAATTCCTCTCTGTATGCAACTCAGCATCCTTCTGGCTTTTGCCACCACTTTATCACACTGTTTCGCCACCTTGAGATCATCAGAAACAATCACACCGAGGTGTTCTCCTGGTCCGTGCACATCAATCTCTCACCCCCTATTGCATACAATTCCCTTGGATTTCTGCTTCCCAAGTGAATGACACTGCACTTCTTCACATTAAATCTTAACTGCCAAGCATTAGACCATTCTTCCAGCTTTTGTAGATCTTTCCTCATGTTCTCCACTCCCTGAGGGAAGTCCACTCTGTTGCAAATTTTTGTGTCACCTGCAAAAAGACAGACTTTCCCTTTCAGCCCTTCGGCAATATCACTTACGAATATACTGAACAGTACCGGTCCCAAGACTGAACCCTGGGGTGCACCCCTAATCACCTTCCTTTCATCTGAGTAGGTTCCGTTTACCATCATCCGCTGTTGTCTGTCAGTCAACCAATTTCTGATTCAGTTTACCATCTTGGGACCCATCCCCAAGCTGTTGAGTTTATTGATAAGCCTCCTATGAGGAACAGTATCAAAGGCTTTGCTGAAGTCTAGGTAGATCACATCCATCGCATGCCCTTGATCTAGTTCTCTGGTCACCCAATCAAAGAACTCAATTAGATTTGTTTGGCAAGATCATCCTTTGGTAAAACCATGTTGCCTCGAATCATGCAACCTGTTGGTTTCGAGGAAGTCCCCTATTCGCTCTTTCAGGAGAGCCTCCATTACTTTTCCTGCCACAGAGGTAAGGCTTACTGGCCTGTCACTTTTTCCCTATTACCACTTTTGTGGAGAGGTGCCATATCAGCCCTTCTCCAGTTCCGTGAAACTTCTCCTTTCTCCAAGGATCTATTAAAAACATCCTTTAAAGGCCCTACAAGAATTTCTCTGAGCTCTTTCAGTATCCTGGGGTATATCCCATCTGGTCCCATAGACTTGTCCACTTTCAGTTTTGCAAGCTGTTCTAACACATCATATTTTGTGAATGGTGTGGTATCTACTCCATTCCCATTTGTATATTTGTCAATCACAGGTGGTCTTTCTCCAGGATTTTCTCTAGTGAAAACAGAGCAGAAGTATTCATTTAGCATTGTCGCTTTTTCAATGTCCCTTTCCACGGATCCGTTCCTGCAATTCCACCTCTGATTTTCCTCCTCTCCCGAATATACCTGAAAAAAATCTAGTCACCACACTTTACATCTTTAGCCATCATTCAGTGTCTCTCTCTCTTTTTTCTATAGTGTCTCCACAGCCTTCACCCATTAATCAGGCAAATCCATTTTACTATATCTGTGCCCTTCTCTTCTACTGCCAACTCCTGCCTTAATTTATTCTACCTTGCTGCACTGTATACCTGGAACAAACTACCCGAGTTGGTACATCAGGCTCCATCTTTGGTCCTATTCAAATCCAGCTAAAAACCCACTTCTTTGAGACTGTTTTTGGATCCTGACCCCCTTATTCTCCTGCTTACCACCCATGTGCTTTATAACCATTTCCTCTTAGTTCTACCCTAGTCCCCTGTTTGTTGAATTTTGTCTTGAATACATTGTGAGCTCTTTTGAGCAGGGACTGCCTCTATACAGTGCTGTTATGCCTTGTAGTGCTATACAAACAAGAAGTAGTAGTAGTATTAATATTATTTGTTAAAGTCAATCCACCCTCCTCAGAAATGAATTAATGTTTTGGCAACCTACTTCAGGGAAGAGGGTGCTCTTTCAATTCATCCTGTTCATTTAATAGTTTTTACTTTTTAATCAGTCAGTTAATAGAGGCATATTGGATGGTGTAATGATTTTTATATTGAAGAGAAAATGTCTGTAAAAAACAGATGCAGATAATTATAAATGCACAAAGGAGAGAAACGAGTAAAATCCATTCCATGAATCTCATCAAGATATATAAGGTGTAATTAGGCCTTACCTGCTAATTGCCTTTCCTTGAATCCCTACAGTCCAGGCCAGACGCATAGGTTGTGCCCCCAACCAGCAGGTGGAGAATGAGCAACACAAAGATTGCTGATGTCACCTATTAAGGGTACTCTACATCATCAGGCTGGTCAGTATAGGAGTACCAAAATAGGAGAATAATTTTTAAAAAACCCACCCCTAAGGAAAAACTACCTCTCAAACGAAGTCCAATGGTGTGATCCGGAGGCTCTTAGAAAGACGCTCGAGCTCCTCCTACGGAGCCAGGGTCCTAATCCACAACATTTGCCTTTCTTTCTTTTTTTTTCCAACCCAAACACATATTATAAGTTTTCCTGGTGTGCCAAAACCAAGCTAAATGATACCGAGAGGAGCTAGAGCCAAAGCCAAAAAAGGAGTCCTCAAGACTCCGAGCCCCAAACAAAGGAAAAAAAAACTGCAACCGAAAAGAACACAGTCCGGATGAGAGCGACAGGGCGGGTTCTGACCTGGATGGTAGGCATTCAAGGAAAAGCAATTAGCAGGTAAGGCCTAATTACATCTTCCATATCATTCCTCTAGTCCAGGCCAGACGCATGGGATGTACCACAGCAGTGAACTCCTACCAGGAGGGGTCAGCGAAACATGCATCTTCCCATGCCCAGAGGTCTATCCAAGTGAGATACTGCAACAGAGGATCTGACTGTGGGGACCAACGGGACAGAAGAGCATACTGCACCAGACACATGTGAGCCCTTGCCCACGGGACCAACTCGATCGTAGCCACCATGGAGCCCAACAGTTGCAGATAATGCCAGGCTGTGGGCCAAATGAGATGGATAAACTGACTGACCTGATCCTGCAGCTTGTTGATCCTTTCCGGGAGGGGGGGGGTGGGAAGAGACACCAGCCCCCTGACCATGTCGAAGCTTACTCCTAGGTAGGTCGGCTGCCGAGTGGGTAGAAGATTGCTCTTCTCAAAGTTGACCACCCATCCCAAGTTCTAGAGGAACTCCACCACTCTCCTGGTGGACCGCTCAATCTCGAACGACTTTGCTCTGATTAGCCAATCGCCCAGGTACAGAAGTACCAGCACGCCTTCCCATCACAAGGCGGCAGCCACCACCACCATCACCTTCATGAAAGTTTGTGATGCTGTGGCCAGGCCGAATGTAAGGCTTGGAACTGGAAGTGTCCAATAGGAACAGCAAAACGCAGGAAGCACTGATGTTCTGCTCGAATAGGTATTTATTAATTTAATTTATTTATTTGTGAGTTTTTTATACCACCCTATTGTGTAGGCATATGCAAGTACGTCTCCGTCAGGTCCAGGGAGGTCAGGAACTCACCCGTGCGCATGGCTATCATCACTGACCTCAACATTTCCATGTGAAAACGTGGTACATGCAGCACCCCGTTCATGTGCTTGAGGTCCAAAATGGGGCAAAAGGAGCCCTGCTTCTTGGGGACCACAAAATACATCGAGTACCGACCAGACCCTCGTTGGGTTGGGTACCACAGACTGCCCTCATTTGGATAAACTTGGCCAGGAGTTGATCTCACTGCAGCTGTCTTCACCATAGACTTGCACGGAGACACCACAAAGGCCTCAGAAATAGGATGTGCCAGCTCCAGAACGTAACATTCCTGTACGACCTCAAGCACCCACTGGTCCTGTGTGACGTGGGTCCAGGCGGAGGCAAAAAAAAAGAGCCTCCCTCTGATCTAGACCACCTTCCGGACCCGCCTCGCCTCACTGTGGTTTCCTAGCAGAGCCAGAGGTCAAGGCAAGAAATCTTCTGCCCGAGCCTCAGCCCCAAAAGGAGAGATCACCTCAAGAAGTCGAACACCCATCTGGAAGGGCATGATATGGGTCACTCTGACCCTAGGAAATCCCTAGGCTGACCCCTGGGAGCTGCGGAGGCTCCTCTTGGTCTATCATCTGGAAATGGGATCCTTTGGTGTCCCCCAGGTCCTTGACCAACTTCTCCAAGGCCTTCCCAAACAGGAGTTTGTCCCGAAAAGGCAAGATGGAGAGACGGACCTTCGAGAATACATCTGCTGACCAATTCTGCAGCCGAAGCAAGCAGCATGCTGTCATGGTCGAAGCCATTGCCTTGGAAACTGTTCAGACTTGATCATAGAAAGCATCCACCAGGTAGGCCTCGCCAGACTAACATAGCTGCCTCCGCCCCGGCCCTTCTACCGGAACAGTCTGTGCCCAGTGCAAACAGGCTCTCATCATATAGGCCCCACATATGGATGTCTGAAGGGCCACTGAATTGGCTTCAAAGGCCTGCTTCAGCATTGTCTCCAATCTCTGTTCCTGTGGGTCCTTGAGGACCACCCACCTTCAACCGGGTGGACTTCTTGGTCACCACCGAGATCAAGACGTTCACCTTTGAAAGTCTTAATAATTCCTTCTCCTCAGGAGCCAGGGGGTATAGGCAGGACAATGTACTCCTGCCCCTCAAGTTGGCCTCCTGAACCTCCCTTTCTGCATCAATCTGCTTAATGGCTTTACGAACAGGGAAAAAATCTTGCGGAGTTCTAATCCCCTGCAATATGGGGTCCTCCAGAGCCAACTCCTCTCAAGGCGCACCCGCCTTAACATTTAAGGCCCCCGGAGAATGGGCAATGAGCGCAGGAAGCTCCTCCCTGTGAAACAACCTATTCACCGTGGGTTCGTCGAAGGTTGAACGGTCCCTTTGCTTCTGTCTCGGGCCCCAGGAAGCCTCCCAGTGCTCCGGAGCCTCCTCTGCCAACACCTCTGAGGCTACAGAAGCTGGGGAATGGGGCTGAGTGGAATTCTCTCCCACAGAGCACTGTCTCTTCGCCTGTGAAGGCCCCCCCTGCTCCCCCAGAGCTGGGAGTTCCAGAGCCCCTTTTCCCAAGGGAGTTGCTCGAGGGTCCGCCGCAGTGCTCTGCTTCAAGCAGCTGAGGACATAGGTCCCTTTGTATTTTCCACCTCTCCGCGGTGAGAGTTACCTGATGCTCCCACCGTGTCACAGGGGAGCGGAAGGACAGAGGCTTGGGACATCGAAGCCTCAGCAACTTCATCTGCTGCCACTGCCTGAGATGTGCGCAGGGCCTGCTCCGCCATCCTGCTCTCCACAGAGCAGAAATGGCAGAGACCAGCCAGGAAGACAGAGCTCCTGCGCACGCCACAAGCCACGCACATGGGCCTGTTTGCAGTCATGAGAAAACTCACCATCGCACAAGCACCAGCCACGAAGCAGAAGACACCATGCGCTACCAAGGTCTCGCACACCCCAGTAAGGGTGAGAAATGGGCTCCACAAAATAGGGAGGGACTCGGGGGCCCCCGAGATTAAACCTCACTGCTCCCGAGGTCATCACCAATCTGGGATGGCTCACGGCACTCGGGGTACTTGGGGAGGGAATCTGAGCCCACTTACCTCCAGGAAAAACTCAACTCCCCAAGTCTACTCTTAATGATTTTTTTTTTTTTTTTGTTCGTTCAAGCTCCAAACGTCCTTACAACTTCTTTTCTTTACAAGGTAGGACCAGCAAACCAACAGAACTCTCTGGAGAAAGCATGAGACATCCGGGTGCAAGGCTAGAGACTTACCAGCCACTGGACCTCAGAAACAGGCCAGAGCTGCCACCTGAACTTTCAGGGAGCTAAGGGAAAGGCCCTTCTCCAGGTCATCCTGTAAAAAAGCCAACAGAGATTGCACCTTGCTGCCTCAGGAGTGAATTGCCAAGTTCCGCACCCTCGCTCAAAGAGGCACCAGACCCGCACGTATGCTAACTTGGTAGATCTCCTCTAGGCTCTGAGCAGAGTGGAGACCAACACCAGAAAATAGCCCTTATGCTCTAGCAGTCTCCTTTCAAGATCCAAGCTGTAAATGAGAAGGGAACTGAGTCCTCCAGGACGATCAGTCCCTGCCACAATAGGCCCTGAGATGGAGGCAACCGAAGAGGAGGTACATACAGGACCACATCAGGCCTCTGAATCACGCTCTTCTCGGTCAATCTGGTGCCACCTGGACAATCCTGTCCAGTTTGCATTCTATATGCCGAATAACATGCCTCATCAGGGTCCACGGAGGAAACACATACAGCAGATGCCAACTTCGTCAAGGCTGGGACAGAGCGTCGATGCCCTCTAATCCCACCACCGTGTGGCAACTGAAAAAGAGTCAAACTTTGACAATGGAGCGGGTCGCCATCAGATCCATTTTGGGGCAACCCCAGCAATGCAGAATCAACTGAAATGCCTCCTGACTCAACTCCCACTTTCTAGGGCTGCTTCCACTCTGTCCACCCCAGCAATGTGCTGAGCCAAGAACGCTAGGAGGTGGTTCTTCGCCCAGGCAAAGCAGGAGAGCCATCTCCAAAGCTACTCTGGCATTCTCTTGTTACCTTGCCAATTGATATAAGCCACCATCATAGTGTTGTCTGAAAACAATCAAACCACTCTTTCCTTGACAAGGGGCCAGAAACACAGAAGAATCAACCTGATGGCCCTCACTTCGAGGCGGTTGATGGACCACACTGCTTCCTTGTGGTTCCAATGGCCCTGGACCGTTCAGCCTTGGCAATGAGTTCCCCAGCATCTGTCGTCAGGAGGACCCAGAAGAAATCATCCAGCGGCACACCCTTCCTCAGATGACAGGGCTGCTGCCATCACTGCAGGCTGAACTTCACTGAGTTCACAGGCTCCTGCTCCCGTTGATGGTGATCACAGAGTTAGCAAGGACCACTAGAGAGGTCACATGAGTATATGCCACCACGTTCGGCCCAACCACTGGGTAAACTAGGCAGTCGCCTAGGGCAACAACTTCCAGAGGGCAGCAAAAGCAGGGCATTCAAAGCAGATAGTGAGAGGGGGTATAAAGCTTGAGGTTCGCCTAGGACACCAACACTTTGAACCAACTCTAGGGCTGGCCCTAATGCCCATGACACCATCCCTATGGTCACCACCATCAATCCAAGGAGGTGAAGACAATCCCATATGCTGGGAGCCTGCTGCACATAGAACAGCGCCAGGCAATCCAACAGTCTTTTGACTTTCTCCTCTGGCAAGAAAACTTTGACCCGATGGAAGTGGTAGGGGCGAACACGGTGACGGAATTCAAAAAGGCATGGGACAAACACAGAGGATCCCTTTACAGAAATAGGATAAAAACAAAATAAACGGTACCATCTAACTTCTGAACCATATAACGTCTCAACAAATAGGGGTGTCCTACATGGAGTGATGGGTTTACCCCTGAACAAGGATATGGGGAGGGGTGGCCTGTGCGGAGCGACAGGTGCACCTACTCTTGCCATCTTGCTGGGCAGACTGGATGGACCATGCTGGTCTTTATCTGCCATCAACTACTATGTTACTCGATTGTCTAAATGTGCTCCCAGAAACTCCAGGGACTTTGAGGGCAACAGCCAAAGCATTCCAAAAAGAACAGCTCTCGGGACACCAACCAGGATGCTTCTGAAATGGAACGGGCCTGGATGAGTCAGTCGAGATATAGATGGACACAGGTTTCACAGCACCACAGCCACCACAGCCACCACCACCACCACCTGACCTTGGAGAATGTCCTCGGGGTGGTGGATAGCCCAAAAGGGAGGGTGGCAAACTGATACTAGGGGGGGAGTGGTAAGTCTCTGGCCTTGTAATGAAACAGAAAGCTATGGGCGCACTTCAGTTCCAGAGGTCTGAATGATCTCTCTGCAGTTTTGTTTTATTTGGTACCAAGCACAGCAAACGCAGATACTTTTACTGATCCGCCCGGATCGGGATATGAAAATACACCTCAGCCAAATCCAGAGAAACCAAGAACTCCCCTGGGCACACTGCATGAATCATGGAGCACAAGGTTTCCATCCGGAAGCGCAGGACACGCAAGTGTTCATTGACCCCCTGGAGGTCCAGAATGAACCGGAAGGAACCTTGATTTTGAACACCATGAAATAGATGGGAGTATCTACTACTACTACTGAACATTTGTACAATGCTACAAGGCATACATAGCACTGCACAGACACATGTAAAAGACAGTCCCTGCTCATTGGAGCTTACAATCTAGTTGAGACAGACAACACAGTAGCTGTAGACATCGGATACAGCTAGGAGGAATGGTAAGGAAACACGGGGAGATCAGGTGAATCAAGATCTGAAAGCGGCAGCAAAGAGATGAATTTTCAGCCTGGATTTGAAAAGGGTCAGAAAAGGCACCTGACATACAGACTCAGGTAGTTTGTTCCAGGCATAAGAAGCAGCAAGGTGAAAGGAGCGGTCTGGAGTTGACAATAGAAGAGAAGGGCACAGATAAAAGCGATTTTCCAGAAGAGCGGAATTCCTGAGGATGGGTGTAGGGAGATATAAGAGAGGAAAGGTAGTGAGGAGCTGCAGAATGAATGCACTTATAGGTCAGCAGGAAAAAATTGAACCGGATGCGGAAAAGGATAGAAAGCCAATGAAGAGACTTGAGAAGAGGGGTAATATGAGCATGACGAGGCTGGCAGAAGAAGATTAGCCACGCAGCAGAGTGTTGAACAGATTGAAGGTGAGAGAGATGACTCAGAGGGAGGCCAGCAAGGAGCAGGTTACAATAGTCTACACAGGAGGTGACTAAGGAGTGGATAAGTGTCTTAGTAGTGTGTTCAGAAAGGAATGAGCGGATTTTGTTGATCTGCCCTTGCCCTGCTCGTCCGGGGGGCTGGGCACCACCGTCCCTTTGGCGCAACAACTTGTCCAAGGTGGACTGCACAGTGGCACTTTCGATCGCAGACCCACAAGGGGGGAATGACGAAAACATTTGTAATATAGTTTAAATTAATGGTGTCTAGCATCCAGTGATCCTTGGTAACCCAGGCCCGTTGCTGAAAGAAAAGGTGAAGCACGTCTCCAAACAGAGAAACCAGGGAATGGATCCACAAACCTTCACTGCACAGCCTGGGAGGGCCCTCTGCTGCTGGAAGGGACCAGGTCCCTGGGTCCACACGCTCCATGAAAGGACAGAGTACAAGCCAAAGCCCAGAAGCAGAGGAGAAGAAAGGTTTTCCAGATCAGTAACGACAAAAGTTCAGAGACCCCTGGGGATCCAGCCAGCATGCCCTTGGTAGACAAAAGCCAGCTGGACCAACTGGGTTTTGGAAGATTAGTCCACTGCCCAGTGCCACAGCCAAATACAATGCCATGATACTGTTGTCAGAGCACTATTCCTGGCCGCCAAATGTACCAGGTCATACGAGGTGTGACAAAAAAGAAACGAGACTGTGGCAGCCACGCCAATGACTCAATGCCAATTGGCTAATCGCTTATGTCACTGTGTTGTGCAACATCTCGCCACTATTCTGCTATAATACTTTTTCTCTCTCTCACTCTGTTTTTCTTTTTCAGGTTTTTTTGTAGCGCACTGCTCCATCACTTTGTCACACAACTGGAGGTGGCAGAAATATGGAGCAAAGAATTTACTTGAAATTTCTGGTTAAGTTGGAGAAGGGCCCAACTGAGTGTCTCCAACTTCTCCAAAAAGGCTTAAGAAGAAGATGCAATGTCAAGACCGCGAGTCTTCGAGTGGCACAAACGCTTCAAGACTGGCTGTGAGAAGGTGGAGGATGATCCCAAGTCAGGATGGCCTTCCACGACAAAGACGGCTGAGAACACTGACAGAGTGAACCAGCTGGTGTGGAGTGATCACAGATTGACGGTGCAGATAGCTGAGGAGCTCAGCCTGAACAGGAAGTCAGTGCGGATCATCTTGGTGCAGTGCGGACCATCTTGGTGCAGGATCTGTGGATGCGGAAGGTGTGTGCCAAGATGGTTCCCAAGCTTTTATCGGACGAACAGAAGGAGCACCGTATCAATGTTTGTCGAAACTTGCAAGAGAAGATCGGAGAAAATCCAAAGTTCATTGGCCGAGTCATCACAGGAGACGAGACTTGGGTCTTCCAGAGACAGAGCCTGCAGTGGAAGACTCGACTGTCACCCAGACCCAAGAAGGCGCACATGTCCAAATCAAGGATCAAGGTCATGCTGATTGCATTCTTTGACCAGAAGGGTGTGGTCAATCATGAGTTTGTGCCCGAGGGTCAGAAAATCAACCAGCACTTCTCCCAGCAGGTCCTCTATTGCCTCCATGACTGGGTTCGGCACAACAGGTGGGCTCTGTGGAGAGACAAGTCGTGGCTCTTCAACTAGGACAATGTGCCCGCACACATCGCGCTCAGTGTGAGTTAGTTCTTGGCCAACAAACAGATCACAGCTATCAACCACCCTCCTTATTCCCCAGATCTTGCACCGTGCAACTTCTGGCTCTTCCTCAGGCTGAAGACTGAACATAGGAACATAAGAGATGCCATACTGGGTCAGACCAAGGTCCATCAAGCCCAGTATCCTGTTTCCAACAGTGGCCAATCTAGGTCATACGTACCTAGCAGTTTCCCCAAAAGACACAGGTTTCGTAATGCTTGTACTGGGTCAAGCATTGATATCCTGGGTCCCTTCTTAATAATGGTTTATGGACCTTTCCTCCAGGAACTTGTCCAAACCTTTTTTAAACCCAGCTACACTAACAGCCTTTACTACATCCTCCGGTAACAAATTCCAGAGTTTGATTACACGTTGAGTGAAAAAATATTTTCTTTTATTAGTCTTAAATAGTTTACCCTGTAGCTTCATTGCATGTCCCCATGTCTTTCTATATTCTGATAACGTAAACAATCGATCTATGTTTACCCATTCCAGTCCGTTCATTAATTTATAGACTTCTATCATATCTCCCCTCAGCCGTCTCTTTTCTAGGTTAAAGACCCCTAACCTTTTTAGCCTTTCTTCATAGGAGTATCCTTCCATCCCCTTTACCATTTTGGTGGCTCTTCTCTGAACCTTTTCTAATAACGCTATATCCTTTTTAAGATACGGCGACCAGAATTGCACACAATATTCAAGGTGCGGTCTCACCATGGAACGATATAGAGGCATTATAATATCTTTTGTTTTATTTTCCATTCCTTTCCTTATGATACCTAGCATTCTATTTGCTCTCTTGGCCGCCGCTGCACACTGTGCTGAGGGTTTTAACATGTTATCCACAATGACGCCTAAATCTTTTTCCTGGGTGGTAGTTCCTAATGTGGAACCTTGCATTGAGTAACCATAGTTTGGGTTGTTCTTCCCTAGGTGCAAAACTTTGCACTTGTCCACATTAAATTTCATCTGCCATTTTGATGCCCAGCCTTCCAATTTATCAAGATCCTCTTGAAATTTACCACAATCCTCTTGGGTTTTTAACAACTTTAAATAGTTTTGTGTCATCTGCAAATTTGATAACCTCACTCGTTATTCCACATTCCAGGTCATTTATGAATATGTCAAAAAGCAGCGGACCCAGCACAGATCCCTGGGGTACACCACTATTCACCTTTCTCTATTGGGAAAATTGGCCATTCAGCCCAACCCTCTGCTTTCTATCTTTTAACCAGTTCTTGATCCACAGTAGTACACTGCCTCCTATCCCATGACTCTTTAGTTTTGCCAAAAGTCTCTGATGAGGGACCTTGTCAAAGGCTTTCTGAAAGTCCAGATACACTATATCAACCGACTCACCTTTGTCCACCTGTTATTCACACTTTCAAAAAAAAAATAACAGATTAGTAAGACAAGATCTTACTTGTCTAAAGCCATGTTGGCTGTCTCCCATTAGGCCAGGACTAGCTACATGCTGAGTAATGTTATTCTTTATGATGGTTTCTACCATTTTTCCCGGTACTGATGTGAGGCTCACCGGTCTGTAGTTTCCCGGATCACCCCTGGAACCCTTTTTAAAAATTGGTGTTACATTGGCGATCCTCCAATCTGGTATTAGAGATGATTTTAATGATAGTTCACAGATTACTACTAGCAGGTCTGCAATCTCATATTTAAGTTCTTTCAACACCCTTGGATGTATACCATCCGGCCCAGGTGATTTGCTACTTTTCAGTTTATCTAATAGTTGTAATACATCTTCCCGATGTATCGATATTTCCTTCAATTCTTCCGCACCTTTAAATACCACTTCAGTCATGGGTAACATCCCTACATCTTCCTCAGTAAAGACCAAAGCAAAAAATTCATTCAGTCTCTCCGCTATCGCCTTGCCGCCTCTTAGTGTCACTTTAACTCCTCTATCATCTAATGGACCAACTGACTCTCTCACAGGTTTTTTGCTACGAATATACTTGAAAAAATCTTTATTTCGCGTTTTTGCTTCCGCAGCAAGCTTCTTCTCAAATTCTTACTTTGCCTGCTTTATCAATGCCTTGCATTTGACTTGCCAGTGCTTGTGCTGTTTCCAGGTTTCGTCATTTGGCTCTTTTTTCCATTTCCTGAAAGATGCTTTTTTGACAACAGCAGCCTCTCTGACCTCACCTTTAAACCATGCTGGCAGTTTTTTGGACTTCCTTCCACTTTTCTTAAAGCGTGGAATACAGCTGGTCTGGGCTTCCAAGATAGTATTTTTCAACAACACCCAAGCTTGATGTAAGTCTTTATTTATTTATTTATTTATTTAGCTGTATTTATATCCCGCTTTTCACCGGGTCAAAGCAGTCAATTGGGGGATACATTTAACACGAGGGGATGAGAGACACATACACTAATACTTACAGGGAACATGGGCAATGGAGGGTTAAGTGACTTGCCCAAGACCACAAGGAGTGACTATAGGACTACAAATCCCAGTCCCTCCGGCCTGAGATTGCTGTCCCAGGTGGGACTTGAACCCCCGGCCCTCCGGCCTGAAGTACCTTGTCCTAACCACTAGACCATTCCTCCCTTTAGTATTTACCTTTGCAACTGCTCCTTTTAGTTTTTTCTTAACTATTTTGCTCATTTTATCATAGTCTCCCTTTCGAAAGTTAAAAGGTAGTACTGTGTATTTCCGTACTATCCCTCCTCCACTAATTAAATCAAAGGCGATCATGCTATGATTACTATTGCCAAGTGGCCCCAACACCCTTATCTCTTGCACTAGATCTGGTGTTCCACTAAGGACTAGTTCTAATATGGCTTCCCCTCTGGTCGGTTCATGAACCAGTTGCTCCAAGAAGCAGTCATTTATGCCATCTAGGAACTTTATCTCCCTAGCATGTCCTGCCGTGACACTGACCCAGTCGATACCGGGGTAATTGAAATCACCCATTATTATTACTGTGCTGTAACTTTTGTTAGCTTCCTTGATTTCTTTGAGCATTTCATCATCCATAACTGGACTGTGCTCAAAGGAACTCATTCACCTCTGTAGAAGAGATCAAGGCCACTGTGACGCAGGAGCTGAGGGACCTCAAGGAGGAGGACTTTACCGAGTGCTTCCGTACGTGGCAGAAGTGAATGCAGAAGTGCATTAACTCTGGGGGGGGATTAATTTAAAGGGGAAAATGTGTAACTTCTCTGTAGATTTTGTAATACAAACATTTATGGGACAGTCTCGTTTCTTTTTTGTCACACCTCGTACATGGCATCAGAAAGGAAGACTGTAGCGGATTTCAAAAAAGGAATAGTATAATCTAGTGGAAGAGACTGAATCCACTGAAACAGGGCTCGATACATCAGACAGGCACATACCGCCATCTGCAGAATAGCAGCCACCACGACAAACTGTCTCTTCAACAACAAACCTACCTTAAAGGCCGATCCGCCTTCTAGAGGAATGGTGCTCCATCTGGTAACTGGCATGACCTGCATATCCACCTTGGTAATACTAAACTACTCAATGCACTCCTCTGGGGGGACGCTTAGCCAAAAGGCAATTAAACAGGGCTTCCACTCTCAGCTTGCCCCGCATGAGACTGCATCTACCCAGAGGCCATAGGATCCAAATTTCCATGACAGAAGGCCCAGGCCTGCTGCTAAAAAGAAAAGAATTCCAAGGAGGTCAATCTGGAAGCTGGAAGCTCTCTTCTTGGAAATGACCCCCCAACATCACAGACCCCCCTCTACCACAGACCCCATAGAGGACAAGGAGTGGCTGACAGCACGATCACCAGATCCTCCGGCCAACTGGATATCTTTACCCATAGTGCCATCCATCACCTTCTGCCCTGAGACAGGCAAGATTGGACTAACTGCATCCCCTGGCTGACAGAAGGGGAGCAGGCCCTCCAGGAACGATTTAGAAGATGCATGCAAGAAGAGCAGAGTCCAGAATCCAGAGAAGAGGCACCTCAATTGCCACAGATCAAACAACATTTCATGGAAGAAGACAGAGTTAGGGCAAGTATCACAACAGCGTGTGGTAATGCCGCAGTAGCCCGAAGGCGCACGTTAACTATGCTTCTACTGTGGTGTGCGTTACAGGCACTAGGGTAGAAATGCGCATTGGAGCTGCTTAGGCAGAAAGAGTACAGACCACGTGATTGCCAGATGCACAACAGAAGAAAATGCTACTAATGCGTGTAGAAAACAGCGGGAAACCGCCAAACCGCACCAACGGTCACTAGCAATCTACCCCAATTTGTTCTCAGGAAGATGGATTCCGGAGCCCCCAACAAGGACAATGATGAGGTCAAGCCTTGGTACTCGCACCTTGAGAGCCCCGGGCAGACAATCCATGCCAGGCTCAGCTCTACTCCCCTGAAACTGTTTTACTGGTTTTGCAGAACTGTGTTTAAGCTGGCTAGCAGGCAGATCCCTCTGAAAGCCTTTTGCAATCTTCGGGAGAGAGCAGGGGGTATAGAGGAGGAGGAAGGGGGCACTGAAGTTTTGTGAGGCTGCTGCACTCTTCCAGATCCTTCCACTTTCTAACTGCTCAACAGGCTCTTATCATGATAAGCAGGTGGAACAGAACCAATTTTCCCTCCTCCTATGACTAATGAAAAGACCGCAGTCTGGTGGAACCTCCCATATCCGGCTCAAAGTGGTCGTTCACAAACCTTTAATCAATCTTTTCCTCTTAATCTTCAGATTTTCTTCAAAAAGGAGAAAATCCATCCACCATCTGCTAGAGACAAAGAAATACTGAAGAGACCTCTGGTGGCTGAGGTGAATAGAGGCATAAGAGTGATGTCATTGAAACCTGGGCTTTACATTGGTTCTCTGTCTCCACAAATCTGTTGGTAGGGGAACACAACCCACTTGTCTGGACTGGTCTAGCAGGATGATATGGAAAGATCTCTTAGCACATCCTGTTTGTCCAGTTATTCTGCTCTGCACTTTTTAAGGATACATTGCAGCCATAAAGGCTTGACTGCCTGTACGATATCACTTTGACATCTTCCTCTTTGATCCTCTATCATCCTGGATACTTGAGTGCACAAATTCCTTTATTTAATCAAACAGCCTGGATCCACCATTTTCCCTACCCAAAGCTCAAGGACAAACAAGGAGTTAACTTACCTCCATGAACATGAAGTTCATCCCGAATCTCCCTGGTGATCTGAGCTGGAGTAATGTACTCCTTTCCATCAAGTGTATGCACCACATCCAGCTGCTTCTCAGCAATCAGCTTGGAAACAATCTCTATGCAGTTACGTTCTGACAATCTGCAGAAATGCAAAATTCTTGATTACAATCTGTCCTAGCTATTTTATTGTAGCATGCTCTTACAAATACCTTGGAATCTGCTTACATTCAGGCACTTTTGTTCAAGATGTGACTACCGGACCCAACAATATCTTCCTTATGTTCTAATATCTCTCTGCTCAGGAATCTATAGACTAAATTAAAGTAAAAGTTTCCAATGGATTCAGTATTTGCTGATGGCTATTATCCCATTACTATTAATCATTAGTATAATTCTACAAGGTGTACGCAGCACTATACAGAGACATTTAAGAGATGGTCCCTGCTCATCTGAGCTTACAATCTAGTCAAGACAGACAAAACAACAGCTGGGAATCAGGATATGCCTAGGGGAATGGTAAGAAAACCACAAAGTTGGAGAGCAGGAGATCATGATCCAAAAAGCAGCCTCAGTTTTTAGTCTGGATTTGAAAAGAGACAGCGATGAAGCCTGATGTACCAACTCCAGACATAAAGAACAGCAAGATGGAAATATCAAGTCTTGAGTTGACAGTGGAAGAGAAAGGCACACATAGAAGCAATTTGCCAGAAGAGCGGAGTTCCCGAGGAAGAGTGTAGGGAGAGATAAGGGAGGAAAGATAGGGAAGAGCAGCAGAATGAATGCACTTATAGGTCAGTAGGAGAAGTTTGAATTAGATACAGAAACTGATAGGGAGCCAATGAAGTGACTTGAGATGAGGGGTTACATGATCATAGTGAGACTGGCAAAAGATTAGCTGTGCAGCTGAATTTTGAACACATTGAAGGGGAGAGAGATGATTCAGAGGGAGACCAGCAAGGAGGAGGTTGTCATAGACTAGACAGGAGGTGATTAAAGAGTGTATAAGGGTCTTAGTAGTGTGTTCAGAAAGGAAGGGGCAAATTATACAGAGAAAGAAACGACAGATAAAACCTATCAGTTGGATGTGTGTGGAGAAGGAAAGGGAGGAGAAAAAGATGATCCCAAGGTTGCAATCCAAGGACATAGGGAGAAGTAGAGCATTATCCACAGAAACAGAGAAATGAGAAAGGGGGAGGTGGATTTAGGGGGAAAGATAAGAAGCTTGGTTTTGGCCATGTTCAATTTCATATGGCAGTGAGAAATCCAGGCAGCAATGTCAGAAAAGCAGACAGATACAGGCCTGGATTCACGAAAAGATTTCAGGTATAGAGATGTAAATCCGAAAATCATCAGCATAAAGATGGTACTGAACACCATGGGAGGAGATGAGTGCCCTAAGGGGCTGAATATAGAGAAAGAAAAGGAGTGGCCCCAAGACAAACCTTGCGGTACACCAACTGAGAGTTGGATAGCAGTAGAGGAGGATCCACTATTTTATTTATTTATTTAGCTGTATTTATATCCCACTTTTCACCGGGTCAAAGTAGTCAATTGGGGGATACATTTAACATGAGGGGATATGAGACACATACGCTAATACTTACAGGGAACATGGGCAATGGAGGGTTAAGTGGCTTGCCCAAGACCACAAGGAGTGCCTAAAGGACTAGAAATCCCAGTCCCTCCGGCCTGAGATTGCTGTCCCCAGGTGGGACTTGAACCCCCGGCCCTCCGGCCTGAAGGACCTTGTCCTAACCACTAGACCACTCCTCTTCTTATCTCTCCCACTAGACACTAAAAGTGCAGTGGGAGAGATAAGAAGAGAACCAGGTCAGAACAGAGCCCTTAAAACCAAGCAAGGACAAGGTATCAACAAGAAGGTTATGATCAACAGTGTCAAAAGCAGCAGAAAGGTCAAGAAGAATGAGAAGTAAAAGCCCTTGCATTTATTTATTTATTTAGCTGTATTTATATCCCGCTTTTCACCGGGTCAAAGCGGTCAATTGGGGGATACATTTAACACGAGGGGATATGAGACACACACACTAATACATACAGGGAACATGGGCATTGGAGGGTTAAGTGGCTTGCCGACCACAAGGAGTGCCTATAGGACTAGAAATCCCAATCCCTCCGGCCTGAGATTGCTGTCCCCAGGTGGGACTTGAACCCCCGACCCTCCGGCCTGAAGTACCTTGTCCTAACCACTAGACCACGCCTCCCTTTGACCAGAAAATAAGTCACTGGAGAATTTGGCAAGAGCCATTTCAGTAGAATTTGAAGTATGAGAATCAAGAGAACTAGATCAAGAGCATGTGAAGGATGTGATCTACCTAGATTTCAGCAAAGCCTTTTATTCTGTTCCTTATAGGAGGCTTATCAATAAACTGAACAGCCTAAGGATGGGTCCCTAGGGGTGAACTAGATCAGAAATTGGTTGACTGACAGACGACAGAAGGTGATGATAAACAGAACTCACTCGGATGAAAGGAAGGTGATTAGTGGCGTGCCACAGGGATCAGTCCTGGGAGTGGTACTGTTCAATATATTTGTGAACGATATTGCTGAAGGACTGAATGGAAAAGTCTGTTTTTTTGCAGATGACACAAAATTTTCGAACAGACCAGACTCCCCTGAGGGAATGGATAACATGAGGAAAAATCTACAAAAGCTGGAAGAATGGTGTAATGCTTGGCAGTTAAAATTTAATGTGAAGAAGTGCATTGTCGTGCATTTGGGAAGCAAAAATCTAAGGGAATTTTATGTGACAGGGGATGAGAGGTTGGTGTGCATGGACCAGGAGAAGGACCTCGGAGTGATTGTTTCTGAGGATCTCAAGGTGGCGAAACAGTGTGACAAAGCAGTGGCAAAAGCCAGGAGGATGTTGGGTTGCATGTTGTTGTTAAGTGCCGTCGAGATATTACCAGCAGAAAGGAAGAGGTACTAATGCCACTGTTCAAGTCGCTAGTGAGGCCTCATTTGGAATATCGTGTTCAGTTTTGGAGACCATATCTTGCAAAGGATATAAAAAAAGCTGGGAATGGTTCAGAGGGAGGCGATCAAAATGATTTGGAGCCTGCGTCAGAAGACGTATGAAAAGAGACTTGAAAACTTAAATATGTACACTCTGGAGGAGAGGAGGGACAGGGGAGATATGATTCAGACCTTTAAGTACTTAAAGAGTATTAATGAACAAATAAACCTCTTCCAAAGATGGGGAAGCTGTAAAATTAGAGGGGTAAACAAAGGTAACATCAGGAAATACTTTTTTACTAAGAGAGTGGTTGATTCTTGAAATACCTTCCCGATGGAAGTGGTGGGGGCAAACACAGTGACAGAATTCAAAATGGCATGGAACAGACACGATGAATCTCTTTATAGTAACAAAATAAAAACAAAACAAACATAAATTATTTCTTATATCTCAACAAAAAGGGGTGACCAACATGGAGCGGTGCGTACACCGCTAAACAAAGGCATGGAGAGGGGTGACCTGCACGGAGCGGCAAGTGCACCTACTCTTTGTCACCTTGCTGGGCAGATTAGATGGACCATACTGGTCTTTATCTGCCGTCATATACTATGTTACAAAAAAAATCTGCCAGATAAGCTAAAGCCGACTCCAGCTTAGCTACCTCATTCACTGCAGATGGCAGTTCCATGTCCAAACTTTGGATCCTGTGGATGGTAGCTCTGGTTACATAGGCTCCATAGATCAAAGCCTGCAGGGTCAAGGCACTAGTATCGAATGCTTGCTTCAAGAGAGATTCCAGCTTGCGGTCCTGCAGATCCTTTAACGCCATGCTGGAATTGTCATCTTCTTTGTGACTGCTGAGACCAAGACATCCACCTTAGGTATTTTGAGAAGTTATTTTTCCTCTTGCAGGATGGCACAGAGGTGGCCCATTGCTCTATCTCCTTTCAGCCCAGCTTCAGGAACCTCCCATTCCATCGCAATCATCATCTTGATAATTCTCAACTGGAAATGAAGCTTGAGACATAAGAACATAAGATATGCCATACTGGGTCAGATTGAGGATCTTCCAAGGGCTCTTCAGCAAGCGCCCAAGCAATATTTAAGGCTGCCAGCGAATGACTAATCAAAGTTGGGAGCTCCTCTCTGAAAAACTCTGAAAACAGTGGGATTCTCCCCCTGAGGAATCTCCCCTTCCTCCATTCCAGTCCCCCTGTCTCCCCCTGGAGATCTGAGGGACCTTCTTCTAGTTTCTCAGAGGCTGGAGATGGCAGCGAGCCCTGGGCCTCCCAGGCCTCACCCTCTATTCTCTTCCTTTTTGGTGGAGGGTCCCCTATACTTGGGGTACTGTCCTGCAGGGAATCAATACCTGGAGCCAGGGTAGATTTAGTCTGAGACTGAAAACGTGCAGTGCCACTCTGCTGTCTTTTCAAGCAAAAGGTTTTATGCATAGATAAAATAAAATCCAGCGAGCAAACTACCTCAGGGGCATCAAAAGTCTCTAATTGCACTTTCTCTGGTGCTGCATGTTGTTTAAAGCACCATTTAGCCTGTTTCCCCTTTCCTGCCTGTAAAATGGCTGGTGGCGAAGATTTTCCCACCAAAACCGTGGTCTCCAGAGAAGCAGGCACAGCAGAATCTGAAGGCCCCATGTCAAGACTTATACTGCCGTCTGCCAAAAAATGTTCAGCTGATCTAACCCATTTTGAGATAAACTCTGCAGAGCCCTTCAAATGACAAGCTGCAGCTCCCCTCACATGCAGCGCAGACAACAGAACCGGAACACACACACGCTCTCAAAACCACCAAATCCAAAGGAAAAAACACACTTGGGAAAACGAAAGTAAATCTAAGCATCACCTGAGGTCTAAAGCAGCAGTGAACTTCCTACTAAGCCAATTCTTTCTTTATCTCTTTAAAGGCACAGAGCCCCTAAGGCAGACAACAATGGAAAGCTCAGTAACTCAACGCTCTTTGAGAATGAGCTGTCCAGCAGGGGAGGAGGGACCTGGACCACCAGGTAAACATAGAAACATGATGGCAGAAAAAGACCACATGCCCTTCCATATCAACCATTACAAGAGTCCGCTTTTTTCCTGTAGAGAGCCTCTGTGTTTGTCCCATGCTTTTTTGAATTTAGATACCGTTCTCATCTCTACCACCTCCACTGGGAGACTATTCCATGCATCTGCCACTCTTTCTGTAAAGAAATGTTTCCATATATTACTCCTGAGTCTATCCCCTTTCATCTTCATCCTATGTCCCCTTGTAGCAGAACTTGCTTTCAATCGAAAGAGGTTCTCCTGTGCATTTATGCCACTGAGGTATTTATTTATTTTATTTTATTACATTCTCTTATATACCGCGCTATTCTGCATCAGCGCGGTTTACATTGAACAAACTGAAATTACATTGAACAGGACATTATAACTTGGAGATAACTACTTTTACAGGGAACATGGGCTGAGGGTTAAGTGGCTTGCCCAAGACCACAAGGAGCACCTGTGGGACTAGAAACCCCAGTCCTTCTGGCCCAAAGTTGCTGTCCTCTTGTGGGATTTGAACCCCCGACCTTCCAGCCTGAAGTACCTTGCCCCAACCACTAGGCCACTCCTCCATGACTCAATCATATCACTCTATCCCGCCTTTCCTCTAAAGAATGCATATTAAGGTCCTTAAATCTATCCTCATATGCTTTATAACAAAGACCTCTAACCATTTTAGTAGCCACCCTATGCACCGACTCCAACCTGCTTATATCCTTTTGAAGGTGCAGTCTCCAGAATTGCACACAATACTTCAAATGAGGTGCACCAAAGACTTAATACAGAGCCACTATCACCTCCTTTCTTCTGCTAGCCATTCCTCTCCCTATGCACCCAAGCATCCTTCTAGTTTTCACCATCACCATTTCTACCTCTTTAACTACTTTGAGATCATCAGACACAATCACGCCTAGGTTCCGTTCTTCTTTCTTGGACAGAAGTACATCACCCCCTATACTGTACTGCTCTCTTGGATTGTTGCAGCCCAAATGCATGACACTACATTTTTTAGCATTAAATCTCAGCTGCCAAATTCTAGGTAATTTTGACCCCAGGCCTCACCTGACCCACTACACGGTCCCAGTGTTAAAAGAGCAGCCCCTGCAATACTGCCAGCCCTCACTTGTACCAGCAGTGCCTGAAGTGATATCCAGCTCTTTTAATACTGAGGCTCCTAGTTTCTTGCTACTTGTTTTTTGTTTTTTGGGGGGTTTTGTAATATATCTTCTGCCTTCTCTTTCCCTTTTTTTGTTTGTTTTTTCAGACATCCTTTCAGTGGAGTTCACCACGCCAAAGCTCCTCTTCCAGCTGCAGGGAACTGAGATACTGATTCCTAGAGCTGAAGAAGGAACTCTAATATTGTGACATCAGAAATCTGGCATTCTCAGTTCCCAGCTGCTGATGAAGGGAAATAACCCACACATACTGGACTGGACTGGAGGAATGAGAGATTTTAACAATACCTGATAATCTCACTGGACAACAAATTTGTTCAAAAGTTTTGTTTCCTGAAATATTTTGGGTGATTATGATAGACAGCTTCAAGCTGAACACAAATATAATTTCAAATTAACTCTATCGGATAGCGGCAGCACTCCTAGCCGGGTGAGCATGTTTCTTTCATTATGGGCAAGAAGCGGAAAGGCAAATCAGGGCCGTTGCCCTCCCAGCCCTCTGCTGCCTCTTCGCCGGTTTCTGGTGTCTTTGGTCCTTTGGACACTTATTTATTTATTTATTTAACAGTTCTTCTATACCGCGCTTTTCAGATCAGCGCGGTTTACATTCAACGTCAACTATACAACACAGGCATTCTGAGTTGTAAACTTTACAATAAACAGGGAAATCAACATGGAAACAACTGGGGAAACCTTTTGCGTGCCACACAGAGTTCAGATGTGGCTGGTGGAGAAAGCCAATTAGCGGCTTTGTTGGAGTTGGATAGCTCGGCAGCTGCTTCGGCGTCATCGTCCTCCCCAGCATTGAGCCCTGCACCGAAGGCTCTTCGCAGCCACACACTGCCAGAGGGCTTCCTGGAGGTTTCCTCCCCTGCACTCAGTGGAAGATGGTGCCTCGTGTGGGCCAGGAAAAAGGTGTGCCTGCGGAGCTGAACAGTGGAGCTGAGAGTGAGCTCCCTTGTATTACATCCTCGGTGTCTGTAGGAGGTGTGTGTCTCAGGCAGATTTCTTCTTCTTTCCGGCGGGGTGAATTGCAGGCACATATGGAGGAGGCTAACCCAGCGCTGGACTCAGAGGTGGTGTTCTCCCTTCAACGGCCTGTAAACTTTACATTGGAGTCTATATGGAATCCTATCACCTCGTTAGGTGAAGCTTTGTTTCCTCAAATCTCCTTCTTAACTACTAAGGTTGAAACAGCTATGGGAGCAATAACTGTATTGGAAGAGAAAATATCTGGTGTGTGCGTTGAGCAGGAAGGAACTCGGAATAGACTATCCAGCTTGGAAGATCAATCTGATATTTTGAAAAAGAATCTTCTGTCGGTGCATATGAAGCTGGAACAACTTGATAATCTTTCTCGAGGCCATAACTTGAGAATAGTTAATTTTCCAAGTCATCCTCCATTAGCGCTAAAGATATGTTTAAGGAATATCTATTGGATGTTTAGGTGTGTCCCCTGAGTTAATGCCACCTTTAGTCAAAATTTACTATTTACCTAAAGCGAAACGTACTACCCTGGCTAGAGATTCGGGGGGAGGTTTGCTACAAGGGGATGTATTAAATGTAACTAATTTATTTATTTATTTATTTAACATTTCTTCTATACCGCGCTATTTAGATCAGTGCGGTTTACATTCAACATCAACTATACAAGGCAGGCGCTCTGCGTTGTATTTACAATGAACGGGGTGATCAACTTGGATATAACTGGGGGAAACTATCTATATCATATTTACACTGGTACCTACTTTCAGACGGGATCTATCTACATCTTATTTACGCTGGATGCCTAAACTCTATTTCAGGGTGTACCGTTAGGGAGACCGAGCTGATTATCCTTTTTCATGCTGGGTCTGATTAACCGAGTGCGTTGGGTGATTGGCTAAGGTGCTCCATGCTTGTTTACTAAGGCTGGTTTCGGGGTAGTATCTAGTAAACAGATGATGCTTTAATGCCTTCCTGAAATGGGGTCGGTGATGTTTCGGATATATATGGGGAGGGCATTCCAGGCTCTAGGTGCGTAAATCGTGAAGGCCCTATTCGTTGTTGCTTTTGTGCATTTCGTCATTGCTTTTGGGACCTCTAGGGTGTTTTGCATTGTGGGTCTTCTGTTTCTGTTATGTGGTACGCTGTGTATCATCTTGCTGATGGCTGTGGGGGTTTGGTTGTTCAAGGCTTTGAAGGTCAGGGTTAGTACTTTGTAGTGGGTTCTTGCTTGAACAGGTAACCAATGGAGGTTCATCAAGACTGGAGTTATATGATCCCTCCGTGAAGCTCCTGTTAGTACTCTCACAGCAGTGTTCATTGCAAGCTGGAGCGGGGCTAGTGTTGCCTGAGGGAGACCATGCAGAATTACGTTGGCGTAGTCGAAATGTTCTAATATTAAGGCTTGATAGATTGATCGATAGTCGCTGAGGTCGAGTAGTGCTCGTAGGTGTTTTAAGGTCCTTATTTTCATATATATTGTTTTCACGGTATTTCTTATATGGGTTTTTAAGTCTAGCTGTTGGTCCAGGGTAACGCCAAGGTAGCGGATTGTAGGCTTGGTTTTCAGTTCTGTATTGCTGAGTTTTAAAGAGGGTGGTGGAGTGAAGTCCTGGTTCCTTGAAATGAAAAGGACATCCGTTTTGCTGTAATTGATTCGTAGATTTTGCATAATGAGCCAGTCTGCTACTGCTTCAAAACATCTTGTTATAGGGGAGAAGTCTGGTCGGTCGGTCCTGAATGGGATGTATAGCAAGATATCGTCTGCGTAGGCCAGACAGTTGACCTTGAACGAGCGTACTAGGGTGCATATGGGCTGCATATAGATGTTAAACATCAATGCAGATAGTGACGATCCCTGTGGCACACCCTGGTCTTGCAAAAATGGCTCTGAGGTCGTGGTGCCAGACCTCACATGTTGCCACCTATTAGTCAAGTAGGATTTGCACCAATCTAGAGCAGTTCCTTGTATTCCTTTCTCGTTGAGGCGTTGTATGAGGATCTCGTGGCTCACCGAGTCGAAGGCAGCTGCGATGTCCAGGAAAATGAGAGCAAATCCTTGGTGAATGTTGTCAGTTCCAGAGACTAGGTTGTCGAATAGGGTGGTGAGGAGGTTTTCCACCCCGTGTGCTTCTCTGAACCCATGTTGGGATGGGTCTAGTGGGGCTTCAGTGTCAATATGCTGTTGAATTTGACGCTGTATTATCTTTTCAATTACTTTGGCAAGCTTGGGGATACTTGAAATTAGCCTGTATGACTCCACTTTTGCTGGGTCCAGCCTGTTATTCTTCAGTAGTGGTCTGATTGATGTTTGTTTCAGGCTCTGTGGGAATGATCCCGTTGTAAGAGATTGATTTACTAACTTGCTCAGATATTGGCTTAAGTCACAGCATAACTCCTTTATCCAGATAGCTGGGCATGGGTCATTGGGCGTGGTGGTGGGGTTGATTGCGATAGTGTCTTCAATCTCTCTGCGCGATACTTTGTCAATTTGTTGGAAAACTCCGCGTTAGATCCTCTAGAACCCTCTACTCTCCTTGTAGCTTTTGCTTTAATGTCAGACAGAGAGTGGCTGTTGAAGCTTTTTTTCCGCAAAAGGAAACTTTCCTTTCGTGGCTTTGCAGTCTGTATTTATCCTGATTTATCGAAACACAGAAACGCCGAAGGGAGTTCCTTCTGTTACGATCAGGGGTCTTGCAGCTGGGGGGGCTCTTTTTTCTTAAGCATCCTTGCAAATGTTTGGTAAAGCACCAATCTGTTTCTTACGTGTTTTTTGAGCCTTCCCAGCTGCTAGCCTTTATTAGCGCTAGGCGTCTAGAATCTTCCATTGATTCCTCCTAATGAGCTTATGTATTTATTGTCTGAACTGATGTGCTGTCATGCTTCTTGCATATTTGGTATTATATTTACATGAATGGTTCCCCCTTAAGTTGGGCTAGGGTGGTTTGGCACTTTGTAACTTTTTGCTTATTAATATTGTACTTTTTTCTTGGTTACTATTCTGTTACTATTCTGTGTGCCAACCTGTTTCTTCAAGAGAGTGCTTTGTTGGCTTTCTTGACCTTATTGTTAAATTTGCATAAATATAAAATAAAAAAAAACAAATTAACTCTATCACGTACGTATTTGGAGAAACATGAAATTAAATTCTGAATGAATTTAGCATGTTTAATCACACAATGATACTGACATATTGAACTAGTTCATCTGAGCTAAAAATGTTTTGCTCCTGATTTTTATTTGTACTCAGCATCTGATGCTTCTTATCTCCGTGTCCAACAATAATTGGCCACCACCGATAGGTTCCAGTTGCCCTGATACCACTTTCCATTGTTGCAATATCCTGGTGAAACCTTTCACCAGGTTCATCACTGACTGCACCAAGATAAACAAGGAAGAAGTCCAAGTGTGAATGAACAAAATGAATCAAATTAATCTTCAGCGACATGTTGCATTTCATGGTTTTGTATAGTTGAAACATGTCAACCAGCTGGATGTAGTTTGGTGCCTTATAATTGCCAAGAAAATTCCCAACAACATCCCTAAATGCCTTCCATTCGATTTTCTAAGGCCCCACTAGCAGATCTTCGAATCTTTGTCATTGATGACTTGTGACTTGTAGACCTACAAAAATGCCTTCCTTAATCTTGACATCAGTTATTCTTGGAAACATCGGTCTCAAATATCAAAATCCTTCATCTTCCTTGCTCATCACTTTCAAAAGGTTTTTCATGTGCCACATTTTCTGTCCTGGAACCAAACACTTATGGAGCAGCCAGTTCCTTTTAATGTAATAAGACTCTTTAGCATGGGAGTCCCATTCCCAAATTAAACAACAGTACTTGGTATACCGAAGCTGCGTTCCTAGTAGCAGTGCCACTACTTTTAGATCACCACAGATGTTCCAATTTTAGTTGTTGTACTGTATGGGTTTCAACAACAGTTCCATGTTTTTGTAGGTTTATTTCATGTGCAATAGGTATTGAAGGGTGGACATTTATTTTATTTATTTATTTAAGTTATTTATTTGGTTCTTCTATACCACCCCTTCCAGAGATCAGGGGGGACATGGCCATTGTGTAACAAGACAGCTTTCAGGCTGAACAGTGATGAATCTAAAAAAGACTCATTGTTGTGGGTCATGCTCACAACCCAAAGCCGTGAACAACCCATCCCATGCAAAGAAATGTTTCATATCTTCTTGGCGAGTCCAGAAGACAGAAATTTTCATACCTTGCGACACCAAACCCCATCCTTGCAATCTTGAACCAAGTAGTTCAGCTTTTGTTTTTGTATTTTACAAACTTAATTCCCTCACCAAGTCATTCAATTCTGACTGAGTTATCAGACGAGGCACACCAGACATAAACGGTTCAAAATCTGGATCCATGTCTTTTTCCACCTCTGGCCTGTATATTGTGGCATCTTCGTCTGCCTCATCTAGGTGCCATGTCGCTGGTGGCTTCAGTACTGGCATACTGTCGTCATGCAGCACTGGTCTCATGGCTGAAGGCAGACTGGGGTATTCAATAGATTTCTTATTTTTAGCAGAGAAGCCAGATACATTGGTCAGACAGAAGTAACAGTCCGTCATGTAATCCTTCTGTTCTCGCCATATCATTGGGACTGCAAACAGCACTGACTTCCAAATACCTCAGAGCCAAGCTCCAAGATGGACAGCACATGATGCTCAGCAAATGTGAGGAGCCCAGGATTTGTCTTGACTGCCAACTTTACAACCAAAGTAGAGCTTATACGCTTTCTTAATAAGTGCAGTCATGCTGCGTCTTTGAGGCTCAAGTGTATATTCACCACAAATGTAACAGAATGTATCGTGGCTGTTATAACATTGATGAGGCATTTCTGCTGTAACAAATCGTCGTTTAGACAAGAAGCTTACATGTAAATGCTATTTTTTAAGTACTGTCACCAGTAACCCCCCTAGAGCCAGGGGCATGTAGGGTAGGTCAGCCTGGGCTATCCAAACCTTAAGGAGCAGGGTAGTGCAGTTGGCCCTGCACTGCCTTCTGGGTGTTGTAGTCCCTCTTACTCTCTAAGCCAAGGAATAATTGTAGTCGAGTGGGTTAGGCAAAAATGACAAGGTTTTATTTCCCCTTCCGGGTGGATTCATTGCAAATGAAATTAAGGACAAAAATGACCATACTTCTGGTACAAAGAAAAACAATACAGGAACAAAAACAGCTTCTCTGGCTTTCAGCTTTCCCATACAGTGCTCAAAACAAACTTAAATGCATCAGTCCCTTTCCAAGCAAAGGCAAACACTCTTGATTTTCCCACTGCTGTTCCAACGGCCTTGTTCACAGCTAGTTTAGCAAAGTGATATGACGTGGTCTGCTAAGGATAGCGTGCAATCCATCTGCTCCTCTGATGTCTGTTCATTAACCAACTCTGTCTGCATTTCCTCACAGTCACTTTCAGACAAGTAAGTTTGTGGATAATTATACGGTACTTCAAAATGCAGTCTCTCTCTCTTTCCCCGAGACTTCTCCTCACCGGGTGCTACAGAGCAGGGTGGAGCATTACCGTATATATGGGATTTAGCAAAGGGAGAGTCCAGCAAACCTTGGCAATCACAGGGAAAACTTTCAAACCCAGTTTCCCTTTTACACGGTTTATACAGCCTACCTTTTGGCTTCTTCACAGAGGGATTTCTTAGCACAGCTTGGTCAGCAAGGCTTTCACACACCGGTTGTGTTTTCCTGCCTTTTAACCTTTCTTTTCTCTCAGTCATACAAATGTCCTCTGGCCAGCACGTCTCTCCCTCTCTGGACCTGAAGCTCTCCATTTGGAAACTCTCTTCTGGTCTCCTTCTCCAACTGGTTCTCTCTCTGGACCTCCAGCTCTCTTCTGGTGAGTACTTTTTATATTCCTGTAACCTAGGGCTTAACTGCGCCCCTCCCCCAACCAGGTGCTTCTCCTTAATCCCTGAGCTCGGGGCTACTTTGCAGTTTGGGCATGTTTTCTCCCCTCGTGACACACTCTGTTTATGTTGTCCAAGGCAACCCTGGGCCATGTGCGCTACCTGGCTGTCAGTTTCTAAAACAATCTCTTCAGCTTTACCCAGTTTCCTAGCCTCGGAAGGATCCTCTACATGACAGTACACAAACTGATATCAACGTCATGAACAGCATCTGTCTATGAAATCTGCTTTTATAGCCTGCACTGCCAGCATCCATCCTGGCTAAGCATGCCCATGCATTCCTGAGCAGTAGCATTTCCATTGCACATTGTGAGCCTGCACCAAGTGTAATCCAGGCATGCCTGGACTAAACAAAACAGCTTACTTTCAAGGCAATATATGAGTAGACTTAAAATATGCAAGGAAATCACAAAAATAGGTGATTGCAAAAAAATGTTGGGTGATTGGAAAATTTCAAGATGATTTTCGTGATTAGCAACCCAAAATGCATAAGGTACACCCAAAAGTGGAGTGTGTGCTTTACCTTCTACATCTTCTGCCTGAACTTTCAGTGGAATCGTTGCTCCGTCCCGGTGAGCACTGAGGAGCACGTGAGCAGAGCAGGCTATAAAATCAAGCCCCACCGCAGGACGCGCACCGCGGGCGCGTCCCCTTGGGTGCGTGCTCTGAAGCGGTGTGTCCTAAGGGGCAGGTCTGTCCCCTTAGGACCCCCTTCGGAGCACAAAGGAGCATTTCCTGGTCGCATTGTTTTGATTTGGTTTAATGGGGAAACGCAAGAAGAAACTTCCTTCATCTTACGTCTGCCGGTAAGGCGGTTGGCCCTATGGACAGTCATCTTAAGACCATGGTGTCTTCCCCTGCTGAGAAATTATTGTTGGAGTCTTCTTTCTCCGCTAGTTCTGTTTCTGTGGACATGTCTCCTGATCCGCGTAGGGTTATGTCCCCTTCCAGCAATGAGCTGTTAATACAGGGGGAAGCTTCCCTTCACAGTTTGGTGGAAGGAAACTCACCCGATTCTCTAAAATTACCTGATTCCTTTTTGAGGTTAAAATCAGTTGCTGCTTCATTACCTGTTCCCTTTGAATTCTCTTCAACTATTGAAGATCCTAAACCCCCGAAAGATGTATCACTTCAGGATATATGGCAGATTGTCTCCAGAACTGAACTTTCGTTGAAGTCTTCTTTGATGAAGCTTTCTAAGTTTACTCAGGAGACTGACTATTCTGGCTGATTATCAGGATAGACTGGGAATCCTTGAGACTTCTAAGGCTAAAATAGATGGTCCAATTACATCAATTCAGGGAGTCTTGGCGTCATCTGTTCAGGATTCCCTGTTGCTGCATCGCCATGATGAGATTCTTGAAAATGCTCTTCAAATGAGGAATCTTCGTTTGTTAAATTTCCCCCGAACTCACTACCTCTCTCCGAATATATTATTTACTAAATATTTGAAGGATATATTAAAAGTTCCTGACCCAGATTCGATAGTTTTATCTAAATTGTATTACTTGCCTTCTGGTGTCAGAGAACCTTGTGTATTAGACACGGAGACAGGTGGTGGTGCTACTGGGGAAATTGAACAATTAACTGCGCAGAGCTTGGATTTATCTGTTTTCTTAGAAACCTCTGCAGAGGAAATTCCTACTCGTGCGACACTTTTGGTAACCTTTTTGTTAGAGAAAGATAAATAAAGCGTAGTTACTCACCTGTAACAGGTGTTCTCCAGGAGCAGCAGGAATCAGTCCTCACTTATGGGTGACGTCGGCGCCGACGGAGCCCTCGCGGAGCAATTTTCCCCAGCTTTCAAAGAAAGCCTTTGGGAATTGCAGCGCGCATGCGCGGTCCCCTTCCCGCCCAAGGGTGCCATCTTAGCCAGTCAGATGACATAGCTAAAAAAGACAGCATAAAAATTTGCAAAAAAACTAAAGCAGATGATTGCAACTCCATGGGGAGGAGGGAGGGTTGTGAGGACTGATTCCTGCTGCTCCTGGAGAACACCTGTTACAGGTGAGTAACTACGCTTTCTCCAGGACCAAGCAGGAAGTCAGTCCTCACTTATGGGACTCCCAAGCTCAAGGCTACCGGAGACCCTAAGCACAAAAATGAGCTCCCTCTAGCTCAGCAGCACAGAAGGAAAGAATCTTCGCTGAATTATTACCCACCAGTAGCCCACATCCGGGATGGAGGGTAGGAGTTGCTCAGACCTCGAAGAGATTACGGAGGACTGCCTGTCCGAAAGCACTGTCCCTGCGGGACTCCCTCTCGAGACAGTAATGGACCGCAAATGTCTGGCTCGAAGACCAAGTAGCGGCCCGGCAGATGTCTGCCAGCGGAACAGAGCGGAGGTAAGCCACTGACGTAGCCTTTGCCCGAACGCAATGAGCCGTGACTCGACCTTCCAAGGAGAGTCCGGCTGCCCCATAAGCCCAAGAGATACAGTCCGCAACCCAGATGGACAGAGTACGCTTGGAGACCGGGAGCCCCAATTTATTGGGGTCAAAAGACACAAAAAGCTGAGCAGCTTTACGGTGCTCCCGCGTACGATCAAGGTAGAAGTTCAAAGCCCTTCTACAGTCCAGGGTATGGAGGACCGTTTCAGCTCGGCTGGAGTGTGGTCTGGGAAAGAAGGTTGGAAGTACCACCTCCTGATTGATGTGAAAGGGGGAGACCACTTTTGGAAGAAATTTTGGGTGAGTCCGTAGGACTACCCTATTTTTGTAGAACCGAGTGTAAGGGTAATTCTAAAGAAAATCAACTTTTTCGCGGGGACACGACGGGTACGTCTGTAGGGCTCCGCGGAAAAAAGAAGACTGGCTAAGATGGCACCCTTGGGCGGGAAGGGGACCGCGCATGCGCGCTGCAATTCCCAAAGGCTTTCTTTGAAAGCTGGGGAAAATTGCTCCGCGAGGGCTCCGTCGGCGCCGACGTCACCCATAAGTGAGGACTGACTTCCTGCTTGGTCCTGGAGAAATGATTTTACGTTCTTATTTTAAATGCCTTCATGAGAAATTTTTTGGCCAGGCGATTCAGATTTTCCCTGATGTATGTCGTAGTACACAATTAAAGAGAAAAGCTTTCTTAGTGCTTCGCCCTCGAGTTTTGGCTCTCGGGGCTTCCTTTCTGTTAAAATATCCCTGTAAATGTGTTATAGTTTTTCGGGGTAAGTCGTATATTTTCTTGGATTCTTCTCATCTGGAGACCTTTCTACAGGGATCGAGTGTGAAGTAGTTCTGCTTTTAATTTATTTCTAGCTCTTGCTTAGTATTCGGGGTCTGTTTAAATTGATTCCACTTTGTTGGGTAATGGTTTTTCTTTAGTGTTCCACACTCCATATTGTGGGCTGGGAGTTTTTCTGTCATTTATTGTATTTGATGTGTATTTTTCTTGTATTTCCTTAATTTTCTCTCAATAAAGAGGATTTGAAAAGTGAAAAAAAAAAAAAAAAAAAAAAAAATATACACCCAAAAGTGTTCAGGAAGCAAAATCTTTGTCGTCTAGCATCTCCTTTCCTTGTTTCCTGCTATACTAGACCAGATAAGTGGATTATGCTCCCCAGGCAGCAGGTGGAGACATATTTGAACAACTTTCAGTGATATCATTGCTTGGTATATCCTCTGGTACAGTACTAAGAGAAGCCAGATAATGTTAATAAACGCAAACAGTTTTTCCACAAAGAGCGTGAGCAAGTACTTGGCTATTTTACTATAAGGAAACTGGAGCCAGCCCACAAGGCTGACTAGACCTTCCACGGCAGTCAAACCACCCCCCACCACCAAACCTGCAGCAAGTCTCCCAGGCAGAAACATTGCAAATGCAACCAAAATGCAGCAGGCTTTCCAACCTGCAAAAGGAGTCTTCCAGGGTGGTTCCTAGATGGGTCTAGCAGGATTCAAGGAAAGGATATTATCAGGTATGATTAAAATCTCAAAATAAAAGAGGCAAAACCCACCAAAGAGATATATATCATAAAACAAAAGTGGTAGTCAAACAAATAAAAAGGGCCGCTGAAGTCTATTTTAGCTGTAAGGTATATAACAAGTAATTTGCCTCAAATATGTTCTTAGTAGTTTATTCTTCCTATGGTGCAACTGCACTGTTTGTAATTTTTTCCCTAACAGATCACGCACTTTCACATTCAGACATTTAGTTCCCACAGTTAAATGCACATCATACTGTAATTAAATTATTTAGAGATAGGTATTGTAACCTTTATCTACACAAGCAACACATCAATGCCCTCAGTACATACAACCAACATAGTCTGTTCGCTATCATCACAATCTTCCCTCTGAAAGGACAGTAGAACTACCATTTGATTACCAAAGAAGGTTGATATCACATTGGGCAATTAGGACAGAACCATATGCACCAAAAACACCTGCCTCCGAAAAATTGAGAAACACCTCTGAAAAGGAAAGCAACTACAGTTCTAAAACTCTCCTGGCCAAACACGTCACCACCAGGAAGGCCGTCTTCAGAGTAATGTCCTTCAAAGACGCTTGCTGCAAGAGCTCAAAGGAGGCAGAAGACAACCCACGTAAAACAAGGTTCAAACCCCAAGGGACCATCACCCTAACTGGCAGCCAGAAACAACTTTATGCCCATCAGGAAGCACACTGCATCCAAACAAAAGCAGAAAAGCCAGGGAAATGCCCCTCAATTCAACCTCAATAACAGGCCAGTGCTGCCTTCTGCTTACCTTCCAACAGAAAGGAAAGGATGAAGGGGATCGAAGCCCTAATGGGCAAAGCACCCCTCACACCAGGATTCAAATGCCCTCCAGACTTTTATGTAGACCTATGAGGTAGCTCACGTCCGTACTTGCAGAAGAGTCACTAGAACTTTTGGTAAGTAACCCTTCCTTCTCAGAACCCTCTCAAGAGCCAAGCTGTAAGACAGAAGAAAAAGACGGTCGTCCATGTGAATCAGTCCCTTATGAGTGGCAGCTTCAGGCTTTCTGCTACTTGCAGGAGCATAAGATCTACATACCATGGCCTCTGAAAACAGTCTGGGGCCACTAGAATCACAAGGCCTAAGTGCAACACAATCCACTGCAGTACTTGATCCAGAAGCAGCCATGGTGGAAACACAAGCAGAATTCCTGGGATGGTCAAACTTGGAATGGCATCCAACCCACAGATCCCCATTCTCTCCTGTGAACTGACAAAACTTCCACAAATGGTGACTCAAGAAGTCCACCTGCAGGATGATGTCCATCCTTGCAGTGTGTGCTGCCAAAAATCCTGGAGGCTTCCTTCTGCTCAATGAAGCAACAAACTAGCTTCCTGTGCCACTGGGGAGCTCCTTGTGCCTCCCTGCTGACTGATGTATGCCACCATCATGGCATTCTCAGAGAGCACTCAAACCATCTTCCTGAGGAGTTAGTGGACCAGACTCCTCCAGTGCTCTTCTTATCAGTGACTGTCATAATTTGGGCCCACTCCCTTGAACCCCTATTCGCACTTCCAGGGCACAAGCCCGCAAACCTTCATTGGACCTCTCAAGAGCCACCAACACTCTTGGGACCTCCCACTCCTGGGCCTTTCTGATCCTGAAAGGACTGCCCTCTGAAGGGAAAGTACAAATGAGAAGCCCCTTTCCCAGACAATGACATCTTACATCTCTACATCTCTGAACTTTAACTTGCTTGCCATTTTTTAGAAGCCGCCCTATGTCCTTAATAAGTTCATCAAAATTCAGCTTTTTTCTGAAAGGAAACATACTCAGATGAGTTTGAGTCAGTGTCCACAGACCAATCCCGTAGCCACAGCAACTGCCTAATTGAGACCACTGTAGTCACACCCCTGGTTAAAGTCCAAATAAGATCATATAGGACATTCGCTACATACACCGCTCCAGTGTTGAAGTGTGCCAGGTCCTTGGTTCAATAACCAATTGACCCGACCCCCCCCGCCATTTGACAGGTTCTGAACATATAGAGAGGAATTTTAGAAGGGATGTCCAAGTGCAATCTGGGACGCCTAAACCAGAATGTCTTCCAAGGGGCCAACATGATTTAACAAACCTGAACATGCCTGCTATGGACAACTGCGGGGGCATCTACACAGACGTCTCTAGGACAGTATGTATTATAAAACCCAGACATCTAGGATCGCCTAAAAGTTAGAGTAGCTGCTAGGAACAGGGCATCCAGGGTTCAAATCTCACTGCTGCTGTTGTTGACATTGTGCTGAGTACTGGCGATAAAGTGCATTCTTCTCTACTTCCTCTGGATGTTTTTCAGCTAAAATGAGTACTTTTCAGATGCTTGTTTGTTGCTCTTCATGCCTCCGAGCAGGTCTAAAGTTAGAAACATCATGGACGTCCGCCATCATGTCTGTGATCAGGGGGATGACCAGGTTCTTGGGAATGCCCAGGCCATGCTTCATGTCCTCGGGAACACCCCAGTCATGTCCCTGTTCAGAATTGGACGCCCTCATGCTGGGGATGTCCACAGAGGCGACTTCTAAAATGACTCTGGAGATGTCTCTATGCCTGTTTTCAAATGTCCAAAGCATCGAGTAGGGCTTCTAAAATGACCCCCATAGCCTTCACATATCACTGCCTGCAAAGCTAGAGCTGCTACTTCTAAGGACTGCTTGAGCAGAACCTCAATCTTCTGATCTTGTACGTCCTTCAGTGCTGTTCCTCGCTCCACTATCGAGTCTCACAACCACTGGATCTTCACTCTCACCCACCAGCCAGTCTCCTACCTCCAAGTCTCCTTCCACTGAAGACTCTCCCCACCCCCCAAGACCAAGACTGAGGGAACTCTGGTGACATGACCTCACAACTGAAGCTATAGACAGACTTCCAATCATCTTGTGCCTCCTATCTTGGTTTCTTTGATTGTCCCAGGTTCCAGACTACTAGCCTTGGATACCCCTGACCACACCCCCCCCCCCCCCCCCAGCAAGGCAAGAAGGCAAAGACACAGCCAAGTTCTGCTTCAGACAACAGGCTCCATGGATCAGCAACATGAAGTCAGGAGTAAAGAGTTCACATGAACTCTGGGTTCTCTAACGTTCCTCACCCCCATTCATTTGAGAAACTTGGGATGAACAGCCAAGCCCACTCTGGATACCTTCAGATCTAGGCTAGGAGACTCAAGAGATCTCTGTACCACAGACTCCCCTGATTCCAAAATGGCATCTGCATCAGACTTCCCCTCCTTTACAGAGAGCTTCCTCTCTAACCACATAACTAGGAGGCAGAAGGCATCCAGAAAACCTTTCCTCTACTACCCACAGGATAAGAAGCCTCACCTCTACTTCCCCTGAGTCAAAGATATTCTGCCCCACAGACCCAGCAAAATCCAGAGCTGAAGCAGTTCAATCTGTACACAAGACAGTGTTTTGCAAGCTCACTTGGTACCCACGCAGCCTTTCACGCCTCACTGCCCATAACGGCCACTGCTTCCACTATGTCGTTGGAGCTGAACTGCCCCAGCACTACAGCCACAGCTCACCTTGTGACCCAAGCATGGTTTTCAGAGCTCAGCAGTCCACACACTGCTTTATGACGTTCTTTTGCCTGTTTCTCTCTTTTTGTTGTAAACTTTATTCACTCGAACTCCTTTCTGAGATGCTGGGCCGATTGTAAGCTCCTCTCTCACTTTCCAGCTAAACTGATTTTTTCAGAAACAGGGCTCAGATCAGAAAAAATGGAAAGAAAGAAGAGGCAAGAGCAAGGCAAGGAAGAGGGACCCAGATTCTTTTGGGTGTCTTTTCCCCAGACTCACAGAATCCAGGGAGGAGAAAAACCCCTCACTCTGCTCTGCTTCACTGAATTCATTCGGCTCTCTAGCCATTGTCCAAGGAGCTTGTCCACACTTTCACAGAAGCAGCCACACACAGATCACATGTCTACCTTCTGATGGATTACAAAAGCTAACTTAGACATCACCCTACCAAATTTAAGCAAACTAACTGGAAAAGGATCTAAAGAACAAACCGTAGATCTGAATTTAGCCATCATTTTTTCCATTTCTTTTTCCATAGCTAGCTGAAATGAGGTCCAATTAGAATCTTCATCAACATTCCTCAAAGAGGCATCATAGCCACTATTAATAAAATCCCTAAAACCATTCCATACCTGCTGCTTAGAATCTAACAAATTATTTTGTTATTCAAGTTTACTGTTTACCTCAGTACCTGGGGCAATTCGTAGTCTGATGGATGTACTGCCTAGATTTTGTCTGACATATTTTCATATTAACTTTATTCTGTGAAACTGGAATGTTATTTGAGAGTTTTAACAGATGCAAAACAAATGTAAAACGACATAGGGAATAGCCAAATTCAATTACAGTCAAGCCACTGCAGGTGCTCTTTATAAATCAAAAGGTCTCCTCACAAGATCAATCTAAGCACACAATTTCAAACATTTCTGCAATAGCAAACAGGTAGAGTCTTACAATGCAGTTCCTTAAAGAAAGTGAACACTTTCACAACCATTTCCACAGTCCTGGTTTCCCACAATTCTGTGGCAAGGACCCCATAATTTGTCTTTACAGCAGGCTTTAACAATCTTCATCCCTCTCCTAGAGGCACACCTAGACAATTAGGTTTTCTTGATTACTACAATGTATACATGAGCTAAATCTGCATACAATGGGTCCCTAATATATGCAAATTTATCTCATACATATTCCTTATGATAACCCTGAAAATCCAAGTGGCTAGGTGAGCCTCCAGGAGACAGTTGAGAAGCGCTGTCCTATGGAACAGAGGTAACCCAATTAGCTGCAAAAGAAGGAACCAGGTTGTAAGGCATGAAAATGGTAAATGTTTATATGAAATCTCTTTTACTATTACTACTAATTTCGTTTAATTGAATTATTCAATATATTTACATACCGTAAATATAAATAGCATTTCAAAAATGCACAAATAAAAGCTAACCTAAGAACACCAAATACAAAATGCCACTCAACAGAACCCACATTCTACTCCTTTATTTACTATCCCCCCTTCTTTAAAGATATCTCAAACAGATATTCAAGTCTTATTATCCTTAAGGAAATTATCTAATTATAATGGACCATAAAAATATATTGGATTCAGTGAAAGGCTACCAAACATTTGCATGGAATTAAAAAAAGAAAGTAGCCCATACAGTCAAAGCAAGTGGTTTCAGATACAGGAATTCCTTCCTCCAAATGAAACTACCTAAATCTGAAAACAGATACAATTTTTGTCCACAAAAAAGCAATTCCTTGTACTTAAAATAAACTTTAAGCACATTAACCTTGTCTACTTCACTAAAGAATTTGACAAGAACAGTAGCCCTGTTGGGAATATTAGCTGAGGAAGATGCCAAAAAAAGCAAAGATATCCAAGGTATCAGACAATGCTAATCCCTCAGGTTGTTCTTCCACCACATTCCCAACCATTTTTCTAGAAGCTAAATAACACAATTTAAATATAACAATAAATTGAACATCAGAAAATCCAAGTATCTCAGACAGATATTTCCTTAATAACTCAGTAGGAGACAACAGCTGATTTTTCAGGAAAATTAAAAAACCATAAATTACAAGATTTCATCAAATTCTCCGCTTGATGATGGAGTTGTTAATATTGGAGACCCCAATGGCCTGATGAACTGCCACCTGGAACTCCAATTTAGATACAGTAGTTTCCACATAGCCCAATTTAGTCCCCTGATTTCTTAATTTAGCAGCAGTAAAAGAAGAAACACTGTCCGTGATTGCTCAAAGGAGTCAGTATAGGATGCTACCATCCAAATATCAATCAAAGAAATGGCAGGAACAGAAGTTCTAACTGCTTCAGAGGAAATATCCAAAGGAGGAAAAGAAATGATGTTCGGAAGAGGTATCCATCCTTCCATGCCTGGAGAACTAGCCTGTAATGTAGCCCCCACAGGAACCTGAAGCTGCTTGAAATCCGGAGACGAAAACAAAGCCTCTGGTGAGGAATGTAGTGGCTCTATAGGAGGAGTTGGAGTTCTTGACACTGAGCTTACAGAAGTCCGAGAGAGTTCAGAGGTATCAGAGGTCAAAACCTGTATGCCTACATTAGCAGTACCTGAGACCACCTGAAGATATTTATCCACTGGGCCACTTACTGTCACTCCCCATGTAGTTTTCTTTTTTTTTTTTTAATTTTCTCTTCCTAATCATGACAGGCAAATATCGAATCAAAATCCTAGCACTTCCAGGCACCAGAAAGGCCTAACATACCCTTTTGGCCACATCCCTTTGGTCACATGCTGCAAAGGGTAGTTATTTTAAATAGGGAGATGCCAAGTCGCTTCAATGATGTCCGGGGATGGGTAGGATCTCAAACAGGAAGGCCCAGAACAGTTCTTACTCACCAATTGCTGGCCTCCAGTGCTCTTCAGTTGACAATGCTCCTGCACAATGGTGTCTCACAACTTTCTCAGGTACCCCTGCTCTCTCGTTCATGCCATAGACGATAGCTAGTTTAAAAAGGGAGACGCCGAGTCACTTCAGTGACATCAGGGGGTAGGCAGAACCTCAACCCGGAAGGTCAAGTCAGCTCTTACTCACCATTCACTGGCCTCCAGTTTTCTCCAAATGACAATGTCCCTACACACTAGTATCTCACAACTCTCTGGTACCACTGCTCTCTCCACTACCTATTATTTCTATAGCACTACTAGGCATATATATTGCTGTACATATACACATATAAAAACTGTCCTTGCTCAAAAGATTAAGGGCAGAACTCAGGCACAGCCATAATTTACATGCATCTATTTACACCTACTTCCATGTGGGTTCATGTTAGCCACGATTCTGCAGGATGGGGGTGAGGGGATATTTTCTAGGCTGAAAACTCACCTCTTCACTGCTGCTTTTAGATCTTAACTCACCTGATCTCTTTTTTCTTTTCCTTTCCCCCTTGTTTCATCCCTGCCTACACCTTCTGTGTTGTCGGTCTTGACTAGATTGTAAGCTCTGATGAGCAGGGTCTGTCTCTTACATGTCTGTGCAGCGCTGCATACGACTTGTAGCGCTATACAAATGCTCAGTAGTAGTAGTATAAAAACACAGGTGCCTATGTGTCTTTATAAAATAGGGGCAAAACAGGTGCACATTCGGCCTCTCCATCTAGGCAAGCTGTTATAAAATTATGTCAATGAGATAAATTTAATAAGAATATTTTGCTTTTATAAAATTATCCCAAGGGTTACAGGCATAAACAAGTATATACAGTGCCAAAATAGCACATGCTTAAAACACATCCCCACATGCAAGCACGTTCAGGGGTGGAGTCTGGTCAGTGCAGAAGCAGAATCACGATTTGCGCATGTATTTCATAAAACATGCAAGTATTACCTGTGAACATTTACACCTGCTCTCGAACATACATTAATGCTGACGGATTCAATCTAGCCACAATCTCTGTCACTTTTGCCCCCGGTATTTTATAAAGACAAGCAGGCATATGTTAAAACTGCCTCAAAATAGGTGGTCTATTATAAAATTATCTTCGGTGTGTTTCTGAAATGCTCTGAAGATGCTTTCGATGCAGATGCAGGGGGAACATTACACTAGAACAGGACCAGCATTAGAGAAGACTACGTGATCATCTCTAGGGCAACAGCTTCTGAGGAGCAGAAAAGCAGCAAGACAACAGATCCTGACAGACACAGATGTTCAAGGAGGCATCAGCACATTCTTCTCCCTGCGGGTGCGACCATACATATGAAGTCAAGTTTAATACGTAAATGTATGATGCCCAATTCTGCATTTGTACGGGACTGATGTGGGAGGGGCGCTGATTCCATTATCACAATTGTTGATACTCCTCATCAAAATCCCGGGGGAGGTTGAAAGTTGCCCTGGGCGCTCAGTATCCTCGCAGCGGTTCTGTCAGGGCCGGAGGGGGAGGCTCGGGAGGGTTATTCACAGTGTCACTTTCGAGTAGTCCCGACACGGAGGAAGGGGGGGGGAGACGGGACTCAATCTCCGCTCACCTCTGAGTGATGTCGGCCAGCTGCGCCCTCTGGAAGTCGGCGGCCAGCCGCCGGATCTCATCCCAGCCGGTAGCCATGGTGAGAGGGCGGCGCGACGCTTCCCAGGCTCGTCTCGCGGCCGCCGAGCGAAGGCCCACGTAAGCAGAGCGCCGACCCGACGGCAACCGGCAGAGGACAAACTTCCGCAGCCGCGCCCCCACTCGTGAAAGCTCCGATATCGGGCGTTTCATGGTGCGCTTTGTGATTCTCTTTAGCGCTTTATAGTACACTTTGGTTGTACATGCGTAAAAGTGTCGTGGTAGTAAGTTTCTTGACTTGAATCAGATTCGGCTCTGTTTGTTCTTGTACTGGCGGTCTGGGCAAGCTTAGGTGGGTGGATGCCCTGCCACTCGACCGTGCTTAGGAATTAATCATCTGAAAGCATCAGCTGCTTTGTTTTTACATACATATTGCATGAACGGTCTTCCTTTATGACTCCCCTGCACCTGGGGCAGTTACCCCTCTTGCCCATAGGAAATAGCAACCCTCCACCCCTGTGCTCCATCCTTGCAGCTCCCTCTCAAGGTGCTTTCACAGAGTTCTTCCCAGCTCTCTCCTCCTCCAAGTTCTCAAGCACTCTTAATTCCCAACTTAAGCTTTATTTTGCAATGACTGGGTTAGGGACCTTGGCTCCCTTTCCTTCTCCTCACATATCTAACCGATAGCTAAAACCTGTTGTTTCTTTCTCTATAACATTTACAAAATTTGCCCCTTCCTCTGTGAACACACTACTAGAACAATTATCCACTCTCATAACTTCACTACTGCAACCTCCTCCTTGTTGGTCTCCCTCTGAGTCAGCTCTCTCCCCTTCAATCTATTCAGAACTCTGCTGCGCGACTAATCTTTCACCAGCCTTTCACCAGAGGTGTTGTAGACTTCTGTGCAGAAGAAAGGCCTTGTAATCTATTTCTGGTTGCACCTTGCCATGAAAGCCCAGGGTTGGGTCAACCAGGAGTCAACACCGATTTCGCAACGCATACATGAAGACACTACAAGAAAAAAAACTCCAAGGGGCTTGTTTACTAAGCAGCGGTAGCGGCTTCCAGTCGATATCGGAGCAGCAACCCCACTGAATTCAGTGAGGCCGTGACTCCAATATCGGTCAAAAGCTGCTACTGCTGCTTAGTAAACAAGCCCCTTAGAGTCTTACAGTATATGAAAAAAAGAAACCCTTGTTAGCATTTCATCTGTTTTTATTTTATTTTATTTATTTAACATTTCTTATATACCGCGCTATTTGTCATCAGTGCGGTTTACATTGTAGCAATAAAACACATTGGTCAGATAATTTGACTTTCGTTTACAGATAACAGGGAAATAACTTGGAGTTAAACAAGGGGAAACTATATACAATCTTGGTAACTATATGTTGGTACATAAGTCGGTTCTATGCAGTCATATAGGATAGGTATGGGGTTGTGAGGGCAAGGGGTGGGAAGGGGGAGGGATTTCCAGAGGTTTAAAATGTGTAGTAAAGAGGTGGTGTTTGAGGGCTTTTCTAAACTGTCTCAGGTCTCTAATTGCTCTGATGCAGGGAGGGAGTTTGTTCCAGCATCTGGGGGCAAAATTGACAAAAGCTCTGTTGATGGTTGACTGGTTTGTCTTTATGGAATCACTTGGTATGATTAGCATGTCTACTGAGAGAGATCTTCTTGGCCGGTTGTTCTCAATATATGTTTATCAGATCCGAGATGTCTGCAGGAGATAAGTTGTTGAAGGCCTTGAAGGTAATGAGGAGGGCCTTATATAGGATTCTACAGTTTATTGGAAGCCAATGAAGCTCTTTTAGAATGGGGGAGATGTGTTCGCTCCTTGCGGCTCCGCAGAGGACACGGGCTGCTGCATTCATGGCTAGCTGTAGGGGGTTGATGGTGATCTTTGGAAGGCCATGCAGTATTATGTTAGCATAGTCGAAGTGTGGAGTGACTATCGCTTGGAAGATAGTGCGGAAGTCATCAGGTTCCAGCATAGGTCTCAAGTGCCGCAGGGTTTTAATCTTGAAGTAGATTGTTTTTACGGTGCGTCTTATATGCTCCTTGAAGTCCAAATGTCGATCCAATATCACTCCCAGATAGTGAATGTTGGGTTTGACCGGAAGTTCAGCATCTCTGACTTTTAGGGTAGGAGGAGGAGGGAAGCATTTATTTCTTGTGATTACTAGGACTTCCATCTTTTTGAAGTTGATAAGGAGGTTTTGAGTAAGTAACCAATCTGTTATTGCATTAAAACAGTTGATTAACACTGTGTAGTCTGGGCATGCAACAGTTATGGGTGAGAATAACAGCACATCGTCTGCATACATGAGGCAGGATATGCCGAAAGAACGAGCGATGTCGCAAATTGGCTGCATATAGATATTGAACAGAAGCGCAGACAGGGAGGAGCCTTGGGGCACACCTTGGGTCTGCTGGAAAGGATCAGATGTAGCGTTACCAATGCGTACTTGTTGCCGTCTGCCTTCCAGGTAGGATTTGCACCAGTCCCATGCTCGATCGTGGATTCCTTTTTCTTGAAGGCATCTCAGGAGGTGCGTGTGATCTACGGAGTCAAACGCAGCCGCTATATCCAGAAAGATTAATGCGAAGCCCTTCTTGATATTATCAATGCCACTGATAAGTGTGTTAATTAGAGTTGTTAGTAGCGTTTCCACTCCGTGGGCCTCCCTGAATCCATGTTGACAGGGATCTAATGGGGAAGAGGAGTCTATATGCTGTTGAATCTGTCTCTGGGTTAGCTTCTCGAGAATTTTAGCTAGTAGTGGGATACCATAAATTGGTCTGTAAGAGTCCTCTCTCATCGGGTCCAGTTGGTTGTTTTTTAGCAGTGGACGAATGGAGGTTTGTTTGAGAGCATCTGGGAAGACACCGGATTCGAATGACATCTTCACGATGCTGGCTATGAATGGGCTGAGATCTGTGCGCATAGTCCTAATCCAGTGCGCTGGACATGGGTCAGTTGGGGCGGTTGTTGTGTTGATGGAGGCAATTACTTCAGCTATGGTCTTTACAGAGGGTGGGGCAAGTTTGGTAATTGGGAGCTGCGGGTGGGAAGACTGGGAGGGTTCTTGTGGTGATGCAGTAGTTATTTTTATTGCCTTTGATTGTATATAGTTCGCATAATCTTGGGGCTGAATAGATTCTTGTTGTGGTGGGGACGGTTGTCTTGTATAGGATTTTACTAAGTCGAATAGTTCCCTTGGCTTATTCAATGAGCAGTTGAGGATCTCAGCGTGGAATTCCTTCTTCCTGGCCCAGGTAGATTCGCGATGTCATTTAAGATGTTCCAAATAGGTGACTTGGTCGGAGGGATTACGTGTAGTTCTCCATTTCCTCTCTAGTTTTCTGAGGTGGATGAGTGAAGTACGTAGTTCAGGGGAGAACCAAGGGACAGACTGTTTCTTAGTAGCTAGGTGTTCAGGTGTCGATTTTTTGGCAGCGACCGGGTGCTCAGCGTATGAGGCGAGGGTTTCATTCCAGTTGCTTACCATTTCATTGAGGTTGACTGTTGGTTGGTCGAGTTTGGGAAGTGCGTGCATTGTGAACTTTTCTCTGTCAAGTTGCTTGAATCTAGTAGGTCTTGGACATTTGGTTGTACTTGTGCAGCTGTCTGAAGTTTGAAGCGCTGGAATCCGAAAGGTTATCAGATTATGATCTGACCAGGGGACAGGGGTGATAGAGAGCTCAATTTGGTTCAGCTTAATTGCATCTGGTTGAGGGATGAAGACTAAGTCCAAGAGGTTCCCATGTTGATGTGTAGGTTCCCTCACGATTTGCTTGTAGCTGAAGTCAGACATTGCTTCTAAGAAGGTATTGGCTATGGTAGGTTGAGTAGAGGCCAGGTTAAAGTCTCCCAACAACCAGTTTGGTTTGAAGGGATCTGTAGGATTGCAGGCGAGGTCTATGATGTCTGAGAGTTCGTCTGACTGAGCACTTGGAGCCCTATAGATGAGGTTAATGGAATTGAGTTTGTTGGTAATAGTTAGTGTATTCAGGTACTGTGTACTTTTGGTTAAGACTGTCTGATATTGTAGTGCTGTTTTTGCCAGTATTAGGACTCCACCACCCCTTCTGTGTTCTCTATTACAGGTATAGATTGAGAAGTCAGGTGGAGTAAGGTTGTTTAAAATTACATTGTCTGTGTCAGAGAGCCAAGTTTCAGTGACAAATAGTATATCCAGATTGAGGTTGTCTAGTAAATCCATGATCACAGGCCATTTATTGCAGGCAGAACGTGCATTGACGAGAGCGCACCTAAGGTCCCGCAGTGGCTTTGCTTTCTTGTCATTTGTGGTGGTAGTGAGCTCTATGGATATATAAAGTAGGTGTGACTGTCTTCTATTGTAGGGGTTTGGGGGTGGCTAATATTGGTTATTGGAGTGTTTCCTACTTGCATTGTGGATTGGTTGGATAGGGCTGTAGTGATTTGAGAATGCAATAGAGTCATGGAAAGTACTGGCTAGAGTATAGATCAGTGCAAGAGTGATTAATGAGTAGGCCATTTATATTGGTTTAATGGGTTTTCTTTAGATGATCAGAAATGCTTTGTGTTAGGGAGAACGTTTCTGTTAGGCTGTTATTCGTTCTGGCACTGCAGATGGTAGTTGAACCCCTACCATACTTCTCTTTCCCTTCACACAAGGCCAGCACTGCCATTAAGTGAACTAGGCAATCGCCTAGAGTGTCAAGCCTCCAGCAGCACTGATTGCCACTGCTGTAGCCCCTACCTGGGGTCTACAGCGGCGGCAATGACTCAGAAAATGCAAGGCAGCTCTTACCTCAACTCACAGGCACTGCTCCGCAGTTTCTGCCCTCTATTATGCCTCTTCTGTCCCCTTCCAACACAGACTTCAAAAGCAGAAGTCTGTCTCGGAGGGGGGATGAAGAGGCACTAGTTGAGGAAAGAAATTGTGAGGCAGTGCTGGTGAGTTGAGGAAAGTACTGCCCCGCGTTTTCTGAGCCGCTACTGCTGCTGCTACAGGCCCCGAAGAGGGACATCAGCAGTGGCAGCAGGAAGGGGAGGGGGAGTAGGATGGAGGGACCCATTTAGGGAGCTTACAATCCTTGCACTGGCCCTGCCTTCACTCATATAATTTCTATCCATGAATATTCCACAGTGCACTTTGTTTCCTGAAGAACTCTTATGCTATCTGATGCAATGCCTTAATTAGCAGATAGTGTCACACCTCCAGAAATGTGATCCACCCTTTCTTTGCGATACAATTGATATTTTGATTTTCCTCATTTCAACATGTTTCTGAGATGCCTATTATATTTACTTCATCACTCAATAATACACATTTTAACTCTCAAATCTTATTTTTCAAACTTCTAGCATTTGCATACAGACACGTCAAAGGCTAGCAGAGTGACTCACGCTGACAAATACAGTGGTGTGTGTATGTGTGCCCTTTGCCCTATCTTCTCTCCTCTCTCTCCCAGTCATCTGCTCTTTTACAGTCAAGCCTCCTACTGTGGAATCTGTCTTCTGATGAACAAACTGCATTTCCAGCAGACAGTGTCACATTATTTTTCCTATTACAGAATTCAAAAACACAATCACCTATAATATTTAAGGAGAGATACATAGAAACATGATGACAGAAAAAGACCACATGGCCTATCTAGTCTGTCCTTCCATAACAACTACAATCCAATACATCCAATATTGTATAACCACAAAAAAACCTCTCCTCCAATCCAATAATACAATATATGCTATTCAAAGGACCTCAAATAACACTTTTTTCAGGCACATCAAGCCCAGAATATAGAGGCTATCTGGCCAGATTAGTATGATTCATCATCGGTCCAAAGAATTAGTAAAAGTATTTAGAAAAGCCAATTCATTTATAGCTTTAAACAGTATACAAACATTGAACAGAACAACCAAACATCCAATGGAATATTGTGTTTCAATAAACTTATCTGTGCCAGGGATCTAACAGATTTTGAAATTCTTCCTGGGTCCCTCAAAATCATGAACATCAGCTTCCTCTATTTGTATTTAATCTATATAAACCAAATATCAACATGAATGAAATAGTAAATGGTTTATATAACAAAAAGAAGAAAAATAAATACTGGAAAACACCATCAAAACCATATACGTAAACATTAGCCCACAAATACAGGAAAAAAGAAGGAGGGGCACAGGAAACTTTGGCACTAAATACCAATGACAGAAAGCCAACTCTCTAAAGGCAGACGGAGATTCACACGCCAGCCGCGGGAGGCTCTAACACTAGTTTAGGCTGTTCCCTAGCAGACAAAAATTCCAAGAGTTGTTTCAGTTCAAAGAGCAGAAGAGACTTATCATTATAGGTAATATAGCAAAGAAAGGGAAACCTCAAGACAAACATAGCCCAAAAACTCCTTCCTCCTCAGCTGAGTGGCACGAGAGAAATAACGTAGTTGCTTACCTGTAACAGGTGTTCTCCAGGGACAGCAGGAATCAGTGCTCACATATGGGTGACATTGTCACCAACACCGCGCGGAGCATTTCCCCAGATTTCAAAGAAAGTCTTTGGGAATGCCACCACGCATGCGTGGTCCCCTTCCCGCCCAAAGATGCCATCTTACAAAGTCAGGTGCCATAGCTATAGCCTCTCTTCAAGATGATGACAAAAATATACAGCAGCTCCAAGGGGAGAAGGGAGGGTTGTGAGGACTGATTCCTGCTGTCCCTGGAGAACACTTTTTACAGGTGAATAACTACGCTTTCTCCAAGAATAAGCAGGAAGTCAGTCCTCGCATATGGAACTCCCTAGCTACAGGTTACCGAGGACTTGTAGGAAAAAGCATGGCAACACCATGAGCAGTCGCCAGTGAAAGTCAAAGGCAGCCCGAGGACTCCAGGTCCATAGATGGCCACACTCCCAGTAGCCAGAACAAGGAGAGTCGCAGGGCAGGAGGTGCTTAAACCCAGAACAGATTACGACGTACAGCCTGGCCAAAGGCAGTGTCCCATCGGGACTCCCTCTCCAGGCAGTAATGCACCACGAAGGTGTGAGTGGAGGACCAGGTGGTGGCCTGGTAAATGTCTTCCAGTGGCACTGAGCGCAGGCTAGCGACCAACGTCGCCATCACTCGGATATTGTGAGCCATGACTCGGCAGTCTAGGGGAAACCCAGCCTGGGCCTGGGCAAAGGCGATGCAGTCCGCATCCAGATGGACAAGGTATGCTTGGGAACCGCCAGCCCCAGACGGGTGGGATTGAAGGAGACGAAGAGCTGCCCAGATCTTCGGTGGTCCCGAGTCTGTTGCAGGTAGAAAGAGAGCCCTCTTAGAATCCAGGGTGTGGAGAATCGCTGACACCCGGTCGGTGTGGGGCTTCAGGAAGAAGGTGGGCAGCAGATGAAAATCTGAGACAACCTTCGGGAGGAACTTGGGGTGAGTCTGCAGGACCACCCTGTTCCTATAAATCCTCATGGGCGGAGGTGAGAGCCACCAGGAAGGCCCCATTCCATGACAGATGCTGCAGTAGGCAGGTAGCCATGGGCTCAAAGGGCAGCTTGGTCAGCTGCGTGTGGACAACATTGAGGTCCCATTCCATCGGAGGAGAGCAGGTAGGAGGCCTGGAAAGGAGCAGGCCGTGCATGAAACAATAGAAGCGGTTGCCCCGAAAGAGGCTTTCCCTTGATGGGGGGTGGTGGTTCACTGAGATGGCACTCAGGTGAACCCTGACCGAGTTAGACTTCAGCCCAGACTGCGAGAGGTGGAGCAGATACTGCAAAACCAAACTGGCTGGTACGGCAGATGCTGCAAGACCAGAGGCTGGTAGGGCATGAAAATGGGTTCACTCGAAGCTCTGGGCACCACACCAAGAACTGACACCACTTGAAGGCATAACCCCATCTGGTCAAGTCCTTTCGTGAGGCCAAAAGAATGTCCTCGATCTCCATGGAAAGATGGTAGGAGGCTAGAGCAACCTGCTCAGCTGCCAAGCTGTGAGGGATAGGGACCTCAGATTGGGGTGGAGAAGCAGACCCTCCTCCTGCATCAGTAGCTCCGATGAGAACCCGAGCAGGACTGGGGGCTCCATCGAGAGACGGAGTAGCAGGGGAAACCAAGACTGTCTGGGCTACCTCGGGGCTATGAGAATCACTGAGGCTCTGTCCCGCTGCACCTTGAGAAGAGTCCAGGCAATGAGGGACATGGGGGGGAAGGCATATAGCAGGCCTGTTTCTCATGAGATAAGGAAGGCAACCGGGGCCACCCTGCCGGGGTACGGGAGGGACTGCAGAACCGGGGGAGCTGCAAATTCGCAAGACTGGCAAAAAGGGCCAGATCTGGAGTCCCCCAATGCTGGAAGAGCCGCTGCACTGTTTGGGGACACAGGCGCCACTCTTGCGGCCAGAGGACTCTTCTGAGCTGGGCTGCCACTGTATTGTCCTGACCCGGGAGGTAAGTGGCCCAGATGGTCATGCCCTGGTTCACTGCAAAGGAGCATAGGGCTGTCGCCTCCGAACAGAGGCTGTAAGAGCAGGTACCTCACTGTTTGTTCACATAGAACATCGTGACTTGATTGTCCATCTGGACCAGCACTGCTCAATGCTGCAGGCTGTCCCTGAAAATCTGGAGAGCGAGGCAAATGGCCTAGAGCTCCAGCAGGTTGATCTGCTGCCGGGACTCCTCGAGGGCCCAGGTTCCTTGAGTGTGCTGCCCCTGCAGTGAGCTCCCCAGCCCTTCAGGGAGGCGTCCATCATTAAGACCACCTGATGCACTGGAGCTTGGAAGGGCATACCTCGAAGCAGGTTCCGAGACTCCTGCCACTAAGCAAGAGACACCGCTGTGCTGGGAGAAACCGAGATAGGGTCTTGGAAGCAACCGGTTGACTACGCCCATTGCGCTCAGAGGCACCACTGCGTCGCCTACATGTTGAGACGGGCATTGGGCACGACATGGACCGTGGAGGCCATGTGGCCGAGAAGGCGAAGCATCATCCGGGCCGAGATGGCGCTGCAGCACCGCACTTCAGACGCCAGGGAGACTAGGTGGCCTGCCCTGTCCCAAGGAAGAAAAGCCATGGCCCGAAGGATGTCTAAGCGAGCCCTGATGAACTTCAGGGACTGAACTGGAGTGAGGTGGGACTTTGGGTAATTGATCACGAACCCCAGATGCTCCAGGAGCAAATGGTGCAGTCTGTAGCTTGCCTGGCTTTGGAGGCCGTGCACCCTGATTCAAGCCAGTCATCTAGATATGGATAGACAAAGATGCCCTGGAGCCATAGGTGGGCTGCAGCCACAGCCAGGCACTTTGTGAAGATCCGTGAGGCCGAAGGGAAGTACCCTGTACTGGTAATGGTTTCCCTGAACCATGAAGCGGAGGTACCCTCTGTTTTTGTGATGGATGAGGATGTGAGCGTAAGCATCCTTTAAGTCCAAGGAGCATAGCCAATCGCCCTGCTGGAGGTAGGGCAATAATGTTCCAAGGGAGAGCATCTTGAATTTCTCCCGCACCAGGAACTTGTTGAGGTTCCGCAGGTCGAGGATAGGCTGAAGGCTCCCTGTCCGCTTCGGGATGAGTAAGTATCGGGAGTAAAACCCCCATCCTCGGAAGTGCAGTGGGACTGGTTCTACCGCGCCATCCTCGAGGAGGCCTGCGAGATCCTAACTCAGGAGGCCGTCTTGCTGGGGAAGCTGACATAGCTCCCCAGGGAAGTACAGAGGAGGGGCCTGGTCCAGATTGAGAAGACAGCCCTCCCAAACAACCTGGAGAACCCAGGCATCAGTGGAGATGGATTCCCACCTGTGGGAGAAATGAACCAGACGCCCCCCAACGGACAGCCGCCCTGCCAGAGGACAAGAGGCTATGCCGATGCTGTCAAAATCCTAAGGGTGGCTGAGCCGGTGTCCGGGGTTTGGTCTTGGGACCCTTCGGCTTACGAAGGCTGCAGACCGTGGTCTTCCCCTGACTGCCCTGAATGGGGGTCGACGCCAGCAGATAGGCTGGCTAGCCCCTGTACAGGAGCCCCTTCTGATGGAAGAAAGGCTTCTTGCTCTACTGCTTCTTCCTGGGGAGGGAGGAAGTTTTCCAGGGAGAGGTGAGTACAAGTCATGTACTCCATCTCAATCTCCGCTGCCTTATCCTCCATGGGCTTGCCAAATAGTTGCTCTCCAAGGCAAGGGATGTCCAGCAGCTTCTCCTGGACCCACTGTTCCAGGTCCGAGGACTGGAGCCAAGCCTGCTGGTGGGCTCCGATGCCAGCCGCCACCACCCGGGAAGAATACTTGAAGCCGTCGTACACTGCTCACAAGAAGTACTTCGAGCATTCTCCGATGGACTTTGAGAGGGCCTGAAAACACTAGAGATGGTCTCTGTCAAGTCCCGCTGCAAAGCCTCTAAGCTCTCTAGCGAGGTCACGGAGGAACATCCGAATGTATAATTGGTAAACTTGGATGTGGCATGACAGCATGGAGCCCTGATAAGCCTGCCCGAGGGCATCAGACTTTCTGCCCGGCGGGACTGACGAATGAGTCATCGGGCTCGTTAGCTTCCGCATGGCCAATTCGACCACCATCGAGGTGTGGGGAAACAGCTTTCTGAAACCACGGGCCTCGCTGAACCCTATACATAGCGTCCAGGCACTTGCTCACGATCGGGAGAGAGTCCGGGGTCTCCCACATGCATACAGAGGATTTGGTTCAGAATGGGAGGAACTGGCACCAAGAGAGCCTCTTTTGGAGGGGCTTTATATTGCAGAATATCAAACTCCTCAGCATGGGGCTTCTCCTCTGACTTGGTGACGAGAGCCGGGCCCATGCCATGTCCCGGACGAACTCCAGAAAGGTGTCCTGGGGTGGTGACCACCGCCTCTGGGTCAGCGGAAGGGATCGTAGGGGAATTCTCGATGGGAGCGAGTCTCCGTGGAGGTCTCCCCGTTGGACTCCCACTCTGAGTAGTCCATGGAGGACTCGAGGTCGGGCAGCTCGAGATGGGTCGGTGACCTGTGCCAGATCTCTGAGGCCAAAACTTGCCCAGAGCCGGAGGCGCTTGCCTTAGAAGATCTTGTGCTCAAGGAACAGGACAGAGATCGAGACCCGCACCGAGGATCCTCACGAGGCTTCTGGCTCTTGGGGATCACTGCGACAGCCCGGGGAGTCTTCGAGGAACCTTGGGAGACTCCAGAGGTTGTGAGGCCAAAGAGTGGGAGGCTACCGGGTATACCGGGGCTGCCTTACAGAAGAGATCATCCAACTTCTGCTTATGATTCTGAATGGCCTTGGGGACATCTTGTTACAGAGGGAGCATAGCTCCGGGTCATGGTTGGCTCCTAGATACCTGAGACAACAGTTTTTTGAACACCTATCACATTTCTTAAAACCTGCGGCCATTGGGGGAAAAAGGACCCCTGTGAGATCGAAGATCCTCGACATGGCCAGTGGTTAAAAAGGGCGCAAAAGTGCGGTAAAAACAAAAAAAGGCAAAACGGAAAAAACCCCAAGACCAGGGCCGAAGCAGAAGCGGTAAAAACAAAAAAAGGCAAAACGGAAAAAACCCCACGACCAGGGCCGAAGCAGAGGTGCTCGAGAGGCGGGAAGAGGACCGACAAAGGCCGGATAGCAAAAATAGGTTGGAAACAGAGAAACGTTTTTCGGGGACGAGACACACGTCCAAAGGGCTCTACGGAAAAAAAGACTGAGTAAGATGGCACTTTTGGGCGGGAAGGGGACCACGCATACATGGTGGCATTCCCAAAGGCAATGAGTCCTCAAGGTACCCCGTAAAGTCCCCCAGACCCAAACGTGAAGCCTCGCCCCCCCCCTCCCCAATTACTCATGCCCAGATACAGATATTATGCCCGGGAAATAGGAAGTAGACCCTCTAGGGGAATTTCAATGTCTCCCTGAAATATCTACGAATCATTTCCATTGGAGATAGGGCATGAGATCTTGGAAAATGTAATCGTTTCAGATTATTTTTTCAGACCTGGTTCTTCAGGAGCTCTATTTTCTTCAATTGCACTGTTCCATCCTTAACCTGGGTCACCTGCAGCTCCCGGAGGTGCCCAAGTTCTTTTTCCAATCGAGAAAGCCTCTCCACATGGTCCGCTTGAGTTCTAGATGCCACATGGAAATCTTGTTTAACTTGCTATAAATCCTTAGTTAAGGTCCCAGCAATAGTAGTAAGGGAAGAGTGCAGAGTAGCCATTATTTTATTTATTTATTTATTTAGAGCTTTTCTATACCGCGCTCTTTAAAATCAGTGCGGTTTACAAGTAACATTTCTTTGTACAAAGCAGGACAGACCTGCTTTGTACTTACATTGAACAGGTATTGCAACTTGGATTTAGAACTGAGGTAACTATATACAAACTGAGCAAGGTGTCACTGAGCTGTTGTAGCGACATGGCGTGCTCTAATAACTATGTACAGGATTGTCAGTTATTTACAATTTAGATAGTTGGGCTGATGAGTGTGATTGCCTCAACCGATTAGGGTGTGCTGGTGGTGGTGTCAAGGTGGGTGGGGGTATGATGGGTGGAGTTTTATCGTTGGGATGTGAGTAATGTAGAAGAAAGAGGTGGTGCTTTAATGCCTTCCTGAATTGGGTGAGGTCAGTGATTGCTCGGATAGTGGTTGGGAGGTCGTTCCAGCATGTGGGTGCATAGAACACAAAGGCTCTGTTCTTTGTTGCCTGAGAGCATTTTGTTATTTCATTGGGGATTACTAGTGTGTTGGTAGCGAAGGTCCTTCTGGATCTATTTGGAGGAATGGGGTGGAGGAGGTCCGTTAGGGAGGAGGAGGATATTTTGTTGACGGCTTTGAAGGTAAGCAGTACTGCTTTGTAGGTGAGCCGGAAGTTGATCGGCAGCCAGTGTAGGTCTTTTAAGATTGGGGTTATGTGGTCTTTTCTGGAGGCCCCATGTAGGAAGCGGGCAGCAGCGTTCATTGCCAGCTGTAGTGGGTTCAGTGTGTTTTTGGGGAGTCCGTGCAGGATGGCGTTGGCATAGTCGAAGTGGGGGTTACAAGTGCTTGGAAAATTGTTCAGAAGTCATCTGGCTACATCAAGATGCCGAATTGTTCGCATCTTGTGGTAGATTGCCTTGATGGTGTTTCTTATGTGCGCTTTCATGAAGAGGTGCCGGTCTAGCATGATGCCCAGGTAGCGGATGGTGAGTCTGCTTGGGAGCTCGGTGTCTCTCACCTTTATTGATGCAGGAAGGGAAAAGGCTTTATTTCTTGTGATGAATAGTACATCTGTTTTGTTGCAGTTGATTCTATGATTCTGTGAGTGGAGCCAGTCAGTGACAGCATCAAAACATCTAACTAATGTCGAGAAGTCAGGTTGGTCGATGGTGAATGGGATGAAAAGCAGTACATCATCCACATATATCAGGCAGGAGATATTGAAGGAGCGGATGATTGCACATAACGGCTGCATATATATATATTGAACTGGAGGACAGAGAGTGAGGAGCCCTGGGGAACACCTTGTCTTTGTTGAAAAGGCTCGGAGGTCTTGGAGCCCATTCGTACCTGCTGCCATCTTCTGTTAGGTATGACTTGCACCAGCTTCAGGCTGAGCCTTGGATTCCCTTCTCATGGAGACGCGTCAGGAGCTGCTCATGGTTGACAGAGTCGAACGCAGAGGCAATGTCCAAGAAGATACCAGGGTACCCTCTTCTGATGTTGTCAATCCCTGTGATTAAGGTATTGATTAGTGTGGTGAGTAGTGTCTCAACGCCATGAGATTCTCTAAAGCCATGCTGGCATGGGTCTAGAGGGGCAGTGGTCTTGATGTGGTGCTGGATTTTACGTTGGATGACCTTCTTGATTATCTTGGCTAGCAGGGGGATGCTTGAGATTGGTCGATAGGATTCTGCCTTCTGGGGGTTCAAGTTGTTGTTTTTTAGAAGGGGCAGGATGGATGTCTGTTTGAGGCTTGATGGGAAGGCTCCTGTTGAGAAGGACAGGTCCATGATCTTGGCTAGGATTGGGCTGAATTCTGCATGCAGCGATCTTATCCAGAATGCTGGGCAGGGGTTGTTTGGAGCAGTGGTGGTGTTGATAGCCGCGATGATGTCCTCGATGCATCTCTCGGATGATGTTTTTGAATTGATTGGAGATTTTGAACGAATTGGATGTTTTCTCAGCTATTGTTGATTGGATGTTTGGTGTTTGTGCTGATATGATTTGAATTTCAGTAAGCTGATAGGCTGAATCACATCCTGGAGTGGGGTTAATGCTGTCTTTATAGTTCAGTTTGGAGGGACCCAGGAAGAATTTCAAAATCACTGTTACATCTCTGACTCAGATAATTTTACTGAAACGCAATAGTGCTTCGGATGTTTGGTTGTTCTCTTCAATGTTTGTAGAGGGGTCTATTCTGTAACACGAATAGCTTGCTATTCGTCTCCCTTCCAATTCCCGACTAAGCCTCCCTGCACAAAAAGGGAGTTTGTACGGGGAGGCTAGATGGGGTGGGAAGGGGGTGGTGTGGAGGCAGAGTTAGGGCAGGCAGTGGGCGGTCTGCAGCCTTGGATGTACAGGGCTGATTCTGATATTGGCCCTGTATGTCTGGGGCTGGCAGACTAGATGGGGAATGGCAGGCCTGGGTGGCGGCAAAGGTAGGAGGGAGTGCAGGAGATTCCCCACAGCCTGATCTTGGCCATGGGTGGTCAGATCAGGGATCGGGCTGCGGGGAATGAAAAAAAATGGTTAGTGACTGGGGATCGCGGCTCCTGAATGAACCGCGGTGTCATGGCAAACGGGCGCCATGGCTCCATTCAGGAGCCTGATTGAGTTAGCCGAGCAGAGGCCTGTATGTGCAGACTGACCGGAATCAGGTCCCGACATACACATACAGGCCTAGATGGGATTCTGATCCCGCGGGGGCTAGATGTGCCCTATGGGATCTGTAAACGGGGGCGCTGGGTGAGAATGTCCACAGTCTTGGCAAAGGCAAATATTAATATGACTTGCAAAGGATTGTGGGAAATGTAGTCCATTCGTACCAGACTCAGCAGTTCACAATAAATTAGTTGTGCTTGCTCGAATGTAAAGCAAAGATGAAATTTTATTTATGGGGTTATTTCTCCCAACACAGATATACTTGGTAGCACATAAAAAGGAATACTTGCTTTCAGTATTATACTTAGAAAAACAAATAAGGAAAAAACAACAGCTGAACTTGTTAAGCAATCAAATCAAAGCATAAAGACCTTGATGGGAACAGAAAGGTCTTTTCTGTAGGCCCCTGCTAATATCTTCTTAGCAGTGCTTCAAGGAACAAACAAAACCCACAAAGTAGGAAAAAAACTGTTTTTTTTTCAGGGATATCTTCCTGTATCTTCACACACACTCAGAAGTGTCCCTTCAGAGCTCACAGGCAATTAGGCAAGGCTCAATTGCTAACAATTACCAGCTGAAACCCTCTTGGCTGGTTTACTTTCTATTACGTGGCTCAAATCCTACTCAGAAGCTTTTCTGAGTAGATTAAAGAACAAGTTTATATTTCTTTGTGATGGTTGTTGTATTTTGTAACAGCATATTACCACAGACGTTTAGACAGAGAGCAATCCATGTACTCAAAGTCCCCATTTATAACATCTTCCCCTTCTTCAACTATCATGGGTTCAATATCATGGATTGGCACAGAGGAATTTCTCAATGGAACACTCTCAGGACAATACTTGTTTCCCTGCTGTCTTCCCAGTGAAGAGCTAGGGCATAGATCAGTGTTCATACCTGAGCTTCCATTGCTGTTATAGAGTTCCTCTCTAAATATCCTGGCCAGTATGTAGTCCATTTCTTATGTCCAGACTTCCAATCAAGATCCCTGGACACTGGATCTCTCTTCACATACCTTCTTGCACTGGTCTTAGGGTCCCTTCCAAGTGCAGCTGTCTCCCTCAAGATGCCGTCCGGGGATTCCTGGCTCTGCAATCCCACTCCTCTGGCTTTCCCCAGTCCAATGGTGTATGCTTGCCTCTGGAATGCCTCCCAGTATACGTACTGCTATGGACTCCTTTAGACCTCCCAAATGCTTTTCTCTTCTTTCTTCCAAAGTGTTTCTTTCTCTCTCTGTCCGTCAGCTCTGGCTTCTGCTGATGATGATGGTCAGGATGATCAAGGTGATTCTGCTCAAGATGATGATTCTCTGTAGAATAAGCTTTTCTTTTATCCTGCTTAGATGAATGCTCCACCCTAGCACAGCGCAGCTGTGCTGAATCAAGCCCTGCCCTTGGAGATGAGTGCTTGGGGATTACCTCATAGCCCTCCTGATTGAACACATGTTTCCCCACTTCAGCTCTTCTAATGGCTGTTGGAAACCTGGTGCATTCTGGGACTGGTAGTCTTTTATGGAAACATTCTGTTTTATTATTTCTACCAGGACAGGTTGCTTGTTCAGAGTCACTTCACCTCTATTATAGCTCCTTCCTGAACTATAATAAGCTTCCTTATCACATACCCCCCTGCTTAAGTTATTACGGACTGGTGTAACTGGTGAAACGTCTTCTTTACAGTCCGTAATACGGGAAAGGGCATCCGCATTTTTGTGTAACTTCCCAGCACGATGTTCCACTTGAAAATCAAATGCCCGTAAGGCCATGTACCAGCGTGTCAACCTGGCATTGTGGTTCTTCATTTGCTGCAACCACTTAAGTGGGGCATGGTCTGTGACCAATTGGAACTTCCTCCCTGTAAGGTAAAACCTTAATGCCTCCACTGACCACTTTATAGCTAAACATTCTTTTTCTATAGTGGAATACTTTTGTTCAGCCGGTGACAACTTCCTGCTCAGGTATATCACAGGATGCTCCTCCCCTTCATGACATTGGGATAGAACCGCTCCTAGCCCTACATCCGATGCATCTGTTTGAACCAGAAAGGGTTTCCTGAAATCCACCCCTTTCAGTACTGGTCCTGTACACAATTTCTCTTTTAGGACTGAAAATGCTTTTTCAGCTTCAGGAGTCCATTTTAACTGGTTTGGGCAATTCTTCCGCAGCATATCTGTGAAAAATGCACTTTTCTCTGCAAATTGTGGTATAAATCTACGGTAGTATCCAATAAGTCCTAAGAAACTTCTTAGTTGTTTCTTTGTTGTTGGAGGGGGAAAATTCCTGATGCTATCCTGGGCGGAACATCTAAAGAGGATCAGGGCAGTCCTATGCTCCATGAAGCAAGCGGGAATCACTTTAAACCCAAAGAAGTGTACCTTTGCTAATAGGGAGGTAAAATACCTGGGCCACCAAAATTAAACCTCTAATGAGCAATCATTAGAGGTTTAATTTTTCCTCTTCCCACTAGGTGGCCCAGGTATTTTACCTCCCTATTAGCAAAGGCACACTTCTTTGGGTTTAAAGTGATTCCCGCTTGCTTCATGGAGCATAGGACTGCCCTGATCCTCTTTAGATGTTCCGCCCAGGTGTTACTATGGATTATGAAATCATCCATATATGCAAAGGCATAATTTTGGTGGGGTCGAAGTACCTGATCCACTAACCTTTGGCAGGTAGCCGCTGCTCCATGCAGTCCGAAAGGCATCCTCTTGAACTGGAAAAGGCCAACGGGGGTGCTGAACGCAGTCTTCGGCTTTGACTCCCTGGTTAGAGGGATTTGCCAATATCCTTTTGTCATATCAAGGGTGGTTAAATATTGAGCTTGTCCAAGCTGGTCCAACAGCTCTTCAATTCTTGGCATTGGATATGCATCAAAAACTGATATTGCGTTTACCTGCCGGAAGTCAATACAAAATCTTAAAGAGCCATCAGGCTTTGGCACCAGGACTATGGGGCTATTCCAGGGACTCTTCGACTCCTCTATTACTCCCATGTCCAACATTTCCTGGACTTGTGCCACTACTTCCTGTCTCTTGGCTTCAGGCAAGCGGTATGGCCTTTGACGAATTAATTTCCCAGGTGGAGTTATTATCTCATGGGCAACCAAATGTGTCTCCCCGGGTATGGGAGTCAACACATCTGGGAATTCTTTAAGCAATTTCCTAATTTCCTCCTGTTGTACCACTGTCAGGTCTTCACCTATTTGGGGCTCTGATTTTTCTTTACAATCAGATACCTGAGGTCCCAAATCCTCCTCTTCATTCACCTCCCTTTCTCGGGCACAGGTGGCAGCTAAGCTTTTAACCCCTTTGTCTTCAGTAGAACCAAAGCCTTTGGTTCCATGCTCAGAATTTGCCAGGGATGTGACCTCCTCCACAGGTGGAAAACCCAGTCTCTCACATATCAATTGGGCAATTCTGTCTCCTATCTTCACATGATAATCATTCTGTCCAAAATTAAATAACAGAACTTTAATATTGCCCCTGTAATCGGGATCAATTACTCCCGCTCCCACATCGATGAAATATTTAAGGGCTAATCCGGACCTTGGGGCTACTATCCCATAGCATCCAATAGGTATTTCCACTTCGAGACCAGTGTCAACCAGGGCTCTCCCTTGGCTAGGTACAGTCACATTTTCTATACTGCACAGGTCAAACCCAGCAGCTTGAGGGGTTGCCCGCTTAGGAGCTTGGGCCTTCTCTGTGACCCTATGGTACTTAAAGACAAATGTCTGCTTCGGGGTAGTTTGGTCTTTTGGACGCTTAACCATCTTTTTAGCTGGGGTCTGAGGACTTCCAAACAAAGTCCCGGGAGCTATTACCATCATTCCTTCTCCCTCCTTCTTTCCTAGTCCTTCGAGTAGACCTTGCTTAAATCTTGGCCAGTCTCTTCCTAGAACTAAATCAAATGGTAGCCTAGGCACCACTGCTAACAGAACTTCCCCTTGTTCCCCCAGGCACTTAACCATTAGCCTATAGGTGGGATGTGATGTTGCAGCACCATGAATGCATCTGATGTGAACTTGGCTTTCAGGGGTTCTAGGCACAAATCCCTCTTGGGCCTCTATCCTCTTCCAAAGCCTCTTTGACAACATACTCTGGTCTGCCCCAGAGTCTAACAGAGCATTTGTGGTAATTCCCTGCACACCAACCATCAAAAGAAATCCTTCTTTGGGCTGTTTTAAATCAACACCCATTAAGCTAGTGTGTGTCTGGCATCCCCTTTCTAAATGTCCCCATTTTCCACATTTGAAACATTTCTTTTTACTCCACTGTGTCATCTGGGCTGGCACAGTACAATTATTTTCAGAAACAGTTTTAACCATTTTCTTTTCTGATACAGCACAGCTTGCCTCAGCACCAATCTTCAGAGGGCCACCCATTCTATGGCAAGCCTGCGTGGCTTCCAAGAATCTCTCTGCTAGCATGGTTGCCTCTCCAAGATTTTGGCAATTTTGCTGTATAAGGAAAGTGTGCAAATCTTTAGGCACAGCAGACATAAATTGTTCAAGCATAATAATGTCTAATAACATTTCTACATTCTTTCCCTCAGGCTCCAACCATTTTACAGCCAATCCTCTGATTCTCTGACTCAGAGCCCTGGGTGTCTCACCCACTCTTAATGCAGTAGCTCTAAACATTCGCCTATACTCTGAAATAGACAACCCTAGGCGATCTCTAATAGCAGCCTTTACATCCTTATAATTCAAAGCCTGGGCTGCTGGCATTGCTCTATAAGCTGCAAGCGCCTCTCCAGTTAATGAGGCTGCCAGCCTTACTGCCCACTGGGTCTCTGGCCATGCTAATGCTTGTGCCACTCTCTCAAAAGACTCTAGAAAATAATCAACATTATCATCTGGAGTTAGCTTCCCAAAACTAAATGCCCCAATTCCCTGATTGAGTCCCACACTGTCCACATGTGGTGTACCAGTATTTACTGCTGGTCTTGCATCTGGTCCACTTTGGTTCTGCAGATTAACTAAGGCTTTCACCAGATCAAGCACTGGCTTTTGCTGGTCCATTAAGGCTTTCATAGCAGTGTCCTGAGCCTGCTGTGCTAGCTCCTGTTGCCTGCTAAACTGGGCTGCCATCCAGCTAGCCATCTCCCTCGGATCCATCTTGATCCCTGCAAGAAAACAAAGAAAAAAAAAACCCACAGTGCACCACCTTCCAAACAGGTGTTTTCTCCTAATTTTTTTTTCCAATTACCCCTGTGCCTTACTCCCATCCACCATTAGACATGCCCAGGTACTTATTACCTTATGCCAGTGATGAATCCAGCTCTACACAGGGTCTTTTCCTCCTGGGACAGCTACCTGTATCAGCCACCTCTTCCTCCAAAGTGTAGTTAAGGGAAATCTTTTTTTCCAGCTTTTAAACTTGAACTTTCTTTTTTTCTTCAGACTTTAGTTGTAATCCTTAGCATGTAAATCCTTTGCGCAAAAGCAATCCGAAAAACTACGCCATCTGTAAACGGGGGCGCTGGGTGAGAATGTCCACAGTCTTGGCAAAGGCAAATATTAATATGACTTGCAAAGGATTGTGGGAAATGTAGTCCATTCATACCAGACTCAGCCGTTCACAATAAATTAGTTGTGCTTGCTCGAATGTAAAGCAAAGAAGATATTTTATTTATGGGGTTATTTCTCCCAACACAGATATACTTGGTAGCACATAAAAAGGAATACTTGCTTTCAGTATTATACTTAGAAAAACAAATAAGGAAAAAACAACAGCTGAACTTGTTAAGCAATCAAATCAAAGCATAAAGACCTTGATGGGAACAGAAAGGTCTTTTCTGTAGGCCCCTGCTAATATCTTCTTAGCAGTGCTTCAAGGAACAAACAAAACCCACAAAGTAGGAAAAAAACTGTTTTTTTTTCAGGGATATCTTCCTGTATCTTCACACACACTCAGAAATGTCCCTTCAGAGCTCACAGGCAATTAGGCAAGGCTCAATTGCTAACAATTACCAGCTGAAACCCTCTTGGCTGGTTTACTTTCTATTACGTGGCTCAAATCCTACTCAGAAGCTTTTCTGAGTAGATTAAAGAACAAGTTTATATTTCTTTGTGATGGTTGTTGTATTTTGTAACAGCATATTACCACAGAAGTTTAGACAGAGAGCAATCCATGTACTCAAAGTCCCCATTTATAACATCTTCCCCTTCTTCAACTATCATGGGTTCAATATCATGGATTGGCACAGGAATTTCTCAATGGAACACTCTCAGGACAATACTTGTTTCCCTGCTGTCTTCCCAGTGAAGAGCTAGGGCATAGATCAGTGTTCATACCTGAGCTTCCATTGCTGTTAGAGTTCCTCTCTAAATATCCTGGCCAGTATGTAGTCCAGTTCTTATGTCCAGCCTTCCAATCAAGATCCCTGGACACTGGATCTCTCTTCACATACCTTCTTGCACTGGTCTTAGGGTCCCTTCCAAGTGCAGCCGTCTCCCTCACAGATGCCATCCGGGGATTCCTGGCTCTGCAATCCCACTCCTCTGGCTTTCCCCAGTCCAATGGTGTATGCTTGCCTCTGGAATGCCTCCCAGTATACGTACTGCTATGGACTCCTTTAGACCTCCCAAATGCTTTTCTCTTCTTTCTTCCAAAGTGTTTCTTTCTCTCTCTGTCCGTCAGCTCTGGCTTCTGCTGATGATGATGGTCAGGATGATCAAGGTGATTCTGCTCAAGATGATGATTCTCTGTAGAATAAGCTTTTCTTTTATCCTGCTTAGATGAATGCTGCACCCTAGCACAGCACAGCTGTGCTGAATCAAGCCCTGCCCTTGGAGATGAGTGCTTGGGGATTACCTCATAGCCCTCCTGATTGAACACACGTTTCCCCACTTCAGCTCTTCTAATGGCTGTTGGAAACCTGGTGCATTCTGGGACTGGTAGTCTTTTATGGAAACATTCTGTTTTATTATTTCTACCAGGACAGGTTGCTTGTTCAGAGTCACTTCACCTCTATTATAGCTCCTTCCTGAACTATGATAAGCTTCCTTATCACAGATCAGAATCCCGTCTACCTCTGGGGGGCCGGGATGTCCAAATCGGAATAGGCCTCATACTGTTTAAACCTATAAATGAATTGTCTTTTCTAAATATTTTTACTAATGCTTTGGACCAATGATGAATCATACTAATCTGGCCCGATAGCCTCTATATTCTGGGCTTGATGTGCCTGAAAAAAAATTATCTGAGGTCTCTTAAATAGTATTATAAATATTTATTGGATTATTGGATTGGAGAGTTTAATTTTTTTTAATTTAGATTATTTTTCCTAATACACAGATTGAATCAGGCAACTCAATCTCTGAATGTGCTTTTATTTGTTTTATTTTTGTCTAAGGCTAACAATATTTTTCAATTGTCACCTCTTTCTTATCCTGCAGTGAACAAGCTACGGTATCTCCTTGTAACCCAGGAAAGAAATAGACAGAACTTGATGTTGTTTTCTTTTTTTAGTTTCCTGCTGATATCCATTTTTAAGGGGTTCTTGAAACAGTAGGTGGGGAAGTTACAATATGTCCAAAAATCTGCTGCATCACTGCTCTTGAATTTGCAATTGCATGCCCATATTCAACCTGCATTATGGGATTTTCACTGGCTCACAATCCCAGCAATGTTCAGTTTCTCCAAATGGGTTAGTTTTGCACATTCAATCAATATATGCTCTTAAATAAATAATCTTCACAAATATATTCAACCATTAAACTAACCTTACATACAATTTCTCAGGCAAAATGACCTCAGGATAGCTCATACCCTACATTTAGTGAAAAATTCCACTATAGGGAGCAGCTGACGCTCACATCACAGGTCAATAAGCTTTACATACAATCCCATACAACATCTATACCTACTCTTAAAACACAAAGCCTTACATACTACCAAATATACCCTTGGGAAAGACCAATCTCTAACTACAACCCACCATTCTCAACCTCATACATAGCACATTAAACCACAATCATACAAAAGCGTCTTTTTAAATTCAACGGAAAACTCAAGTTGTGTACTGCTGGAACATCAGGTAAACACCTAGAACAGAAAGCAAATGTGAAATCAGACACTGAATAATTTAGCGGCCCAACAGGGTTCACAATTACTTATCTTTAGAGTTATAACTCTCAGAGTTCCGCAGCAACCCAACAATTCAGACGTTGATTTAGTATCTGTACAGGATCGAAAATGACCTCTCCAGCTCGAACATTAATTCAGTCTCCATACAGGATCAAAAATGACCTCTTCTCACAGCGGGGAACTAATCTATCACCAATAATTCAGAAAAATAAACTACCATATTCTTCAATCTAACCCTACAAAATCTTCTTTTTCGCCGATTAACGGCTTCTTCAGGGGTTAGGCAATAATTTATACTGTCAAATCCTCATCCGCTCAACACCACTTTTCCCCACCATCTAAAAAGATGGCGTGTGACGTAACAATTTAAACAGACCAACAACCAATCAACCACTGCTTTCAACAAGGACATCACTATACAAATCACATAGACCCAATACCCAAATGAACAGGTATTTATTTAAGAGCATATATTGATTGAATTAGCTAAGCTCTCACATGGCTATTGTCACAAGGTAGACCTAGGGCAGCCCGAGAAAATGGAGATCAGCACGAATGATCAGAGTAAAAATGACAGGGTAAACAAAGTAATGTCAGAAGGTTGCTATAGACAACCCAGGCACACGTGCACAAGGCCAATGAAGACACCCAGGTAGCAAAGAAAGGGAATTTGCTTTGCCTAATAGGGATCAGCTGGGTGGAGGTGGAGCCAGGAGACACGAGGATAAAATATGCTCCCAAACAGTTAGAAGGGGAGAGGAGTTGAGGCAACAAGGGTCACAACCAGAAAGACCGTGGCGAACACAGCTGAAGCCGTGGAGAGCATGGAGTTGGTATGAAAGAGAGAAAGAGAGTGAAAATAAGTTGTCGGAGCAACAAGGGAGCCAGCATAAAGGTCTGAGGGAAGCCAGAGACCTGAATGAAACATTTGGAAGTCAGCAGCCTGATAGCGTGTATGTGCCTGGAAGACAAGAGAAACGTGGGAAGACTGCCATAGCAGGTACCAGTGCAAGAAATAAAAGTAGAGGCTATTTACTATCTGAGAGGGTAAAACCCTGGAGTCATAGAAATAGCCACACAAAGACAAGCTATATAGAGGCTGAGAATAACTTTTCCCCTGGTTACAGAAACCCTAGGAGAAGAGAGATTTCCTTACCAGAAAAAGCTGAAGATTTCCCTAGTGATTGTGAGCTCCCAGCTTCTAGTAAAGTTCCGTCTAAAGCTTTGCAATCTAGGTCAGCTGAGCTAGACCTGAGCAGGCACAGAGCCTACCGTAATTACTCTACTAACAAACCAAACAAGGATTTGAGTTATCTACTGGGTTACCAGCAGGGGCAGAGCCCTGACAAGCTCAACTCAAAGCCATACGGTTTTACCCAGAGAGGCATTAGCTCCGAGGGAGAAAGAAACTTCCTGTGTGACGAAGCAAGCCAGTGGTACCTTTATCCAACAGCTGATATTAAGAGCATAAATACAGGTGAACAAGAATTGATGGAATGTGAGAGTTCAGAGGTGTCTGTGGTTCCTGAACCGATGGATTGTTCTTTAACTGTGTGTGACCAGGAGTTTTCTCTGAGATAAATTACTTGATTATAACCAAAGTACCAGTGCTGTAACTTATGTGCTAATTGCTCTCACTCTCTTACAAACAGCAGACGTAAGCTGTGCTATCTGCAAACAAAAGGAAAAGCCTACATAGGATAGTAAGGCTGTTTATTCATTTCTTTTGTTTGATGTTTGAAGCTGAAGTAAGCTATTTTTGTTAACCATTTGTCTTTTGTTATATGCCAAAGTTGGCTCTTATTTTGTGTTGCCAAAAAGGAAAAGAAACCTCAAGAGACGGGGAATAAAACCCTAAACGTAGAATTAAACTTGTTCTGTGATTTGTCCGAAGGAAGGCACAACTACCACCCTCAGGGAGCCCAGCAATACCGGTTCCTACCGATTGGGCTATGAGGGCATGACACTATATTAATTAGTTTTGCACATACCATGACAGTGGTGAATCTCACTTCAAAGCCCAGGGTATGCGCAACATGATCAGTCTCCGATTTACTGCTAACACTTGCTCTATCACTTGCATAGTGCCAAAGAGAGCCTCCTTCTGAAGTTCACAAGATGTAAACTGTATAGGCAGCCTATCAAGGTGTAATTAGAAATTCCTCCTAGATCTTTGGCTCCCAATACAAAGGGAAATATTTCTGTATCTTTCTAGCACAGTTTCTTGGTCTTGAATTGTTTTTCTTGGTACTTGAGGATCTTTTCCCTTTCCACATAAATCACAGAATAATTGCTTGGAATTGACACCTCTATTAGCAATGCCTTTCTGGTGTTTTTCTCCTTTATCACTATGTCAGGTTTCCTTGTGTCAGGATGGGAATAACCCAAGGCGTCATAACCTCTTCATTCTCATAGGATCAAGATCCTGGTGCTTTTCAAGCTCAGTGATGGTGTATTTATTTATTATATACTGCCTTTCATGATATCAAGGTGGTTTACATTGAACAAACTGAAATTACATTGAATAGGGCATTATAACTTGGAGCTAACCCTCCATTGCCCATGTTTCCTGTAAAATAGTTAAGTGGCTTGCCCAAGACCACAAGGAGCACCTGTGGGACTAGAAACTCCAGTCCTTCCGGCCCAAGGTTGCTGTCCTCTAGTGGGATTTGAACCCCTAAACCTTCTGGCCTGAGGTACCTTGCCCCAACCACTAGGCCACTTTGGCTTGCAAAGTGCCAAACAGAAGAGACTTACCACCCTGTTGTGCCTTTCTGTATAGACATTTTCTGCTATTAGAACTTTGCAGTCAGCTATGAGACGAGTAACTGTTTCAGGCTCTTTCTTACAGAATCTACTGTACATATGTATGTCTGTTATACCAGCTTTTTCAATGCTTGCTGTGAACCATCTCATCCATAATCGACTGTCCTGGGCAGCTATCGATCTCTCATCCTTTGCTTTCAGTTCACCTCTCTTTAGCCATTCATGTGTCTTGGTTTCCTCCATGTATAGCTCCTGGAATAAGACTTTGCATTTCACACTGTATTTATGCATTTGCCACTTGTCTTTTCCTTGTCTTCTGATCTAATTCTTTAAAGACTTTGTTCTGCAAATTCTCTTGCTTCCTTCCCTATCCATACAGGTGAATTCTCACCCACTCCTTCTGCACATCAGAATGTCTGTCCCAGTTTAATGATGGAACTGGATTCTGGTCACTTACTTTCATACATTAGCACATTTGAGGGTAATTTTATAAGGGTCACCTAGTTTTTTACGTGCATGCCAGTGCAAGCTAATCACACCTATTTTATAAAGAAAAGTGGGCACCTACTTTTCTTTATAAAATGGGACATACATCATAAGACCAGAGAGCGTATTCTGCAAGAATGGGCTTCACCTTAACAGGAGGTGGCACTAAGCAACTGGTGCTAAGGTTCAAAAAGGAGATAGAGCAGCTTTTAAACTAGAACGCTCTTCCTCTAGCTTATTTCTCTCTTTGCCCTTTTTTCCCATCGCCAACTCCAGACTTTGATCTTTTCACCTTGCTGCTCCTTATGCCTGGAATAAACTGCCTGAATCTGTACGTCAGGTTTCATCTCTCCCCCTCTTCAAATCCATGCTAAAGACTCACCTCTTTGAGGCTGCTTTTGGATCCTGATCCCTTGTTCTCCTTACCTTTTCCATATTTGTACCACTGTTCTCAACTGTCGAACTGTCTGTCTTGATTAGATTGAAAGCTCTGATAAACAGGGACCATCTTTCATGTGTATCTGTGCAGCACTGTGTATGCCTTGTAGCGCTATATGTTATTAATAGTAGTAGTAGTAGTAGTAGTAGATATCTGACAGTCACTCAGGAGCATATAGTTCGGAGAAAGGTATCTTTGAAGGATATCATTAAAATAGGGAACTTAGGGGATCCTGAAAGAGAGGTTGCAATAAAGGCTAAAATAGCTCAGATATCTACAAATAAAAAGCAGAAAAGGGTTGGAAGATTGCAAATTATCCTTCTCAACTGCTATGAAGATCGTAAATTCAAATTAACATACCTTAAAATGTCTCTGTACAAATGCTAGAAGAGATACTGTAGATATAATAGGCATCTCGGAGACCTGGTGGAAGGAGCATAACCAGTGGGACACTATGATACCAGGATACACATTATATTATAGTGATATGATGGATCAAATTGGTGGAGGGGTGAAGCTATATGTTAAAAAGAGCATTGAGTCAAATAGAATAAAAATTCTGCAGGAACCAAAATGCCCCATTGAATCTTTATGGATAGAAGTTATATGAGTGAAGGGGTAGGGTTTACTACCATCCGCCAGACAGAGTGAGCAGACAGGTGATGAAATATTATCAGCAATTAGGGAGGCTAACAAAGTTGGCAGTGCAGTAATAATGGGTGATTTCAATTACCCAGTATTGATTGGATAAATGCCATATCAGGACATGCTGGAGAGCTAAAGTTCCTAGATGAAATAAATGACTACTTCATGGAGCAGCTCGTTCATGAACGGACTAGAGAAGGAGTGAGTAGACAAAGGAAATCTATTACATCACCATTTAATTTTCAAAAGGGAGACAATGATAAAATGAGGAAAATAGTTAGAAAAAAACCTAAAAGGAGCAGCTGCAAAGGTCAAGAATTTATATCAAGTATGGATGTGGTTTAAAAATATAATCCTTGGAGCCCAGAACAAACACATCCCATACATTAAGAAAGGGGGAAGGAAAGTCAAATGACAGCCAGTATGGTTAAAAGGTGAAGCGAAAGAGGCTATATGAGCCTAAAGAACATCTTTCAAAAAATGAAAAAAGGAACCAAATGAAGAAAATAGAAAAAGCATAAGCATTGGCAAGTTAAATGCAAGGCATTGATAAGGAAGAAAAAATAGAATTTCATGCCATAGTGACAAAAGCTCACATTTAAACTTTTTTCCAGGTACATTTGAAGCAAGAAGCCAAGGAAGGAGTCTGTTGGATCATTACATGATCAAGGGGTAAAAGGGGCACTCGGAGATGACACGCACATACCTGAGAGATTAAATGAATTCTTTGTTTTGGTATGCACAGAGAAAAATGTGAAGAAGCTACCCATGCCAGAAAAAAACATATAATTGTGATGAGTCAGAAGAGATGAATCAAATCTCAGTGAACCTGGAAGATGTAGTAGACCAAATTGACAAACTAAAGAGTAGCAAATCACCCGGACTGGGTGGTATACAGCCAAGAGTGCTAAAAGAACTCAAAGATGAAATTGCAGAGCTGCAATTAATAATTTTTAACCTATCATTAAAATCATCTATGGTACCAGAAGATTGGAGGGTGGCCAACATAATGCCTGATTTTAAAATGGGCTCAGGGATGATCTGGGAAACTACAGACTGGATAAGCTTAATATCAAAATGGTGGAAACCTGAACACATGGGCACATATGGTTTAATGGGACAAAGTCAATGTTGATTTACCAAGGGAAGTCTTGCCTCAATATACTCCAATTCTTTGAATGCATGGATAAAAAGTGAGTCTGTTGATATTAAGGCACATTTTAGAAAGGTTGTTTAGGAGCCTCCTGGGACCTCTAATTCAAAATGTCTGAAATTCTGTGGGAGAGGTAGCAGAGAAGGTAGATACAGGACTTATCTCTGCCCAAATGGACTTATCTCTGCCCAAAAAGATAAACCTAATATAAAGAAAAAACCTTCCAAAATGTGATGACACCAAAAATATCATTACCAAAAGTCAAAACATGTGAAAAAACCTGGGAATCAGTAGTATAAACCACATAATTATGCCAAAAACCAAAGTACTATTTTAACAAACACACTTTTTTTGTCGGGATCCGCCGACCTGAGATGGAGAGAGGAAAAAACTCCCCTCTCGTTGTCGGCAGAGGCCTTTTGTTCGTATTTTCAAAAACCAATAACACAAATAGTGAAAATCACTTATCTGATAGTGCATAGGCAGGGCAGCAGAATAGCAAAACAGCGACATGCATGTTTCGAGCCCAGGAGAGGCTCTGTATCAAGCTGTTTCCATTGATGTACGCGCCCTAAAAAACGCCAAATTCTCCAGGCTATTTAAAGCACCAAAAAGATCTCTGAATGGCTGCTGAAGTAAACGTCACCAAAACGTCATCAAAAACGTCACCAGGAAAAAAAGATAAACCTACAAGGAAATAGGGACATTCATAATAAAGTCCCAGACACATGCAGGGAAATTAGTAATTTTAGAAAAGTGTATATGTGAAATATGGATATTGACAGATCTGGCAACATAGACATGTTTATACCAGCATTTCAGAATGTGTATGTAGATATGTTGCCACATATACTTTCCAGCCATTTTACGAGTGGAGACAGACAGCGCTATGGTAGTATACAAAAAGACCTTGATATTCACCTGCTATCCTTCTGTGATGCAGGGAAAATAATCCCTACTGTTGAGAGCTGGCTTAAACAAGCACTTTTGAAATCCTTATTTCTGCTGAGGAACAAATCTAAATATGTTCACTAGAGGGTTTAAACGTTTAGCACCACTGGAGATACATGGGGGGGGGGGGATTTGGGGGGGGGTATGTTGCTGCCTTGGATACACCACCACCATGGCAAGTAACATGGACCTGATCGCGCTGGACATATGCAAATTCAAGTCTTTTAAAAATGCCTCATAGGACATGGATGTGATTTGCACATGTGAATGGGCATTTTCAGATGTGCAAATCATGAATTGAGCTTCTAAAATGGCCCCCAAAGTTTATTTAGACTTTTAGGGGTATGTTTACTAAACCGTCTTAAAGTGCACTCTGTGACGTTATCGCGCGATAAGGTACCTTATCGCGTGATAATGTCGCATCTTGCGGCGCACAGGTACCTTATCGCACGATAATGAGCGCCGCGGCAAAACGAGCGATGAAGGCGGGCAAAGGCTCCCGGAGGGCAGAGGAAGGCTCCCCAGGGGCGGAGAGAAGGGGTCAATGGGTGGAGAGTGGGAGGGGAGAGGCTCCCTGCACACTAACGCTGTGAAATCCGAGGCTCAAAACTAACGCCAGTGAAACCCTGGCGTTAGAGCTGATTTAAAGGAAAGAGAAACCATTTCTGTCAGCAATGTACAGCAAAATCAGGGAAACCAACAAAAAAGTGATAAGTGTGATACATGTGCACGGAACAAAAGGGCAAATAAACAGTGAAAAGGACCAGCAGAAAATGGAAAAATAAAATAACCAAGCTGGGCAATAGTGATCTCAATGGAAACATCAAAAAACACTGCCATGAAGGCACAAAAAAAAGGATATTAATTTTGGAAGGGTCCATGCTCCGTCCCCATACAAGGTGAATGAGCCCACAGTGAAATTGCGCTGTGCAGGGTTTCCCTTACCATCAGACAGGTTTCCTATGGCGTGCACATGTGCAGCAACAGCAGGGCGGGCATGTCGGAATGGCCAACTGGACAGATGCTTGGAAATGGGATACAGAGGGCTGCAGGCGGCACATTCTGTGGTGCAGCATGGGCACAGTGCGGACTAGGCAGATGCCTAGGTGGCACCTAGGAATGCTGAAACCATACAGCAGCCAGACAGCAACTGATGAGGGCCCAACATGGGCACGAGTGTGTTTATCACAGTGTCACAGGGGATAGTACCCAGCAGGTACCTCCAAGGGCACAGAACATTGGCAGGCGGTGTTGAGGGGGAAGCGTGGACATCTATGCAGGCACCCCTACCCCAGAACCCACACCATAGGCAGCCGCCTACCCGCACACTGGATGGCCTGAGATGGCGCACCACCAGCACTACCAGCAGAAGGGCATGTCAGCATGGTGGCAGAGGGGTACTGGTGGTGGAGGGGGCAGTGGCAGCTGCCCACAGCAGACCATGGCCTAGCCCTGTGTAGGTGGGTGCCGTGCACTGCAACAGACAGGCCCTGTCTGATGTACAGTCATGGAATTCCCAGGGAATGCATCATTTCTGTGGCAACACGGTGGTACAGTGCACACAGCCAGTGAGTTCAGGAGAGAAGATCACAGGTTCAAGTCCCAGCTGTGGTTCCTGCCAACCCAGTCCCGATATTTTACCCACTACTAAAACAAAGTATTACAGACAGAACTGTTAGTGCAGATAACGTAAACATGCCCAAAACACCTACATTTTACCCTACAGAGCACAGACAACATAAACATGCGCATTACTTAGAGCAGAGTCTCCCAAAAGCAGTCCTGGAGGGCCAAACACCATTCAGGTTCCATGCTGTCTCCACTAAATATGGCTGTGCTGCATCTATATGCACCGCCCCCATGGTATGCAGATGTGTCTCATGCATATTCAGTAGGGACAGCATGAAAACCCGAACAGTGTTTGGCCTACCAGGACCGGAGTTGGGAACCTCTGCCGTAAAGCAGCAGCCAACAGGGGCAGACACACCCGCACCCACAGGCTCCGTTAGCCAATGCCTCCTGGAGAGGCAGGACATTGGGCCCTGCATGCATCTCCCAATACTAGCACTTGCATACCTTAGCAATGCCACCCTAAACCTGGGAATACGGTACACATCTATCAAAAGGTTGCCATGATTACTGGCAGATAGCAATTCCTAAGTTAATCACAATTTGCTGAGTGAGCTGCATCATAGCAACGTTTCTGATGTCTGTGGAATGTGCTTCAGGTCTGGTGTCTGACAGTGTTTACCACCCTGGGGAGTGTCTCCTACAGTATTGTGCACCATAGCCATGCCTGCACTGTGCCCAGGACTGGTGCAGGTGCCAGGGCTGCCAAACACCTCTATAGTTGCACAATGCTGGCATAGGTGTAGGGAGTGTGTGTCTGTCTATCCAGTGTGTGGTGGCTCCAAACACCCTCCACAGCCCACACTGCCAGCACTGTTGCCAGTATTGGCCTCCCAATGTGCATAATGAGGAGCAAGGTACCATGGGTATAGCCCGGACAGGGTGGCCTGGCCAGGATGCATCTACACAGGGCATAGGGCAATGGCTGGGACATTGTAGTGCCCGGCCACCACCTGCACAGACAGGGTAGCCACACCATGTTCTGCTGGGAGATCACTCTCACCCTGACTGAGCAGTGACCACGGCATGGCTAGGTTCCCCCATTGTGCTATGTAGCATTTCTTTCATGTGATATTTATGGGTTCCCTTTTGGGGCCTAGTCACTGACTTATCTGCGTGGTGTGTATGCTGACATCCCAGTTCTGGGTGCACGCTTTTCCACCAGGAACATGCACTATGGACTAGCTAGCAGACTGTCTACAGCTGGTATGTGTCTTGCTGGAAAACCTTGCAGGGTGCAGCGGCTGAAGGCTTGCTGCAGGAGAATATCAGATAGTGGTGGGGTGCAGCTTAGCATATCCAGGCCTAATGTCTGTCTACTATTGCTTTATGGATGTGTACAGAGCTGCATTGACTGCCCTGTAGGGTGTCTGTTCCCCAGCAGGACTGGGGTTGATAGTCCCCTCTACTGCTACCATTGCAGGGAGGTAGAATGTGGATCTGTTGGTGGGAGACCCTGTTTCCCACCCTCAGCCCCGGGGGGAGGGGGTGGTGGTGGTGGTGGTACATAATACACCTATGGGTCCATAAGGGCTAAAGCTTGACTGAGAAATACAGATGTATCCAAGGTGTGTCTGCAGACACTACCTATCTCAGACATTAGCACTGCTGGGGCCCTGCAGCATGTCCTATTTCTGCTGTGGACCTGGTGCTGGGCGCCCTACCTCACCCTCAGGGTGAGTACCGTACCTGCACAATGTGACAGTGTGTAGCTACTCTGTGCCAGTGCCACACACTGTCAGTTCCCCCTACCAGGCCGGGGTGCTGTGGGGGTGCATACCCCATCTTGTAATCATCTGTAGACTGCTTATTTGCATGTGCAGTGCATCATGGGTATGGGTGGGTTAACCCTATCCTGGTGACCACAGCAGACTGTTTGTGTGGTGACGTGCAGTCCTTCTGCAGCCAGCCAGGGGTTTGCTAGCAGCTATGGAGCTGTAGCCCACTGGTTACTTCACTGCTTGTGGAGCCAGAGGTCATGGGTTCAAACCCACAGTGGGGTTATTTGATAGGGCTGTCTGAAGCATTGTCTATTTTTAATGTACATTAGTGCTGCCAGCATAACACCCTCAGGGTACTGTAACCATAAGGTGCCTCAGAGGGCGCCCTATAAGGCGCCTTATAGGGCACCCTATAAAGCGCCTTCTGAGGCACCTTATGGTTACAGTCCGTATAAGGTGCCTTATAAGGTGTCCTATGGAGCGCCTTATAGGGTGCCCTATAGGGGACATTATAGGGTGCCTGGACGGACAGTGCACTTTATAGTATGCCCTCTGGAGTGTCTTATAGGGCGACTGATGCGGCACCTTATATTGCAGCACTTTGAGAGTGTGTTTGCTAGCAGCACTAATTAAAACAATATTAAATTGCCTCATAATGCAATATTACACATAACAGGTAGTGCCTCAGCCAGCCTTATTCATTGGGCACAGTGGGGGATTGAACCCATGACCCCTGCACCATCAGTCAGTGTCTTAACCATTGTGCTACACTGTTGTTTCTCTTTGCATGTCAGCGCACCTACTTAACACTTCCATGCGTTAAAATGCACAGTGCTGCCATCAAAAACAGTGCTATGACCTTGCCGTGCCTCATAGGGCACCCTATATGGCGCCCTATAGGCCACCCTTTAAGCAACATTGTAGGGTGCCATGGCGGCCAGTGCACTTTAAAATGTGCCCTCTGGGGTACCTTATGGGGTGCCGTATGCAGCACCTTATGTTACAGCGCTTTGAGGGTGCGTTTTCTAGCAGCAGTAATTAAAATAAAATTAAAATGCCTCATAATGCAATATTACACATAACAGGTAGTGCCTCAGCCAGCATAATTCATTGGGCACAGTGGGGGTTTGAACCCATGACCCCTGCACCATCTGTCAGTGTCTTCACCATTGTACTGCAGCCCTGTTCCTCTGTTTGTATATCAGCGCGCCTGCTTATGCTTCCCGCGCGCGTTTCTCGTGCGCTAATGTGCGCGGCGCACATGAGCACGCGATAATCCCGATTTGCTAGGTTAAGACTGAAACGCCCACTCCTTATATGGCATCCTGCACACTAGCGCCGGGCGCACATTAGGACGGTTTAGTAAACATACCCCTTAGTAAGCATTTAACAAAGATTCATATGAGGGGCTCCTGAAGAAATGAAAAAGTCATGGTATAGAAAGCTATGTCCTATTGTGGATTGGAAGCAGGTTGAGAGATAGAAAACAGAGTAGGGATAAATGGTTAGTTTTCTCAATGGAGGAAGGTGAATAAAGGAGTACCTCAGTGATCTGTACTGAGACTGGTGTTTTTTAACATAATTATAAACTATCTGGAACTGGGAACAACAAGCAAGGTGATTACATTTGCAGATGACACCAAATTATTCAAAGTTGTTGAATCGCAGGCGGATTGTGAGAAGTTGCAGAAGGACCTTGTGAGGCTGGGATACTGGGCATCCAAATGGCAGATGAAATTTAGGAAATAAATATATACCCAAAATCTAGACTACAAAATTAATCTCAGCATAAAAGATCAGATCACAATATAAAGCAAAAATGCTGCTAAATGTAGTTTAAATGTCAGAACGCTTGTTGTGCAAGGTCAGAAAACCTTCCGAGAAACAAATATATCCTTTTATTCTAATTAAAGTGGTACCAAACCACCAATATGTGCTAAGCCAACTGAATGTGCAAAACACTATCATAAAATCACATTTAAATGGCTGATAAGGAAAAACAAAGCTGGAGGAAAACAGTATTTAGCTGGTGAATGAAGCAACACAGCACTGTGTTTTGAGCTCCACAAAGGCAAGAGCTCTGTTTCAAGCATTATGCAAAAGTTGATAGAATCCAATAGTATTCCAGACTTTCTTCAACAAAATAAGAACATAAGATATGCCATACTGGGTCAGACCAAGGTCCATCAAGCCCAGTATCCTGTTTCCAACAGTGGCCAATCCAAGTCACAAGTACCTACCAGTTTCCCAAAGAGCATTATGGTTCCATAATGCTTATATTGGGGCAAGCAGTGGATTACCTGGGTCCTCTTCAATAATTGTTTATGGACTTTTCCTCCAGGAAATTGTCCAAACCTTTTGTAAACCCAGCTATACTAACAGCTATTTACTACATCCTCCAGTAACAAATTCCAGAGTTTGATTATGCATTAGTGAAAAAAATATATTCTCTTAATAGTCTTAAAAGGGTTACACTGTATCTTCATTGCATGTTCCCTAGTCTTTCTACTTTTTGATGGCGTAAAGAATCAATCTACGTTTATCCGTTCTACTCCATTCATTAAATTCTAGACCTCTTTATCCGTTCTACTCCATTCATTAAATTCTAGACCTCTATCATGTCTACCCTCAGCCGTCTCTTTTCCGGGTTGAAAAGCCTTTCCTCATAGGGGTATCCTTCCATCCCCTTTACCATTTTGGTGGCTTTTCTCTGTACCTTTTCTAATTCTGCTATATCCTTTTTAAAATATGGCAACCAGAACTGCACACAATATTCAAGGTGCGGATACACCATGGAACAATACAGAGAGGCATTATAATATCCTTTGTTTTATTCTCCATTCCTTTTCATATTTATTTATTTAGACAGTTTTGTATACCACCTTATCCTTCAATCAAAGTGGTCACAACACAATTGGGGGATACATTTAACACAAGGGGATATGAGACACATACACTAATATTTATACGGAACATGGGCAATGGAGGGTTAAGTGGCTTGTCCAAGACCACAAGGAGCACCTGTGGGACTAGAAACCCCAGTCCTTCCGACCCGAGGTTGCTCCCCCTCCCCCTCCCCCTCCCCCTCCTCCTCCTCCTCCCCTCCTCCTCCCCCTCCTCCACCTCCACCTCCACCTACATCATGTAACCATGGAACCAACACAGGATTATGCACTATTCTGGGTGCATCATAGCCCATAAGGGCTACACATGACTGAGAAATACAGAAGGACACAGATGTATCCTAGGTGTGTCTGCAGGAACTGCCTATCACACACAGCAGCACTGATGGGGACCTGCAGCATGGCGTATTTCAGCCATGACAGGTGCTGTGGACCTGGTGCTTGGCGCCCCACCTCGCTCTCAGGATGAGCACAGTACCTGCACAATGTGACGGTCTGTGGCTACTCTGTGCCAATAAATTAAACTTACCTGCTAATTGTCTTTCCTTGAGTATTCTCCGGGCCAGTCCAGGAACAGTAGGGTTGTCAATCTCCTTCAGCAACTGAGGACTGAAACTTCAAAGCTTTGCTGACAGCCTCCTAGCTCCCCCTGGTGTCAGAGAGCCAGTCTACGAATGTCCAAGCAGTGTATAAAAAAACAAGAAACAGCAAACTAACTGCCAGGCAACTCACAAACTCGCAATAGCCTGCAGCTAAAGCCCCCTGAACGTCAAACAAGGAGCCGTAAGGGAGCCCCCTAACCAAACCTGCACGTCCACAAGAGACCCCCTAGAGAAGGGAACACCCCCGCGCTATACCTGAAAGAACACGGCAGACAAATGCCGCTGCGCGGTCCACTCCCGCACCGAAAGTGCTAACATATCCTGGGTGGGCCCTGGACTGGCCCGGAGAATACTCAAGGAAAGACAATTAGCAGGTAAGTCTAATTTATTCTTCCTTTTCGTCTCTCCAGGCCAGTTCAGGAACAGTAGGGCAGTACCAAAGCAGTACCTACTCTTGGGAGGGTCCCACTAAGCCCCCCAAAACTACAGACGCTGCTTGCACATCCAAACGATAGTGTTTCACAAAAGTATGCAAGGATGACCAGGTCGCCGCCCTACAAATGTCGACTGGAGGAACTAGAGTTCTTTCGGCCCAAGAGGCCGCTTGCCCCCTCGTCGAATGAGCCTGCAAACCCTCCGGCGGAACTTTCCCGCTCGCGTGATACGCTGTCGCAATCGCCTGCTTGACCCAGCGAAAAATGGAGGCCTTGGAAGCTGCGGCTCCCTTGCGGGCTCCGCCAAACAAAACAAACAACCTATCAGACTTCCGAAAAGACTGAGTACGTCGGAGATACCTATGCAACACCTTACCAAGATCCAAGCGATGAAGCGAACAGTCCCCCGCAATCGCCGGGGTCGACCGAAAGGTAGGCAGCGAAATGGACTGATTCATGTGAAAAGCGGACACCACCTTCGGGAGAAAGGAGGGCACCGGCCTAAAACCACCTTTTCCACTGAAAACTGCAGGAAGGGCTCCCTGCAAGAAAGAGCCTGCAAATCCGAAATACGTCTAGCTGAACACAAGGCGACCAAAAAGGCGGTCTTCAAAGTGAGCTCTTTTAGGGCTATCCTCTTTCCTGGCTCAAACGGAGCGCGCATCAAAGCCCAAAGAACCAAATTCAAGTCCCAGGGCGGAACAACCGCTCTCTGAGGTTGGCGAACGTTCCTAACTGCGCGGACGAACCGACGCACATCCGGATGAACTGAAAAACGATGACCCTGCACCTTGCCACGATAGCAAGCCAGAGCCGCCAGGTGAACTCTCAGAGTACTGAACGCCAAACCCTTGTCCAACCCATCCTGGAGGAATGACAGGACTTCCGACACCCCATAGGAATGCGGAAGCACCCTGCGCCTTGCGCACCATCCTTCAAAAATCTTCCAAACGCGGATATAAGCCAACGTCGACGACGTTCGTCTCACCTGTAACATGGTGTCCACCACTGCCGCGGAATAGCCCCTCTGTTTCAACCGCTGCCTTTCAAGAGCCAAGCCGTAAGCAAGAAGCGATCCACCTGCGGCATGAGAATGGGTCCTTGGTACAACAAGTTCATCCGACAGGGTAACCTCCACGGACGGTCAGCCAACAGACGTATGAGATCCGCATACCACGCCCGTCGGGGCCAATCCGGCGCAATGAGAATCACGCGCCCCTGGTACTGGGCGACTCTGCGAATGACTCGCCCGATCATCGGCCACGGAGGGAAGACATACAGAAGCTCCCCCACTGGCCAGGGTTGAACCAACCCATCGAGGCCCTCGGCCATGGGTTCCCTGCACCGGCTGAAAATTCGGAAGGCCTTGGCATTGGCACAGGTTGCCATCAGATCCATCACCGGTTGGCCCCAATGCCGCGTAATGTCGTGAAAGACGGCGTCGTTCAGGCACCACTCTCCGGGGTCTAGGACATTTCGACTGAGGAAATCGGCCTGCACATTCTCCTTTCCTGCCACATGTGCCGCCGACAGGGCTAAGAGATGATCCTCCACCCAACCTAGCAGCGCCTGACTCTCCTGCAACAGGATCGCACTGCCCGTGCCCCCCTGCCGATTTATATATGCCACGGTGACCGCATTGTCCGAGAACACCCGCACAGCTCTGCCGCTGACCAGATGAACGAACTCTTTCAACGCTAACAATACCGCTCTCATTTCCAGTTGATTGATGGACCAGGAGGCCATCTCCGCCGTCCAACCCCCTTGAGCTACGTGAGACAGACAATGAGCCCCCCAACCGGAGAGGCTGGCATCCGTGGTGACTAACACCCATTCTGGGGGGTCCAGCGGCAGTCCGGCCCGAAGATGCACAGGATCGCTCCACCACTTGAGACTCTCCAGAACCGGACAACTCAACCGCTGACTGAGAGGATGCCGCTGCGGAGACCAACGAGACAGCAAGGAGTGCTGGAGCGGACGCATATGCGCTCTGGCCCATGGCACTACGTCCAGGGTAGCCACCATGGAACCGAGAAGCTGCAAGTATCGCCACGCCGTGGGAGCCTTGAGGTGCGAAAAGGCAGCTACCTACCGCAAAATCTTTTGAATTCTGCTTTCTGGCAAAAACACCGCTCCCCGCTTCATGTCGAACACTACCCCCAAATACACCAGGGATTGCACGGGCGTCAACTGACTCTTAGACAGATTGACCACCCATCCTAAGCTCTCTAGAAAGGATACCACCCTGGAGGTGGCTGCCGTCGACTCTGGAATCGAGCGAGCCCGGATGAGCCAATCGTCCAGATAGGGATGCACGAGAATACCCTCTTGGCGCAACGCCGCTGCCACTACTACCATGACCTTCGTGAATGTGCGAGGAGCCGTGGCCAGCCCAAACGGCAGCACCCAGAATTGAAAATGTCCCATGGGAACTGCAAAGCGCAGAAACCGTTGATGCTGGGGATGAATGGGAATGTGCAAGTACGCCTCCGTAAGATCTATGGAGGACAGCACCTCGCCCGGCCTCACGGACCGGATCACGGATTGCAGCGTTTCCATGCGAAAGTGCGGCACCCTTAACAGCGGTTCACATGCTTTAGATCCAGAATGGGCCGAAAGGAACCCTCCTTTTTGGGCACCACAAAATAAATGGAGTATCGACCGAAGCCGCACTGGTCTGGAGGCACCGGGACCACCGCCTGGATCTGCAGCAACCGCTGAAGGGTTTGTTGCACCGCCAAAGTTTTTGCAGGAGACCCACATGGCGACTGCACAAACCCCTCCGGGAGCGACTGCTCGAACTCCAGCGAATAACCGTCCCGAATGATCTCCAATACCCAGCGGTCCGTAGTGATGGCGGTCCAAGCAGAAAGGAAGCGCTACAAACGTCCTCCAATGAGGCTCTCCCCCTGGACCTGCCTCACTTCATTGCAGCTTCTTTGGGGCATTGGACTGAGAACCGCCAAATCCCCGTCCAAATCCCCGAGCCCCACGAAAGGACTGACCCCTGGGGACAAACCGCCCTCTCTGATAAGGCATAAACCGAGATCCTCGGAATCTGCGAAACTCCCTAATCGGTCCTCTCTGCGCCGAGGCCTGCCTGGGCCCCTTTGGCCTGTCCTCCGGCAAACGTCCGCCTTTGGAGTCCCCCAGATCCTTGACAATCTTTTCCAATGCTTCCCCAAAGAGCAGCTTGCCCTTATAAGGCAACTTACTAAGACACGCCTTCGAAGAAGCGTCTGCCGCCCAATTCCTCAGCCAGAGGAATCTGCGAGCGGCAATGATGGAAGCCATGGACTTGGTGGACATGCGAACGAGATCATAGAAGGCATCGGAGAGATACGCCGCGGCCGATTCCAACTTCGCGCCCTCAGACGCCGATGAGCCGTCCAAACCCGGAGCAGACTCAGCCTGAAGCCACCTAATCGAAGCTCTGGACACATATGCCCCACAGATGGAAGTCTGCAACGCCAGGGCACTGGTGTCAAAAGCCTGTTTAAGAAGGGACTCCAGCTTTCTATCCTGCAGATCCTTAAGAGCCGCTCCGCCTTCCACGGGAATAGTAGTCTTTTTACTCACCGCGGAAACCAACGCGTCAACCTTCGGCATGCGCACAAATCCCTCTCGTCCTGAGGAACCGGATACAAGCGGTCCAATGTCCGTGCCCCTCTCAAGGTGGCTTCAGGATACTCCCACTCGGACTCAACCATCTGCTTAATCACTCTATGGACCGGAAAGCACTTCTGTTCAGCCTTAAACCCCTGCAATAAGGGATCTTCCAAGGGCTCAGCCTGGGCTGCCGGCAAGGCAATATTCAAACCCGCCAGAGAATGGGAAATAAGCGCCCCGAGCTCCTCCTTCCGAAACACCCTAAAGAGATTAGGATCATCTCCAGGGGCAATCTCGCCTTCCTCGAGATCTTCCGGCCATAAATCCAGGCCAGACTCTGAAGGAAGCTCTCCTTCCTCTGGACCTGAGAACCCTATAGCCTGTTGGTCCAAATCCCCCGGAACCACCCCAACGGACAAACCCGCATGTGAAGGCCCTTCTCCGGGGTCCCCTGCCATGCCATGGGCCGTGGGCAAAGCTGGGGGGCTGGGCGCAGCTGCTGTATCTGGTCCCCGCTCCAATCTGAGGCAGTAAGACTTATGGAGCGATAAAATAAAATCGGGAGAAACAAATGGCAGGAATCCCTCAGGCACCTGAGCAACAGGCGCAGGGTCCACCCCCAACTCGGGAGCTGATTGTTTGGACTTCGATTTCCGTTTCCCAGAGGTTTGTGACAGCGCGGGAGAAACTGCAGCAGCCTTTAAAATGGCCGCCGCTCCCGCCTTGTCACTGGCGGCGGGAAGTTTCCCGCCACATTTTGCACCCCCGCAGGCTCCTCCATGAGCCCAAAATTGAGAACTGGGATTCCCCGAGGCCTAACCCCAACGCCCTCCGAGGAACTCTATACGTTGATAAAAACCACCGACCGGACCTACCGACAGCGCCACTGCTCCCCCGGCGCTTAGCGATCGCGGCCCGCACCAAGAATAGGAACCCAGCAAGACACGCACCTGATCACACAGCGACCCTTCAAGCGCCGCTGCTCATGGCAGAGAAGGGGAGAGGTGGACACAGAGACTTGATTCTGGGGCTCCCAGGATCCTGCTCTTCTCTCAAGCACGGCTCAGGTCGTCGAGGCAGGCTCTGCCTCTACTGCTCTAACAGGCAGTGTACCGCCGGCTGCCCAGCAGAACCCAATGAGGGTCGTAGTACTGCGGCTGTATGAGCTATGGAAATGCTATCTTATTTTTTTTTTTTTTCAAACAAGGCAAAATTAATGCACCCCTAGCCCTCCTAACACCAACCTAGCTAGGGCCAGGCAGGAGAACCGGATAAAAACAAAAAACAGTGTTCTTCTCTCGAAGCCTGTCAGAACACCTCCTTCAGCTGCTGAGGACTGAAAAGACTGGCTTTCTGACACCAGGGGGAGCTAGGAGGCTGTCAGCAAAGCTTTGAAGTTTCAGTCCTCAGTTGCTGAAGGAGATTGACAACCCTACTGTTCCTGGACTGGCCCGGAGAGACGAAAAGGAAGCATTCATTTATTTCATCTAGAAACTTTATCTCCCTAGCATGTCCTGCTGTGACACTGACCCTATTGATACCGGAGTAATTAAAATCACCCATTATTATTACAGTATTTTAACTTTTGTTAGCTTCTTTGATTTCTTTGAGCATTTCATCATCCATTTGTTCATTCTGGCCAGGTGGTCAATAGTACACCCCCACTGTCATTGCCTTCCCCTTTTTACTTGGAATTTCAATCCATAGAGATTCTACCGTGCATTTTGTTTCCTGCAACACTTTAATCCTGTGTGACTCAATGCCCTCTCTAACATAGAGCGCAATCCTTCCACCAATTTGATCTACTCTATCATTACGATATAGTTTGTACTCAGGTATGACAGTGTCCCACTGGATGTCCTCCTTCCACCAGGTTTCTGAAATATCAGTCAAATCACATTACTCCAATATTAAAACATCTCCACTGGCTACCAATAGAAAGCAGAATAAAATGCAAGGCTATTCACACAATATTCAAAACCCTCCAAAAAGAAACACCAAACTGTCTGAAGATGCTTATTCTAACCACACCGGAAAACAGACCACGGAGAAACAGAAATAAAAACTCACTTGTGGTACCCACCGAATTCAGGATATACAAGTCCTCCACATCACAGAGAGCCTTCTCCCTCTACTCACCAATCCTGTGGAATTCACTGCCTGAAGATTTAGAAGACTCTAAGGACCCAAACACTTTCTGCAAACTACTAAAAATATATTTGTTCAAGGAACATTTCTGGGAGATAATTACTTAATAAAAAGATCTATTAAAGGCTAGTTGTAATACCAAACAATTCCAAAAAATCCAACTCCCAGCCAAAATTATTAGTCACAATCCACAATATTTATTAATCTCATTGTAATCAAAAGTTCATATATCACTCCCTAGATATGATCTTACTTCATTCCTTGAATATAGTTTATAACTGAACACAGCAGAATGGGTATAATGTGTTAAATTTGTTAATTTTGTGTTTATTGTTAAATGCACTATGTCAAACTTTGTTCAATGTAAACCTCTAAATTTTGAGTTCCTTGTAAACCACTTTGATTCACGAAAAGCGGTAAATAAGCACAAATAAATAAATAAAATAAAAAATAAATATCTAACCTCTCATTTAGTGATATATATTCTTCCATCTTATTTTTTAGACTTCTAGCATTTGCATACAAGCATTTAAGAGGTTGTATTTTATTCATATTAATCTGGTTATCAGTAGGCAGGAGTAATTTGGGATCTTTAAGCTCTGTCTGCTCTGTATTTAAGGACATTTGGGTTACTTTAGTCTTTATTGGAACCTCTCTTGATATGCTCCAACTTTAATCTTTTGCTGGAATCCTTCATGGATACATCATTCCGAACCATGCGCTCTTGGGCAACTGTCGGCTTTACCCTATTATCTAGTTTAAAAGCTGCTATCTCCTTTATAACAGTTAATGCCAGCAGTCTGGTTCCATCCCAGTTAAGGTGGAGCCCATCCCTTTGGAAGAGCCCCTCCTTTCCCCAGAATGTTCCCCAGTTCCTAACAAATCCAAAACCCTCATCCTTGCACCATCATCTCATCCATGCATAGAGACTCCGGAGTTCTGCCTGCCTTTTGGGTCCTGCGCGTTGAACAGGAAGCATTGCAGTGAATGCTATCCTGGAAGTCCTGCGTGTGGAATGGGAAGCATTTCTGATAATGCTACCCTGGAAGTTCTGGATTTCAACTTCCATTCTAAAAGCCTAAATTTGGCCTCCAGAACCTCTCTACCACAGTTTCCTTTGTCATTGGTACCAACAGTCTCCTCCCCAGCACTATCTAACAACCTGTCTAAGTGGTGCATGAGATCTGCTACCTTCGCACCAGGCAAGCATGTTACCAGGCGATCCTCACTTCCACCAGCCACCCTGCTATCTACATGCCTAATGATCGAATCACCAACTGTGACGGCCGTCCTAACCCTCTCCCCATGGGCATATGACCCTGAGGAAACCTCCTCAATGCGAGAGGGTTTTACATCACCTGGAGGACAGGTCCTAGCTACAGGATCACTTCCTGCTACACCAGGGTTATGCTCTCCTGTCACGTGATCTCTCTCCTCCAACAGGGAGGTTGTCAGACTGGAGGTGAGACTTCAGTACTATGTCCCTGTAGGTCTCATCTATATACCTCTCTGTCTTCCTTATGTCCTCCAAGTCTGCTACTCTAGCCTCAAGAGATCTCGCTCCCTGAGAGCAAAGAGCTCCTTGCACCTAGTGCACACGCAAGACCCCTCACCAACTGGGAGAACATCATACATGTGACACATGTGACACTCAGTGCAAAGGACTAGAAAACTCTATCTTGCTGCTGGACTGCTGTCTGCATCTTAGTTTTAAGGTTTTGTTCATATATTAAAGCTGTTTACTTATTTAGTTTTGCAGGGGATCCTTATACTAATACAACTATACCTTATTTGTTAAATGGACTTTATTCACCTCAGGAATAATTAATCTCAGGTCCTTAATAAATGTATTCCTGATGAGATTAACCAGCCGCACCTGAAAGTGATCATGGGCACTTCCCCCCTTTAAGAGATTAAGAGCCTATAAAGCTAAGGTTATCCCAGGGGTGGGTGGGAGTCAGGGTAGGAGGGAGGGATAAAGTCCTATAAGCTGGCTTGCTACACAGTGCTCTGATCTTTGCTTCTAAGGTAAAGTCTTACCAATTTCCTGGGTGATTCACACAGCCCTTGATTTGATAGAGGAGGCCTTTCAAATTGCCCTTTTGATCTGTCACTTGCCTTTGACATCTATTTAAGACAACTTCACAGATCTTGTGCTTCCTAACTGGAAGGCCTCTTTGTAAAGGTCACTAGAAACAATTTTGATTCTGTGTACTCAGAGACTATTTATTCTACTTGAATGCTAAGCTATACTCTGATTTGATTTAAATAAAAAAGATGTCTAGAAACAAAGTTATTTCAGTAACTATGCACTCTGTTTTTCTTTCTGTGCTAAGTTATACTCTGATTTGATTTAAATGAAAAGCTCTCTGGTGGTACTAAGACCTGACTGACTCAGCAAACACACTGAATTGTAAAATGCACAGATTTATCTGCTTTAACCAAAGATTACCCTTTTTCCCCAAGATTTAGAATATATTCCAGAAGATAAATACTTACATGTGGAGATTTATTTCCAGTTGTAGTAGTCCCTCTAGGTAGTCCTTCAAGACTCACGATGTGAGTCATTCAAATGTTGACTTTCGGTCTTCGCTAGATACAGCTATTCATACACCAGGGGGTGCCACACGATGAGGAGGCATGCCGATGTTGCTACTGCTGAGTCAATGACAATGGGGGGCCCTCAGCAAAATTTTGCTTGAGGGCCCCTCATTATAACTTATTCCACTGGAATGGGTAAATGCAAATCATTTGTTTACTCTTTCGAAAAGTACTCTTTTGAAAAGTACAAGGACTAAGAGACATGCCGTGAGGCTATAAAATAGTATATTTAAAGAAGATAAGAAAACATTTTTCTCTCAATGTATAATTGAAGTTTAGAACTCATTGCCAAAGGATGTGGTAAAAGGAGATAGTGTAGTCAGGTTTGAAAAAGCGTTGGACAAATTCCTGGAGGAAAAGACTATAAACCATCATTAAGGTAGGCCAAGAGAAAACCATTGCAAGCTCGCATTTCAGGGTTTACTGGTTTTGAGCTATCATTTTGAAGGCGGTCTTTTTCAAGACCCTCAGTCTCATAAGGTGCATTATATGCATACCCCCCCCCCCCCCCGATGAAGGCTTTCAACCAAAATGCATAGGGGATTTCCTTATTAAAGTTAGCACCTGTGCCCTTATCAGCCTCAGCTTTGTGTGTGTTCCTACTTTTGGGATATAAACATAGAAAATGGTATCTCAGAGATTTCTAAGCAATGAGCAAAAAAACTCTGAAAGAAATCTTCACTTCTCAATGAATTATATCTCAAAAAATAAATATTTTGAAGACAACATGGACTGTAAAGCAAAAATCAGGCATGGGCATATAGATTGCAAGGGATTTTCAGACAAGTGTTTAATTCTAAGAATTGAAGGGGTGCCTTTTTATGAGCAGTATGATATTTAATATTCAGATGGATACTTACTGAGACGTTTGCATTTATTTACATTGTTTTAACCATGTCATCAGGAACCCACCCAGTGTGGGTTACAACAAAAATACAATATCACAACAGCACAGATTCAATAATAAAAATAAACCATACCCATCCAACCCAAGAAACCAAACCCTACAATTGACAGCCATTAAACTCCCACTTCATTGCCAAAAGCCTTCCTAAAAAGTAAAGATTTCATGGCCCCACAGAGTAACTGGAGATCATCTAAAAGCCGAAGCTTACGAAGAAGAGAAGTACATAACAAAGAATCCTGGACTGAAGCAGTCCTATTCCTGTGCCAAACCTTCCACATAACCTAAAAAGATGGTATCACCAACAATCTTCCTGTGCCAAACCTTCCACATAACCTAAAAAGATGGTATCACCAACAATCTATCAGACAGTGAACGTAAAGCATGCGCAGGAGAATAAGCTTTCAGCACCAAGGTTCCATGCAGGAGCAGAGGAGGGCTGGACGGGGAGATGGCTGCACATCCCAGCCCACTGAATTGGGGCATGTCGGGCCCTTTGCCCTGATTCTGCTCCCGGGGGGATGTCTAGCTCCCGTGGATGCAGAATCTGATGCAAACGTAAACTGCACTGAATGTGAAATAGCGCGGTATATAAAAACATACATACCTACCTACTTTGATTGTCAAGGTCATCTATGTTATTGGCCTGTTTCTGGAGCTGCTCTTCCAGCTGTTGAATCATCTCTGTCGTCTACTAGTCTGTGACCTCAAGCACGGATACCCGCTGCTCCACTTACCCAAGTTGCACCGTGAAGTCAGCACCGATTGCGCCAACTGCTCCATTTGGGTGGATAAACCGCCCAGGCGCCCCTCCAAGGTCTGGAGCACAGTCTTCGACACTTCCTCCACCATGTTCACCAGGCTGTCAGCGCACAGGCTGGGGGGTGTAACATCTGCCATCTTACCTCCATCTCCCACACGCTGCTTTTCTTTCTGCGGCGCTTTGGCAGCCATTCAGAGAGCAATCAGCTAACAAGAGGTCACCTAACAAGAATATCAGCCAGTTGCTAGGAGGCACCTGGGGTTTTTAAACGAGTCCAAAATAAAGTATGATTAGGGGGTGAGAAGGGAGGGAGCTCCGGAGCCAAGAGAACCATATCCTCTTTACTCATCACATCACATGATCCCCCTCGGGCTGAATTTAATTAATGAACTTGCTGTTGCCACTCGGAAACCAGATCATCGATCAGCTGGAGCATCAGGTGACCACGTCCAGACTGAAGCATGGCAGTTGAAACAATCCTCTGGCACCTATCATAATTTGGCACCGGTGGCAGTTGCCTCCATTGACTATGCCTAAATCCGGGCCTGCCAGTGTTATCATAGTGGAGGAGTGGCCTAGTGATTGGGGCAAGGTACTTCAGGCCAGAAGGTCAGGGGTTCAAATCCCACTAGAGGACAGCAACCTTCGGCTGGAAGGACTGGGGTATCTAGTCCCACAGGTGCTCCTTGTGGTCTTGGGCAAGCCACTTAACCCTCCATAGCCCATGTTCCCTGTAAAATAGTTATCTCCAAGTTATAATGCTCTGTTCAATGTAATTTCAGTTTGTTCAATATAAACCACACTGATGCAGAATAGTGCAGTATATAAGAGAATGTAAATAAATAAAATAAATAAACATAGTAAATGACAGCAGATATCAAATGATATCATCCACTTGTGTGCCTTAGCAATCCTGCCACCTACAGAAAGCACCTTTTGCAGGTAAGAAAACATTGATAAATATTGATGTAAAGGGAAAACTGTGATGAACCAATAAATTTGTGTGGTTATTTTTAGTTTTTCTATTGTGATGTTCTATGTTTTATTTGTTTATGTTTAATTGTAAGTCATTCAGGATTGCGGTATGTGTAACATATAAATTTGTTAGATAAAATAAAAAATATTTTCCTGGACCTTTGTGCAGAGCTCTCTACTACAAAATTTATTTATTTATTTAGTTGTATTTATATACCACATTTTGCCCAGTCAAGGTGGTTTAAATATGTCTTACACACTGGAACATGGAACGTACGAAGCATGAACCAAGGCAAGTTGGAGGTGGTCAAGAATGAAATGGAACGTGTACAACTTGATTTGTTGGGTGTCAGCGAACTGAAATGGACTGGCATCGGGCACTTTGCATCAGATGATCACATGGTCTACTATGCTGGAAATGAAAGACAAAGAAGAAATGGTGTTGCATTTATAATAAAGAAGAAACTTGCAAGAACTGTAATGAAATACAATGCAGTCAGCGAACGCTTAATCTCTATTCATCTATGAGGATTGCCTATCAACACAACTATAATTCAAGTATATGCCCCAACAACAGCTGCAGAAGAGAATGAAATTGAAGAGTTCTATGAACAAGTACAAGCTGAAATTGACAGAACATGCAAACAGGATATCCTGATAGTCATGGGTGACTGGAACGCAAAAGTTGGCAACAAAGAAGAAGGCAAAGTAGTTGGAAAATATGGACTTGGCAACAGAAATGAAGCTGGAGAAAGACTGATAGAATTCTGCAAGACCAATGATTTATTCATCTCAAACACCTTCTTCCAGGAACAAAGCGGCGACTGTACACATGGACTTCACCCAATGGATTGTATAAAAATCAAATTGACTACATCTGTGGAAGTCAACGATGGAAAAGCTCTGTAACATCAACAAAGACAAAACCTGGAGCAGACTGTGGTACAGATCATCAACTACTAGTATGCAAACTCAAGCTAAAGTTGAAAAAGAGCAAACCCCTCATGAATGCAGCAAAATATGACCTTGAGAATATACCACTGGAATTTAAAGACTGCCTGCAAAATCGATTTGCTGCTTTAGATACAAATGACAGAGCTCCGGAAGAGTCATGGAATGACATCAAGAAGGTTGTGTTGGAAGAAAGCGAGAAGTCTCTACAAAAGGTGAAAAAGCAAAAACGGCCAAAATGGATGACGGAACAAAACTCTGAAAATTGCCCAGAAACGAAGAGAAGCTAAAGCCAGAGGAGAAAGAAAGACAATCGCAGAACTCAACAGAGATTTCCAACGTGCAGCAAGACAGGACAAGGAAAAGTACTACAATGACACTTGCAAGGAAATAGAAGCAGAAACTATTAGAGGAAGAACAAGATCGGCTTTCCTAAAGCTATGAGAGTTAAAGAAAAAGTTCCAGCCTCGAATTGTAATGTTACAAGATGCTCATGGTTCCATGTTGAATGATGCTGAGAAGATCAAGAAAAGGTGGAAGGAATATACAGAGTTTTTATATGATAAAGATCAAGTGGACCAACAGCCGTTTCAACCTGTACCTTATGATCGGGAACCATTGGTGATGAAAGAAGAAGTTGAAGCAGCATTGAAAGCCTTATCAAAGAACAAAGCACCAGGCATTGATAGCATTCCCATAGAAGTATTACAGCAATCTGATGCAGCTGTTACCGTACTTACAAGGCTCTGCCAAGAAATATGGAAGACAACATCATGGCCAACTGACTGGAAAAGATCTGTGTTTATACCAATACTAAAGAAAGGTGATCCAACTGACTGTGGAAATTATCGAACAATCGCTCTGATCCCACATGCCAGCAAGATTCTACTGAAGATTATTCAAAAGAGACTACAACCATACCTGGAACAAGAACTACCTGAAGTGCAAGCAGGGTTCAGGAAAGGGCGAGGAACGAGAGACATCATTGCGGATGTGAGATGGATCCTTGAAAAGACTAAAGAATACCAAAAGGATATCTATTTGTGCTTTATCGACTATAGCAAGGCTTTTGACTGTGTAAACCATGAGAAACTCTGGGCCACATTAAGAAGCATGGGTATACCAGAACACCTGATCGTTCTCTTGCGCAATCTGTACATTGATCAAGAAGCAACAGTTTGAACGGAACAAGGAGAAACAGAATGGTTTAAAATAAGCAAAGGTGTAAGACAAGGCTGCATACTTTCCCCCTACCTGTTTAATTTATATGCAGAACAAATCATCAGAGAAGCAGGATTCTATGAAGACAACAGAGGTGTGAAGATTGGTGGAAGACTCAACAACCTTCGCTATGCTGATGATACTACATTACTGGCTGAAAGTGAAGATGATCTGAAACATTTGCTTCTCACAATCATAGTCTCAAAATGGGCCTGCACCTTAATGTAAAGAAGACAAAGATCATGACAACTGGCATAATCAACAGGTTCATCATTGAAGGAGAAGAAATTGAAATTGTGAACAACTTTAACCTACTTGGATCAACTATCAATAAAGAAGCAACAAGCAGTCAAGAAATCAGACGACACATTACTCTTGGCAGAATGGCTATGAAAGACCTAGATAAGATTCTCAAGAGCAGAGATGTCTCTCTCCATACAAAGATTCGACTTGTTCAAGCCATGGTATTTTCAATAACATCATATGGATGTGAAAGCTGGACAGTGAAAAAGACAGACAGGAAGAAAATTGATGCCTTTGAATTATGGTGCTGGCAGCGAATACTGTGTATACCATGGACTGCCCGAAGAACAAACCAGTCAGTACTAGAGGAGATCAAACCTAAGCTTTCTTTAGAAGCTCAGATGACAAGACTTCGACTTTCATACTTTGGACACATCATGCGAAGAGAGAGATCATTAGAGAAAGACATCATGCTTGGCAAGATAGAAGGTCAACACAAAAGAGGAAGGCCAGCAATGAGATGGATCGATACAATGACAGCAGCTACGGGTACCAGTCTGTCAACAATGAGCCGCCTGACTGAAGACCGAACACAATTTAGGATAGCTATCCAGAGGGTCGCCATGAGTCGACTCCGACTCGACGGCACTTAACAACATATACCACATTTTGCCCAGTCAAGGTGGTTTACATAAAACAAATAATAATTGCATAGAACATTGTGGGAGAAACAGTAATGTTTTAATATTTTAGTTTTTTAACGTTTTAACATTTTCATAAGCCATGTACAGCATGCAACAGGTAGCTGGGGGTGGGATAGTATATACTTATGAAGAAAATTGTTTCAGCAATGTCAGTCATGGCTTGACTTACATTTTTATCAAATGACTTGGAGTACGTCTTTTGCCATGCCAACAGCTCGCCCTAATCTCCTCAGCTCCACTCGAAATCTTTTTTTGTGGACTCTGAGATGCCATTACACAATTTGCGGATAATCATCCCTATAATTTTACAGCCTACAGCAACCAACGGTGCGTACAATAAGCCTCACTAAACTGTGGCAAACATCATCGGCTTGCCTGTCTGCGTTCTGTAATGCTTCCGAAACTCTCAGCCAGCTTTTAGGCAAACAAGAGAAGGGCACTATAGGGTTAACGCAGTCTATTCCGGCGTTCGAGAAAGGAATGCTGACGCTCGCAGCGTTCCTTTTCTTTCCTCTCCGGGGGTCCTTTGTTGTGAAGGAAGGAGAGGACAGCGCGCATGCGCAAACCCGAGGGGGTCGTACATTACTTGAGCAGCTGTTTGCACCGCCTCGCTCCCAGAGCTAGCAAGGAGAGCGGTGAAGACTGGCTGACAGCTGAGCTGACATAGAGACAGACTTAGGCCGAGATGGCTCTTACCTGGCCCACCTCTACGCTATGCCTGATTGCTCTGGCCCTAAGCGCCGCAGCGTTTGCCTTCGATCAAGGGTCCTCGGGTCTGCTGGGAGGTTGGAGGGACGCGAATGAGAACGATGTGGGGGTGCAGCAGGCACTGAGCTACGCCATGAGAGAGTTCAACCGAGCCAGCAATGACAAGTATATCAGTAAAGTGATCAGAGTGGTCGAGGCCCAGAAACAGGTCAGTATATAATGACATTTAAGGAGATCAGATATATTAGAGAGATGCAGATCGGCTTTAAATCACACCCAGCAGATTCTTAAGAGACCGATTCAAGGTAAGACTAGGTCAGCATGCATAAGCATTACAGCAACATGAAATCATTCAGGCCAAACGGGATGTGAGGGTGGGGGAGGCAAGAGGAGTCATTACCATGTCCATCCTGACAGCAGCAATATCGCTTCCAAGAAGACAAATCAACAGAGAAATAGAAACAGTGATGCGTTTCCCCGTACTGTGCAAAATATAAAGAGAACGGGTGAAATTTTAGAAACGGACATATGCTAATATAGAAAGACTAGGGGACGTGTAATGAAGCTACAGGGTAAACTATTTAAGACAAATATGAGAAAATATTTTTTCACTCAACGTGTAATCAAACTCTGGAATTTGTTACCGGAGGATGTAGTAAAGGCTGTTAGTGTAGCTGGGTTTAAAAAAGGTTTGGACAAGTTCCTGGAGGAAAGGTCCATAAACCATTATTAAAAAGGGACCCAGGATATCAATACTTGACCCAGTACAAGCATTGTGGAACCTGTCTTTTGGGGATACTGCTAGGTACCTATGACCTAGATTGGCCACTGTTGGAAACAGGATAATGGACTTGATGGACCTTGGGCTGACCCAGTATGGCATATCTTATGTTCTTAATTACTAAATTAAAAAAAAATTATACTTCCTTCTGTTTCTATTGCTGGAATCAGGGACAGGAGGCTGCAAAAGAGGTGGGAGTCAGGGACAGTCCTCTAAAATCAGGGACTTCTGGTCACCTTACTCTGCTATCTACACCGAGGGTAATGGACCAGGAAAATAACAGCTACAGCGCCTACAAGCTCCTTTTCCTACCCTTCAGCCCTTCCTGCTTGACTTTGAGGAAGCTCTTTATTTCCTGTGCGTAGAAGAGTGTGAGCTTCTCAAAACGGAACCTTGTAGCCTTAAATTTCTCTGGTATGGCAGCACTTGATAAGCAGTAAACATGTCTCAGGATAATATGTTCCGTCTGTCTTTATAAATGGTCACAAAACAAAAAGTAGTAGTACAAGGATGAGAGTGCAGAGGCTAGCAGCCTTGGCTCAGAAATGCCAGTTAGTAACTTTCTTTTTGGGATATGTGTATGCAAAAAAAATTTAGTTTTTCATTTTTCTCTGAAATTCCCCAATTTTCGGGTGTGGTTTTTCTTCAGCAAATTTCATACATTCGTTTTAAGAACAAATATAGCATATTAAGGCGCACTGAATGATTTGCTGCATGCTAATTTGTAGGTTGGTGTGTGTTAAATCATTTTAACACACATGACCAGAATCAGATTTTTTAAATATATCTAGTTCTATGGATGTATATCCTACTTCTGCTCTGCACCCATTGTCAAGGAGAGGTTTCTGTGGATGCAGAATATATATTCAAAAAGAAAAAGTGAGAACCATAACGCAGTTTATAACAGAATAAAATCATTTAAAATTTGGTCTTATAAACTGTGCTGTGGTTCTTACTTTTTTCTTTTAGATCCTTTGTGTGCAAGCATCTTGCATTTCCTTTGTTTTTTACAAAATATATGTTTACATGAACATCCTGCAGGTCCAGCGTGCAGTTTTGGGAGTTATGGTAGGGTTGCTAAGCCCTTCTTGGTGTTTATGTTGGAGTGGGAGGTGTTGTGTTGGGGTCACAAAGTCCCTCTTTTTTTTTTCCTTCAGAGGATGGGAAGTGCTGTTTTGGGGTACCAAGTCACTCTTGTTTTTATGGAAGTGGGAGATTGCTGCATGGATGCTGTTGAGCCCCTCTGGTTTGGCATATTTAGCAGCATGTTTCCTAGGCTCTGCACAGTAACATATGAACATAAGATATGCCATACTGGGTCAGACTAAGGTCCATCAAGCCCAGTATCCTGTTTCCAACAGTGGCCAATCCAGGTCGCAAGTACCTGGCAGGTTCCCATAAAGGCACACAGGTTCCACAATGCTTAACCCAGGGCAAGCAGTGGATTGCCCAGGTCCTCTTTAATAACAGTTTATGGACCTTTCCTCCCAGGATCTTGTCCAAACCTTTTTTAAACCCAGCTATACTAACAGCTTTTACTGCATCCTAGAAACATAGAAATATGACGACAGAAAAAGACCACATGGCCTATCTAGTCTGTCCTTCCATATCAACAACTACAACAGTCCCCTTTTTACCTTTAGAGATCCTCTCTGTTTGTCCCATGCTTTTTTGAATTCAGTTACTGTCCTCATCTCTACCACCTCCACTGGGAGACTATTCCACAGATCCACTACTCTTTTGGTAAAGAAATATTTCCGCATATCATGCCTGAATCTATTTCCCTTCACCCTCATCCCATGTCCCCTCGTAGCAGAACTTGCTTTCAATTGAAAGAGGCTCTCCCCCTAAACATTTATGCCATGGAGGTATTTAAACATCTCAATCACATCACCTCTATCCCGCCTTTACTCTAAGGTGTACATATTAAGATCCTTCAGTCTGTCCTCATATGCTTTATAATGAAGACCACTAATCATTTTAGTAGCCACCCTCTGCACCGACTCCATCCTGTTCACATCCTTTTGAAGGTGCGGTCTCCAGAATTGCACACTATACTCCAAATGAGGTTGCACCAAAGACTTATTCAGAGGCACTATCACCTCCTTTTTTCTGCTAGTCATTCCTTTCCATATGCACCCAAGTATCCTTCTAGCTTTTGCCGTCGCCTTTTCTACCTGTTTAGCTACTTTAAGATTCTCAGACACAACCACGCCTAGGTCCCGCTCTTCTTTAGTGGACAAAAGTACTTCACCCCCTATACTATATTGCTCCCTTGGATTGCTGCAGCCCAAATGCATGACCTTACATTTTTTAACATTAAATCTCAGCTGCCAAATTCTAGACCATTCTTCAAGCTTAGCTAGATCCCTCCTCATGTTATCTACACCTTCCTAGGTGTCTACTCTGTTGCAGATTTTGGTATCATCCGCAAAGGGACAAACCTTACCTGACAGCCCTTGCGCTATATCACTAACAAAGATGTTAAAAAGAATCGGACCAAAGACAGATCCCTGGGGCACACTACTGTTAACATCTTTCTCCTCAGAGTGAGCTCCATTTACCTGTACTCTTTGTCGCCTCCCACCCAACCAATTTCTAACCCAAGCAGTAACTTTAGGGTCCATCCCTAGGGTGCTCAGTTTGTTTATAAGTCGCCTGTGAGGAACAGTGTCAAAGGCTTTACTGAAATCTTAATACACCACATCTAGGGCTCTCCCTCGGTCCAACTCCCTGGTCACCCAGTCAAAGAAATTAATCAGATTTGTCTGACAAGACCTGCCTCTGGTGAATCCATGCTGCCTCGGATCCTGTAATCCGCTGGACTCCAGAAACCTCCTCTGGTAACTAATTCCAGAGTTTGATTTCGAAGGGCCATAGGTTAACTGCAGGGAGGCAGTTACATCTCCCTGCAGTTACCGCATTTCAGTGTGGCAAAACAGCTGCCGGTGCAAATAAGGCCACCCACAGAAGTGGCATTAGTTGCACTCACGCTACTTGCGCTGAGATATTATGTTAGTTTCTGCTGACAATGCAGATGCCTGTGTGTGTGAGTTCTTTCTCTCACCTCACTCTGCAGTAAAGTATAATTTTGGGAAAGAAATCCTGTAAATCTAACAGTAATAGGTAAAAGCATTTTTTTTACTACATATATCTGTTTTTAGTTTGTACTAATATATTCCCTACTTGGTGAAGATCTGCATGTGTGACTGAGGCTACATGTTCTGTTAGCATGGAGGTTCTATGTAGGAAGCTGTAGTAATCTGGCTTGTTCAGTTTTCTGAATAGGAATATGAATGGTCTAGGGCCCACTGCAATATTTATGGCGCTGCTCTTTTCTGGGTATGCTCCATGTTGTGTGAGTTTTGGAAGTTAGTGCTGTTATGGAATAGTAGATTTGCTCTATGGGTCCTGTACTCTGGGTTCTTGGTGAGGTCAACTGTAGGGTGTGTTTTTTTTTTTTTTGGGGGGGGGGGGTACTGGGATATGTATTGTTTTTGAGATTTGCAGTTTTGCATTCTTTATGCTGCCAGACTGAAATTTAGAATATTTTGTTAGTTCAGGTTCAAGGAAATTTCAAATTTTAAGGGAACGTCTCAGTTTAATTTTTGTTTAGTAGCCTGGTAGCTTCACTGCTGCTGAATTCCGGACTTTTCTAGCTCTAGCACAATCCAATCCAGCATTTGAATTCATGGCTACCACGATTAGTATTTCATTTCATATCTTCTCTCCTCATCAATAATCTGGTCATAGCAAAATAAATCTGATGTGCAGGTACGTATAATGATTTGATATGGGCGGGGGGGGGGGCTGTGTAAGTGGCTTTTCATTTAATCAAATTTAATGTTTTGTTCCTTTTCGGTCATCCAGTTTAGTCCATACTTCTGGGTAGTGTACCTCCTCCTGCAGTCTGGAGACTGGGCATGTCCAAAAACGTGACATCACTGCATGTAGCTCCTCATCTCTCCCAGAATACTTCAGTGTGTCCAGTCTCCAGGCAGCAGGAGGACGGGGTGAGCGTTCTTCTGCTGGTCCCTGCTGAGGGCGCCTCTCTGGGGGCTTTGTGGGGGCTCTCAGTGCTGCTCGATCTCTCCACCCTTGCTTGTTCGGGGGAGAGCTCGGCAGTCGCAAGCAAGTGGTGCTGTGCTCTGTTGCAGTCACTTGGCCCGTTCTAGCTGACACGGAGAGCTGGCGGGCTGGTCGGGAGTGCAGCAATTCGCCCGGAGGCAGAGGGGGCGAGCACGGCTGCTTCGCGGGCTCGGTCCTGCCGCACAATGGTGCTTTGAGGTAAGCAGGGGACCTGGCAGCAAGCTGCAACGGCTGATATTTTTGCCGTTTCTGCAGGGCATCGCGCCGGTTTGGCGCCATTTCCAGTCTCCCTCCATTGATTTTGACGGCGGCCATTTTGGCCGCGTGAAAGCCGCGTGCTGGCAACTTGTCAGTCTGCGGAACGGGGGAAAGCAGTTTTAAGGTGCTTAATTCGCCGCGATTGGCTCCTGGTTTGTTGTTTTATCATTTCTTTTATCTTTTCTTTTATTTGATGGTTGGTTTGATTTGTGGGGGCTCAGGGCTGGCACGTTTGCTTGGGTTTGGTGCTGAGTTCCGAGAGGTGTTTCCTTTAGCGCAGTTAAATAAAAAAAAAAAAAAAAAAAACCCCAAACAAACAGTAATACAGAAATAAATTATTGCAGGAAGGAAAGCTTCTAGAGCTATCTTTGCTTTTTTCACTGTGTATTCCCTCTATGGCGGCTCGCCCGCAGTGTGTAGTGTGTGGCAGCCGTAGGGGGTCAGTTACTGAGTCGGGAATCTGCCGGGGGTGCACAGCGGTATCCGCTTCTCTAGAACAACAAATGGAAGTTCAGCCTCTGGAGGTTCCAGCTGGGGCACCTGTGGCGGATGGCAGTCCGCCGTCTGCCTCACAGCTGCCACCTTTACAGGGCTCCCAGGAGGGGCAAACTGTATCTCCTCTGTCGGGGGGAGTAGAGCAACCAGTGGGTGATTTTTCTCCAGATTTTGTTCTTATGCATGAGGCATTTTGTAGGTGGCAGGGTAAGGGGTCGGAGGCATTAGCGGTCCCCATGCCGTCTTCCCATGCTTCGTGACGGACGGGCGCAGTGGGTCCCTCCAGCCGGCGAAGAGAGTTAAGGTTCAGGATCTTTCCCCGCCAGAGAACGAGTGGAAAGGCTCTGAGGAACGTGAATCGGAGATTGAAGCTGGTGTAGAGGAGCTGGAGGAGGGGGAGATTCCCGAACTGGAAGATCAGGCAAGGATCATTAGGTTGTTCCAGAGAGAGGAATTGGTGCCGCTTATTACAGAGTCTCTGAGAACGCTGAAGTTGGCGGCCGAGCAGCCGGCGGAAGACATAGGTGAGGAAGACCCGATTATTCAGGTGGTGCGACAGTCTCAGGTGGTCTTTCCTGTACATCGGGTGGTTGACCGAATGATTCAGGATGAATGGGATTTGCCGGAGGCAGGTCTCAAAGGCATTAGATCCATGTATAGGTTGTATCCTTTGGCGGATAAAGACAAGGAAAAGTTTCGCTCTCCGAGGGTTGATGCGGCGGTGTCCACCGTTACTAAAAAGATCACCATTCCCGTGGAAGGGAGCGCCGCTCTAAAGGATGCGCAAGATACGAAGGTGGATGGCTTGCTGAAGCAGTCCTTTGAGGCTGATGCCCTGTCTCTGCAAGCTTCCATCTGCGGGGCTTGGGTATCTCGGGCTTGTCTGAGATGGTCCCAGAGTTTGCGCAGAGTCGTGCAGCTGGAACCCGAGGGAATGCGTGAGTTGGACCGGTTGGAGTCCGGTGCGGCTTACTTGGCAGATGTTCATTATGATTTAATCAGGACCTTAGCAAATAGCATGGCATCTTTGGTGGCTGCACATAGATCCATTTGGCTGCAGAATTGGGCAGCGGATGGTTCTTCTAAGGCGCGGCTCAGCAAGTTGCCTTTTAGGGGGACCTTATTGTTTGGCGAGGACCATGATAAGTTGGTGAAGCATTTGGGGGAGTCCAAAGGTAGTAGACCTCCGGAAGATAAGCCTAAGCAGGGTAGGTCCTCGCATGCCTTTCGGGGTCAGTTTCGTGACTTCAGGAGGTTTCGTTCGTCCCGGTTGGGGGGCTTCCAGCGGGGGCGGTTTGCAACTAGAGCACAAGGATTCCGTGGGTTTCAAGGAGTCGGTAGAGGGTTTGCAGCGACCTCCTCGGCTCCTGTCAGAAAGTCGCAATGAAGTGAGGCGGGCTCTGGCCGGAAGTCAGCCAATTGGTGGGAGGCTTCGGGCTTTTCTTCCGGCTTGGGCCCAAATAACGATGGACCAGTGGGTCTTAGAGATAATTCGGGATGGCTATGCCTTGGAGTTCGCCCGGCCTGTGCGGGATTCCTTCGTCCTCTCTCCTTGCAGGGGTCTAAAAGTCCGCAGAGATTCATCAGACGCTAGACCGTTTATTACAGTTGGAGGTGGTAGGACCCGTTCCCGCCAGCGACAATGGCACGGGTCGATACTCAATCTATTTCATAGTTCCAAAAAAGGATAGTTCTGTGCGGCCCATCTTTGATCTGAAGGGCGTAAATCGCTGTCTCCGAGTGCCACATTTTCGGATGGAGACCTTGAGGTCGGTCATTGTCGCAGTACGGCAAGGGGAGTACTTGACGTCTCTTGATCTGACGGAGGCCTATCTGCATATTCCGATCAGGGAAGCTGTGGTAAGGAGGACACTGACAGGCATAGAAAAAGGGCTGCTTTTAAAACTTTTTCTTCTGAGTCAAAGCAGGGCTCAGGCAGGCAATCAGTTAAATCAACACATAGAGAGAAAAGCCACATGATTCAGAGGGCTGAGTACAGACCACACCCTGCCTCCATGGAAACACAAAATGCAAATGAGAAACACGTGGGGGGAAGAGCTAGGAAAACGCCTCTCACACACAAAGATTTAAGCTATCAGAAGCAAAGAAACTTATCACAGGGAGCTCGAGCACAAGCACAGGAAGCACGAGGACGGAGAGGACAAGAAGCAGAAGCAGAGGTTGAACCAGAGTCCAGACAGAAGTCTTGGATTGAGCAAACACTGGAATCTCGGCAGAAAGTTCAGAAGCCAAAGCCAAGGGAATGGCAGAGTAGGTCTGACCCTCAGCACAGACAGGATTCCAACGGCAGTTCTTCTACAAGGTACAGCTGTACAGAGTTTGCAAGCCCTTGTGAAGGTAGGAGCCAGAACTCTGGGAGAATTGTAGAATATAGCTCAGATAGCAGTGAGGTTGCTGAGGATTCTGAAGGGGAGATTTATTCTTCTGTAAAGCCTGAAAGGAAGCTTGTACCTAGAAGCCAACAGAGACAGCAAAGTCATATGAGTGTTTTGCCTAGAGATACAAAGCCCTGCAATGCATATAGAAACCCCGTGAGGAGAAAAAGAAATCCCTGGGATAAAGTGTTTAAATTAATACAACAACTGAAGCCAGGTTGGGATGATAAAAACCCAGAGCTGTTTCAGGATGGAATAGAAGATATGGAAACAGAATTATCTGAATTAGACCACGATTCAGATTCCATAATGGATTGCTCAACAGCATATGTTTAATAAGAAGGAAAGCTGAATTGCTGGTTTAAAAGTAAGAATTCAGAACTGTGTTTAAATGCTCTGAATGTTTGGGAATCCTGGAAGAAAAGAAAAGGATTACAAGTTTGTTTTGCCAGCACTGTTTAAAGCATTGATTTAAAGTTTGCTGAAGGAAGCTATTTGAGTTATTTCTGTTACACCTTGTTCATGTTTCAAAGAGAAGTTTACTTTGCTAAGTTTTGATGAAACAAGATAAAATAAATAAATTTCCTGTGAACTGCCTAAACTACTCGGACTACGTATTAACCACAACTACAAAAATGTCCCAGCAGCATATGCTCTGGAAATAAGCTAGTTTAACAAAGAACAGTTGGCACGCTGCTCCTTATAGGCTATTGCCTAGACGATGCGGCGCCACAAAGCCCATCGCAGATACCTTCGTTTTGCCTTACCGTGGGGTCATTACCAGTTTCAGGCCCTGCCCTTTGGCCTCGCGACTGCGCCGCGTACCTTTACCAAGATTTTGGTGGTGGTGGTGGTGGCGGCGGCGGCGGCGTTGCGTAAAGAAGGAATTCTGGTTCACCCTTATCCGAAGCCGAGAGCATTCAGGTGACAGGAAAGGTGGTGAACTTCCTACAGAGTCTTGGCTGGGTGGTCAATATGGCGAAAAGTCGTCTGGTGCCGACACAGGATCTGTAATATATGGGGGTATGGTTCGACACTTGAGTAGGGAAAGTGTTTCTGCCGCAGAGTCGAGTTCGAAGGCTACAGGAGTTGCTTCGTTGATTCCTGGCGACTCCGGCTCCCTTGGCTTGGAGTTACCTACAAGTTCTGGGAACTATGGCGGCATCGTTAGAAACAGTACCCTGGGCCAGGTTTCATATGCGTCCGTTACAGGGGGCGTTGCTTCGTTGTTGGTCCCATCAGGAGGACTCACTGAATGCGAAGCTTCCTTGTCCGGTCAGGGTCAGGAGTTTGCTTCGGTGGTGGCTGCTTCTGGGATCTCTGATCTCAGGGATGAGCCTGGAGAGGCCGGAGTGGCTTCCGCTGTTGATAAATGCCAGTCTCGCAGGCTGGGGAGCGCATTGCGGGAGGCTTTTCGCGCAGGGGCTTTGGTCAGCCCTGGAGGCCACGTGGTCGATCAACAGGCTGGAGCTTCGAGCAGTGGCTCTGGCGTTGCAGGCATTCGAACCTACCGTGACGGGAAGAGTGGTACGGGTGCTGTCCGACAACTCAGCAACTGTGGCTTACATCAATCGTCAGGGCGGCACCGGCAGTCTGGCCATGGAGGCAGAGGCAGAGGAGCTCTTTCTGTGGGTAGAGGTTCGACTGTTAGCACTGTTGGCGGCGCAGATTGCCGGGAAGGACAATGTGACGGCAGACTTCCTCAGCAGGGTAGAAGTGGATGCCGGGGAGTAGGAGCTGCATCCCGACATATTTGCGTAGATCGTACACAGATGGGGGTCGCCGGTTATGGATTTGATGGCGACGTTCCAGTCAGCAAAAGTAGGCCGTTTTTTCAGCAGGCATCGGGAACGGATGTCGGAAGGTCTCGACGCGCTGATGCAACCTTGGCTGACGGGTCTGCACTATGTCTTTCCTCCGTGGGCGCTAATCGGCAGAGTGGTGCAAAGAATTGAAGCGCATCAGGGGGGTGTTATTGGTGGCTCCTGATTGGCCGAGACGTCCATGGTACGCAGATTTGATCCGTCTCCTCAATGGGGTTCCGTGGAGGTTGCCGTTGTCGGAGGATCTATTGTGTCAGGGGCCGCTGCGGATGCCTCAAGTGGATCGGTTCTCGCTTACGGTTTGGCCATTGAGCGGGCGCAGCTAAAGAAAAGAGGTTATTCGGCGGCAGTGATAACGACTTTGCTTAAGGCACGGAAGAAGTCTACATCCTTGGTGTATGTTTTTATTTATTTATTTATTTATTTAGACAGTTTTGTATACCGCCTTATCCTTCAATCAAAGCGGTCACAACACAATTGGGGGATACATTTAACATGCGGGGATATGAGACAAATACACTAATACTTACAGGGAACATGGGCAGTGGAGGGTTAAGTGGCTTGCCCAAGACCACAAGGAGCATCTGTGGGACTAGAAACCCCAGTCCTTCCGGCCCAAGTTTGCTGTCCTCTAGTGGGATTTGAACCACCGACCTTCCGGCCTGAAGTACCTTGCCCCAACCACTAGGCTACTCCTCCCTATGTGCGCATTTGGCGGATATTTGAGGACTGGTGTTCCAGGGGTCGAATCCAGGCAGCGACGGCGTCGGTCCCGGTGGTGCTCAGTGTTTTTGCAGGACGGTTTTGAGAAGGGCCTGGCAGCTAGCTCCTTAAAGGTCCAGTTGGCGGCTTTGGTGTGCTATAGAGGCAAGGTGTGGCGCTGGGGACACACCCGGATGTGCTGCGTTTCCTGAAGACCGTGTCCAATCTTTGTCTGGCTCGAAGAGTTCTGGTTCCTTCTTGGGATCTCAATTTGGTTTTGGGGGCTTTGGTGAAGGAGCCCTTTGAGCCGTTGCGTAGGGCATTGGTGAAGGATTTGACGCTAAAGACGGTGTTTTTGGTAGCCATTTGTTCGGCACGGCGAATTTCGGAACTCCAGGAATTATCTTGTCGTGAGCCGTTCTTGTTTTTTTCTAAAGAAAAGGTGGTTCTGCGGCCGTTAACATGGAGTTTGTATGTAGGGATCTGTACTGCAGTAATCTGAATTGTTCAGCTTTTCAAACAGGTGTTTGGATGTTCCAGGGCCCACTGTAGTATTTACAGTGTTGCTTTTTATGGATGGCCTCCTTATGTGAGTTTTGGAAGTTGGTGCTGGTATAGTATGGTATGGTATGGTAGATTTGCTCTATAAATATTCAGTGACTTTGTTGTAGGCTTTTGTTTTAGTTCACAATATGCCTGGTACTAGAGAATGTATGTTAGTGAGATGATCAGAATCAGATTTTTTTTATTTTTAAGATATTGAGTTCTGTGGGTGAATGTCCTGGTTCTTCTCTGCGCCCACTGTTGAAGGGGGTTCTGTGGATGCAAAATATATATTTTCAAAAAGAAAAAGCAAGAACCATAATGCAATTTATAACAACAAAATAAAAATGAGTTATAATTTTAGTTTTATAAACTGTGCTGTGATTCTCGCTCTCTTTTTGTTCCTTGTTGTGCAAACGTCTTGCATTTCTTCCATATAATCGAATCGACTTTTTGGTTTGGTTCAATCCCTGACTGGAGTTTTGAGAAAGCAGCCCCCCCCCCCCTACCATAGCCATCTCATCCTTCGCCTCAGGCAGCAGATTGCCTTGAGCCACCCCTGCCCAAAGACTTTCCTATTGGACGCTGGGGAGCGTTCCCGCACAGGCTCTTTCGGTACCGATGTCACCCATATGTGAAGACTGCATACCTGCTTGTTCCTGGAGATAGTAAGCTCTGCAACAAGGGGGGATAGGATGAGGGTGTAAGGGGGTAGACTCGGGAGTAATATGTGTAAATGTTTTTTTTATGGAACGAGTGGTAGATGCATAGAATAGTCTCCCAGTGAAGGTAGTAGAGGCTACGACAGTATCTGAATTCAGGAAAGCATGGGACAAACACAGAAGAAATCTAAAGAGGGAAAAAGGGTCGATAGTATATTTATTTTATTTATTTATTTAAAAGGATTTAATATACAGCTTTATCTTTAAATCAAAGCGGTTAGCACATCAAACAATCAAGAGTGGGAGGGTGAATACATGCAGTGGATACATTGACTTGTGTGGTGTGGGTGAGCAGTGTGATTGATTAACTGGTGAGCTATATACATTTGTGAGCTATGAACAGGGGCTATATACATTGTGAGCTATGAACAGGGGCTATATACAGGCTGCAGGGAGCTATATACATTGTGAAATATGATATGGAAGGGCAAGCTAGATAGGCCATATGGTCTTTTTCTGCTGACATGTTTCTTTTTTTCCATTTTCTGAAAGATTCTCTTAGGTATAACAGCCTTTTCCTTTATTCTCTCCTCTTCTCCTTTCTAATGCACTCCCATAGTCCTCTCCTCTTCACAAACATCACTTCTCCCCACATACATTCTCCTATCATATATCCCTCATCTGTTCCTTCCTTTCCTCCTCCATATAGAAATAGTCTTTATCTGCCACCATTTTCTATCAGTCCGATTCTGTCCTGGACATACATGCCCTCTGTACGCCCGGTCTGAACCGAATTACGGAAAGCGTCACGATTCTGATCCCATGTGGCACGTCCAGCCCCGTTGGATCAGAATCGCAATCAGGCCTGTATGTGCAGGCCGGGACTGTGATTCAGCCCGGCCTGCATGTACAGGCCTTGCCCGACTAACTCCAGTTAGGGCTTTTAAATGTAGCCGTGGTGCCATGGCGTCCGGTTGCCATGGCACCACAACTCCATTTAAAAGCTGTGATCCCAGCCACTGGCTCCTGCAGCTAATTCCTCGCAGCCCGACCCCCGATCTGGCCTCCCAGGGCCAGGGTCAGGCTGCGGGGAATATCCTCTGACCCCTGCCTCCCATTCCCAGCCCCAGGTCCGCTGATCTTGCAGAATCGGGGAAGTTATTTCCCATAGAAGTTGCCGGCCCCAGACGCACAGGGCCGATATTAGAATCGGCCTTGTATGTCCAGGGCCTGCGATTGCCTACTGCCCGCCCTAACTCCGTCCCCGATCCGCCCCTCCCCCCCCCCCGTTAGATGCTGGCAAGGAAGGCCACGAATAGCAGGGATGGATGTTCCGTTGGGACGTCCATCCCCACTATTCATGGGACAGAATAACCCCCTATATATCCTAACCAATATGCCCATCCACACATGGTAGTTTTGTAAGGAGGCACCTAGTTTAAGCGAGGTTTCAGGTGCTTATATTAAGGCCATTTTTAGAAAGTAGGTGCCTACTTCTATTTAGAATTTACTAGCTTAAGTAGCAGATTTCACAGTTAGCGACATTTACACCAGCCCTGGAGTTGGTCTAAATGTCTGTCCCTGAGGGGGTGGAGCCTGGCTTTTGGTCAAGATGGACGTGTAAGAGCTGTGCTCCAGAGGGCAATAGTCAAGAATCCTGACTTCTGCAGTCTTTAATCAAATAGTTGATACCATTCGATCCCGGATATGTCAGGCCCCAAGCCGACACGGCTGGATTACCAAGTATCTCAAAATGTCACGCAAAGAGAACCAAAATGGAACATCTCTCCCCTCACAAGATGGTGGTTATCTGAGATTGTCCTGAGTTCTTTCAGGAACTTCTGGCTGAGATTTGGGCAGTCAAAGACTTGGTCAAATCTAATGGAGACACGCTGTGCACAATGCAAGAAGATATCAACGCCTTGAAAACTTCTTTGGAGTCAATTACGGCTCGTTTGGAGAAGGTAGAAAACCTGGTGGCATCTCATGGGGAGAGGCTCAAGACTGTTGAGAAGCAGGCCAAGTTGATTTGTTCATTGCACGGAGAGGTGGAAGGTAACAATCGCTCTCGGAGAAACAACATTAGAATACTGGGAGCTCCAGAGGGAGCAAAGGGCCCTGATATGGTGTCCTTTTTGCAGGCCATGATTTCGGGTGTGTTAAAGGTGAAGTTTGCCATGTTATTGAAGATCGAGCGTGCCCATCAAGTGCCTACTCAGTCCGTGGCTGCGGGCAAGCGTCCATGCCCAGTCATCTTGAAAGTCTTACGTTTTCAACAACTATCACAAATAATGGGAGCGCCAGAGCACTTTCAACTTTGGAATATCAGGGACACAAACTCTTATTCTTCCCGGACTTCGCGAAGGCGATGGTGGATCGGAGAAAGAGTTTTCTGGCGCTTCGCCCATGCTTATTGCAGCTACAGGCCTGTTTTGGGCTGCTTTATCCTGCCCACATTAGAGTCACGCTGCATAACCAGACCAAGACTTTTGATGATCCAGGGGAGTTACATGCATTTTTCGAAGACAAGGAGTTGGCGGTGATGCGGTGAAATTTACCTTGCAGTTTGTTTGCAAACGTTCTACAGCATTTGACTAGTCTGAGGTCATGTAGTGGCGACTTATACACGCAGAAGCGACATTTAATCATGCGGTATTGCTATACATTGTGATTTAGGAGCTCCAGGGTATTATTCCTGGTCAAGATGTTTCTTCTACTGTTTCTCTCTTTTTTTTTTTTCTTTTGTGTTCTGTGTTGTCTGTGATGTCTAAGGATGTTGAGAGAGTAATGGAGCTTGGAAGAGCAGGATGGCCCTTATTTACTAGACTGGGGTCTTCTAGGTCATACAGTTCTTGGGTTTTGGGGATATTGTCTCTACTCTTGTTGTGGGTGGTGGGCATGATGCAATACTTTAAGTGGCAAAGAAGTGAGAATGTTCTAGGTTATTTTGCCCTCCGTGTCTGTCTTGTCCTGGTAGGCTCATCCGCTAAGTTTTGTGTGTTTTATAGCCCCCCTGGGTTTGGTGGTTTGGGTGGTTTGTTTTTCAGAATTATGTGTTCTTACTGTGAGCGATCATGTGCAGGTGCTAGGGATAAATTGTGGCTTTCTTTTTTGGGTTTTCTTTTCTGGGCTATAAGTGCAGCTACCACTCTAAGGGTGTGTAAAGTGGTGTTCTACAATGTATAACCATATGATGCAATTTGGTATGTTTTTGCAATATTTGACTGTCAATCTGTGCTATATTGTCAGTATGGCTTCCTTTAAGATTGTTAATGCCCTTAACATTCAGTGAAACTTTCCCATTAAGAGGAAAAAGATTCTTTTGTACGGTCGTAAAGAAAATGCTGACATCTTACTGATACAGGAGACACACTTGAATGTGAAGGAGTCTTTAAAACTGGATATAAAACCCTTTTCTCTAATGGCTTATTCAGCTGCCAATCATAAGAAAAATGGGGTAGCCATTTTAGTGAGGAAGACTTTACCCCCCATGGTTATACAAACTAGGTCTGATGCTGATGGGCGGTGGACAATGGCTTTGCTTCGGTCTTTACTGAGGAAGATGTAGGGATGTTACCCATGACTGATGTGGTATTTAGAGGTGCAGAAGAATTGAAGGAAATATCGATACATCGGGAAGACGTATTACAACTATTAGAAAAACTGAAGAGTAGCAAATCACCTGGGCCGGATGGTATACATCCAAGGGTGTTGAAAGAACTGAAATATGAGATTTCAGACCTGCTATTAGTAATCAGTGAACTATCATTAAAATCATCTTTAATACCTGAAGATTTGAGGATCGCCAATGTAACACCAATTTTTAAAAAGGGTTCCAGGGGTGATCCGGGAAACTACAGACCGGTGAGCCTGACGTCAGTACCGGGAAAAAATGGTAGAAACCATCATAAAGAATAAAATTACTCAGCATGTAGATAGTCATGGCCTAATGGGAGACAGCCAACATGGCTTTAGACAAGGAAGATCTTGTCTTACTAATCTGTTATGTTTTTTTGAAGGTGTGAATAAACAGGTGGACAAAGGTGAGTCGGTTGATATAGTGTATCTGGACTTTCAGAAAAGAGACTTTTGGCAAAACTAAAGAGTCATGGGATAGGAGGCAGTGTATTGTGGATCAGGAACTGGTTAAAAGATAGAAAGCAGATGGTAGGGCTAAATGGCCAATTTTCCCAATGGAGAAAGGTGAATAGTGTTGTACCCCAGGGATCTGTGCTGGGTCTGCTGCTTTTTTGACATATTCATAAATGACCTGGAAAGTGGAATAACGAGTGAGGTTATCAAATTTGCAGATGACACAAAACTATTTAAAGTTGTTAAAACCCATAGAAACATAGAAACATGATGACAGAAAAAGACCACAAGGCCCATCTAGTCTGTCCTTCCATAACAACAACTACAGAGGATTGTGGAAAATTGCAAGAGGATCTTGATAAATTGGAAGACTGGGCATCAAAATGGCAGATGAAATTTCATGTGGACAAGTGCAAAGTTATGCACCTAGGGAAGAACATCCCAAACTATGGTTACACGATGCAAGGTTCCACATTAGGAACCACCACCCAGGAAAAAGATTTAGGCGTCATTGTGGATAACATGTTAAAACCCTCGGCCCAGTGTGCAGCGGCAGCCAAGAGAGCAAATAGAATGCTAGGTATCATAAGGAAAGGAATGGAAAATAAAACAAAAGATATTATAATGCCTCTGTATCGTTCCATGGTGAGACCGCACCTTGAATATTGTGTGCAATTCTGGTCGCCGTATCTTAAAAAGAATATAGCGTTATTAGAAACTGTTCAGAGAAGAGCCACCAAAATGATAAAGGGGATGGAAGGATACTCCTATGAAGAAAGGCTAAAAAGGTTAGGGCTCTTTAACCTGGAAAGAGACGGCTGAGGAGAGATATGATAGAAGTCTATAAATTAATGAATGGAGTGGAACGGGTAAACGTAGATTGATTGTTTACGTTATCAGAATATGGAAAGACTAGGGGACATGCAATGGAGCTACAGGGTAAACTATTTAAGACTAATAAAAGAAAATATTTTTTCACTCAACGTGTAATGAAACTCTGGAATTTGTTACTGGAGGATGTAGTAAAGGCTGTTAGTGTAGCTGGGTTTAAAAAAGGTTTGGACAAGTTCCTGGAGGAAAGATCCATAAACCATTATTAAGAAGGGACCCAGGATATCAATGCTTGACCGAGTACAAGCATTGTGGAACCTGTGTCTTTTGGGAAAACTGCTAGGCACGTATGACCTAGATTGGCCACTGTTGGAAACAGGATACTGGGCTTGATGGACCTTGGTCTGACCCAGTATGGCATATCTTATGTTCTTATGGCTCTCATCAAAATTGGATCCACTGAACTTGCCTTAATATCTATGCTCCTAATATTGATTGCCCTACTTTCTTTTGCTCCATTGCGGCCTTGGCGCAGGAGGTGTCCAGTTATCCGACTATTGTGGGGGGAGACTTCAACCTCGTGCTAGACCTCTTGGTAGATAGGAGTCCTGTGAGAACCATTAGTGTTCCCAAGGCTCACCCGGTTCTTGTATCTTTAATGCAGGAATTGGGCCTGATAGACAAATGGCGGTTGCAGCACCCTACGGACAAAGAATTTACTTTCTTTTCTCCTCTTCATAACTCGTTATCACGTATAGACTTTTTTTCCTAGTCTCTAAGGGACTCTGTTCTGGAATTAGTGGGTCCAATATTCACGCGGCTCATATCTCTGATCACTCCGCAATCTCACTTACCCTATTTGACTCAACGAGCTATCGATGTCACTCACATTGGCAATTTGATAGGACTCTTCTTGGCAGTCAGGAATTCTGCGAGACCATCCTCGTGGCTATAGAGGAGTATTTCCAATTTAATCTACCTCAAGACTCCTCAGGGTGGGCATGGTGGGAAGGCTTCAAAGCTAGCATACGAGCCACCATTACCAGTTTTGCTATACAGCAGGCCAAACAGCGTAAGGCAGAACTTGGTGCACTAAACAAGCAGATTAAAGCAGGAGAACGCATTTTAGGCCAGAAAACTGATCCTAATATTTTGATAAGATTGCAGCGCCTTAAGATTTAGATATAACTCGATTTTGACCACTGAGGCTTCAAAGAATATCCAAGGGCAGAAAGGGCGATACTACTTGGAAGGTAACAGAGCTGGAGGGTTGCTAGCTAACTCATTAAAGGGTCATAAGGAAGCTTCTCGCATCACAGCTTTGAGGGATCCTCAGGTGCAACAATTGATTGTCAAGGATCCTGACATTGCAGAGACCTTTTGCCAATTTTATGCTCAGTTATACTCCCCAGAGAGAGATTTCTCTGAGAAGGAGTTTGATAGACTACTGACTAATATTCAGAGGCCGGTGTTAGATCAAGAGAATGCTACAGGACTAGATAAGCAGAGCACAGTCATGGAAATTATCCAGGCTATTGATTCTTTGCAAGTGGGCAAGGCTACCGGACCAGATGGCCTTCCGGTTGAATTCTGTAAAACCTTTTCCAAAACCTTGGGGCCATACCTTCAACAATACTATAGACTTCTTTTGGACAATGAGGCACAGACTGAAGCATTCACCTCTGCAAACATTGTTCTTGGAAAAACCTGGGAGGGACCCTCAGTCAGTAATTATCGGCCAATTTCGTTGTTAAACGCAGACTATAAAATCTTTGCGACCTTCTTAGCTGGTTGTCTCTCCAAATTGATCCCTTCTCTGATTCATCCGGACCAATGTGGTTTTACTGAGGGATGCTCCACAGCCGATAATGCAAGAATGCTTTGTCATGTCTTGGAAGGCGCAGATGGAACAGAGGGCCTTCTTGTGGGACTCTCGCTAGACACAGAGAAAGCGTTTGATTGGCTGGAGTGGTCTTTTCTGTTTGCTCTTCTGAAATGGTTTGGATTTGGTGAGAGTTTCTGCAACCTAATGAAACTTATGTGTGCAAGACCAAGTGCGAAAATTTCTGTAAATTCGACTCAGTTTAGAGAATTTCCTCTAGGACGCGGTACCTGGCAGGGTTGTCCTCTTTCTCCCATTCTTTTCAATCTGGCCTTGGAACCTTTGGCCCTATTGATAAGGCAAAGCCTCGCGATTAAGGGCGTCTCTATTGCTGGCCTGGAAGTTAAACTATTTGCATATGCTGATGATTTGCTGCTATTCACCATGAATACATGAATACACGGTATATAAATTTTCTATACCGGTTATTTTAGAATTGATAGATAAATACTCAGGATTGCCTGGCTATAAAATTAATTGGTCTAAATCGGTCGCATTTCCCTTAAACTCAAGTATGTAGGATGGATCTGGAGGATTTTCCTTTTATGTGGGAGCCTGAGATGGTGAAGTATTTGGGAGTTCACTATTGCTACCCACTTAGGATCTCCCCTTCATTGTACTATAGGGTTTCACTATCTACGGTTCGTAATATAACAGCAAAGTGGTCACCGGTCTATCTCTCTTGGTGGGGTCATCTTGAGGTTATTAAAATGACTATCACTCCTAAAGTGAATTATGTACTAGAAATGCTACCAGTCTTTCTTACAAGTAAAACTTATCGTCAAATTGAAAGGATTCTAGTTCAATTCCTATAGAAAAATAAACTATCGAGAATTGCTCTTAGGAAACTTAAAGCTAAAAAAGAAAAGGTGGGTGGGGGGGGGGGGGGTGAATTTCCCTGACTTTCAGGCCTATCACTGTGCTTTTTTGCTAAAGCAAGGTTCACGATGAGTGGAGGGGGCCGTAGGTATCAGCCCAGTATGGCTTGACCTAGAAGAGAGGTTAAGTGCTCCTTTTCCCTTAAATCTCCTTCCTGGCATGGTGTCTTTTAAGAGGTTTGAAGTCTCATAGGGTTATATCGGACACTTAGAGGGCTTTTCAACAGTTAGCAAATGCAATTCCTAAGGAGGATTGTCTATCGAAACTAATACCCATCTGCCACAGTCCTTTTTTAAAAAAATAAATCAAAGTTCATTCGCATGGCAACAATGGTTTAACAGGGGCATTTGGAGTGTTGGCCAACTGATAATGGATGGCAAGTGGAAACCTTTTTGCTTCTTTACAAAGTGAATTTGATTTGCCTAAATCCCTATACTTCCAGTGGATTCAGCTGAGGCATTGTATAGAGAAATCCTATTTGGATATTACATCGTTATCTGACGAGTGGGGGTTGTTGAGTAAGAGGTTCAGCACATATGGCCTCAGGGGTGGCTTCTCACTACTATAAACTGGTGATTCAGAAGAACAGTTCTCAGGCCATTGGTGTCCAACGAATATGGGAACATGACACTGGGGAAGTTCTTTCTCCGGAAACTTGGATAAAATTCTGGAGTAAGATAAACAGGGTCTCTCAGTCTGCCTCTGTCTCACAAGCTTTGTACTTCTTTGCGCACAGAGCGCACTTTACTTCGGTAAAGGTTGCTAAATGGGATAAGGCAGCTGGGATTGAGTGTTGGTCTTGTCGGGGAGATGTCGGCACTTTGAGGCATGTAGTGTATGATTGTCCTAACATTCAGTCTTATTGGGCTTCAATATGGAATTACATTCAAGATGTGTTGGGACTCAGGGCCACTCTTTCCTGGTCTGTGGTCATTTTTCGGTCAGCAATTGGCATCTCGTCGTTACAGAGGGATTGTCAGTTTCTATTTGACTTCATGTTGGGAGTGGCCCTGCATCTTGTTATTTCTAACTGGAAACATACAGCAGAGCTTAGTTGGCATGATTGGTGGAACCGCTTGTGCTTATGCTGTAAATATGAGCAAATGTCACAGTGTGGTAGATCCCTTATACCTTCCACCTTTCTCAAGTGGAAGCCCCTTCAGAATTACATCTCCAAAGCATGATATGGGATACAATAAGGGGTTATTAGTCAAATCTTCTTGTTTTTATGTAGTGGAGTACTTTAATGTTTCATAGCCCATGTAGACCTTTCAGGCCTTCATCTGTTTTTCTTTCTATATAGTCCTTGATGATCGCATGATGATGGGAGGGACAGGTTGGGGTAGGTTGTGAATAACTTTTTTTCTTTATTTCTTGTTAAAGAGAAATAGTTTGTATTTTATTTTTACTGTAAATCGGTTTTCTCTCTTTTTTTTTTTTGTATTTTGTTGGAAAATATAAATAAAGAAGTTAAATGTCTGTCCCTATCATTTTTGAGTAGGCACGTAAATTAAAGTATTTATAAACTATGTATGTATTCATTCACTGCACACATGCTCTGCCCAAAGCCCGCTCTTGTGCACGCCTTCTGGCAAAGTACCACCATCATGTTAAGAAGTATACTTTTACGCTGGTCGAAGTTCATAAGAGACCACTTGTATGCAGAAATCACTTCATAAAATTATCTCCCAACTGCTGTTTTCTGCAGTCTCTTTTTTTCCCCCTTATAGATCCTCTGTGCTTGTTTCATGCTTTCTTAAATTCAGATATCGCCCTCGTCTTGACCACCTCTACTGAGACTGTTCCACACATCTATCACTATTTCTTTAAAGTAGTACGTCTTTAGATTACTCCTAAGTCTACTCCTTTCACCCTCGTCCTATAACATCTTATTCCAGAACATCCTTTTCATTGAAAGAGGATCACTTCTTATATCTCTCCATCCCACCTTTAAGTCTGTTTTCCCGAGTCTGGAGGACAGCAACCTCGGGCCAGAGGGACTGGGGTTTCTAGTCCCACAGGTGATCCTTGTGGCCTTGGGCAAGCCACTTAACCCTACGTTGCCTCAGGTACAAAACATAGATTATGAGCCCTTCGGGGACAAGGGAATATATACAATACCTGATTGTAAACCACCTAAAATGCGTTATTGCAGACAGGCGGTATATAAATGCCTTAAATAAATTTAAAAAAAAATTTACTCAGCTCCCAAGGCTCACACTCCCCAATGCTAAGACACTCTGTGTCCATCCAGCATCTTCTCTCTGTTTCCATATTCCTCTTTCCCGTATTCCAATGTCTAGTATCTCCACTTACTCTTTCCTCTCTCTCCTATGTGATCCAGCATCTTCCTTCTCTCTCTTTTGTACCCTCCCCTACTGTGATGCAGTATCCCCATTCACCATTCCCTAACCCTCCTCCCATGGTCCAGCATCTCTCATCTCTAACCCCATCGTCCAGCATTTCACCTCTGTTCCCTACCCCCAACCCTCCCCCCTCCCCGAGGTCCAGCATCTCCCCTCTTTATTCCCTACCCACCTCTCTGTGGTCCATCTTCTCTACTCTCTTCCCTACTCTCTCTATGGTCCAACATCTTCCCCCACTTCCTGCTGCCGCCATCACAGCTGTATCTTTCCAGACTTTTGGCAGAAGTAAAACCGAGACTCCGAAATGGAAGTGTGAGTCAGTGGAGGCAGGATGTAGCAACGGTCTGAGCGCAGAGGCTTAAAGTTCTACAGTTGGCACTGATGGGCTTGTCTTACTGCTACTGCTGTGGGCCCAGCAGGATATAGTTTTTTTTTCAAATTTGCATTTAAAGCGTGTTACAAAACACAATAATTCCAAGTAGTAACAAAAATAAAAGAAATTATACACGCAACATAGAATCAAATGCTTCATGATGTGGACTGGATTGACAGAACGTAAAAAATAATTTTAAAAAACATATAAGGTGACCAGAGGGCTCAAGAATATTATTTAACAGATTTTTTTTATACTGCTTTATCATTTTAGTCAAAGCAGTTTACACTGTAACTTAAACTTGGCAATGTACATTAAACAGAGACGTTGATAACTTGGATTCCTCTGAGGAATGAGGAAAGAAAAGCTAAAGTTTGGACCCTTTATTCAACCTAGAAAGAGATAAATTTAGAAATCTATCTTGGAGTGAAAAGCGTCCAAGAGATTTGCACATGTTGATATATTGCCCCGAGAGGCTACTAAAAAGGCAGTTAGTTCCAAGCTGTCAACTGATGTTAAGTGATCCAGCTCATCAAATCCCAGTTTAGAGCTTCTCGGGAGGTAGTAAAAAGCAAAAGAAAAAGTATCTACCTGGGGATAACAGAACTCCTCCTCCAGATACTTCTGAAGAAGTTCTAGAGAACATAGGGGTATGTATACTAAACTGTCTTAATGTTACCGGCGTTAGTTGCAGTCTTCCGGTGACTAATGCTATATAAGGTAGTGGGCGTTCCGATCTTAAGGTAGCATTTCAGGTTATCACACGATAAAGTCCGTTATCGCGTGATAGAGGGAGCCGTGGCACGTTAACACGCGTTAGCCTTAAGTAGGCGTGCTGACCTGCAAACACAGCAACAGAGGTGTAGCACACTGCTTAATACATTGACTGCTGATACAGTGGTCATGTGTTTGATCCCCCAGTGGGCTCAGTTAAAAAGACTGTCTGAGGCAATCCCTTTTCCTGCTTGTAACAGTCAGACACATCCCAACAATTTGCACTGCCAGCCAAAAAAGCCTCATCCCAGTGCCGCAACCTAATGCACCTTTTAGGGCGCACCATAAGGTACATCATAAAGCACCACAACATCCAAAGGTCATAATGTGCCCCAGAAGGTGGCAGGAAAGGTTGGCACTCTCCAAGGCAGCATATAAGGTGCCCCATAAGCTGGCCAAACCTAAGGTGCCGCGAAAGATGCCCCAATGATGCCAAGGTGACACAGGAGATGGTGCCCAGGGGCACAAAGGTGCCCCAAAGTCACAAGCATGAAATGTATGGCTCAAACACAGATGTAACCATAACACTGCACAGAGCACCAAGGAAAGGCAATGAATAAATGATGGAAGGAAGTAGATGATGGAGCTCATGGACCAGCCAAATCTGCGTGCAGCCCATGTGGCAGTAGGTAAAGTGGACAAACATATCGGGGGCAGCTGTACCGATGTACAGGATGATGGTAATGTACAGTACAATAATGACAGCGTGTGGCAGAGGATGGGGATACGTGTCCACCAGAGGAGGTAGAGGTGGCAGGATAAGTGCAATGACAGGAGGACAGAGGAGAGCAGTACCATGCAGAGCAGACACAGGAGAGGCAAGCATGAAGAGCCGCAATGCAGAAAAGTGTGCCAGTGCAAGACATGGGGTAGCAGCCTGCACATTAGGGCAGGACGCCACACAGCTGGCACACACACATAGACAGACAGAAGGATGGATGGCAACAGTGAAGAGGGTGTAATGTGGGGGCAGCACAGAGATGACTGTTACACGAATGAAAAGTAGTTGTGTAGGACAGCCATAAAAAAAGGGGAACAGAGGAATCAAACCCATGATCTCTGCTACTGAAGTCATTGCATTAACCATTGTGCCACATCACTATGGGAGCTATCATACCAATGGCTGGCTACAGAAAGAGTGCACGTCACCATAAAACTGTCTGCTGTGCCTACCAGGATAGGATAGAACCAACAGTACCCATAATGCAATTCACATGCAGAACAGCAGTCTACATCTGCTCACCAGATGGGGTATGCACCTCTACAGCACATCAGCTTGATAGGGGGGAATGACCGTGCGTGTTACTGTCACAGAATACCGACAGGCCATGCCAATGTGTGTGTTCTGTGCTCACCCTGAGGGTGAGGTGGAGCGGCCAGCACCAGATCCGCAGTACCCGGGTTGGTTGAGGTGGGCTGTGTTGCAGGTCTCCATCAGTGCCAGTGTGTGGCAGGTATTTGTTGCAGACACCTTTAGGAGGTCTCTGTGTCCATTTGTAATTTCCAGTCATGTCTGGCCCTTGTGGACCATGATGCATATCCACTGTGCTTGCTATGGTCACCTGTTTAGGGAGCAGGGGTGTGTCAGGGCTCACATGATGACAATGTACTTAGCAAACCACCCTCTCTGGGTCAGGGTGGGGGACATGATCTGCCCCCAACAGACCGACACTCACACCCTTTGCAAGGGGGCAGTGGAGGTACATGAGGACAAGCTTTGGGACCAGCAACCCCAGTCCTGGTGGCAAACGGACAGCTGCTGAAGATCTGCACTTGGGACAGGGCCACTGGCAGGTAGGTAGTGGGCCCAGTCAGCTCAGCTGCCACCCCCCACTACAATCTGACATTCACCAGCAGAGGGCAGTCAGTGTGTACCTGCTGCACCCTGCAAGGTGGTGCAGCCATACAGATGCTAACTGCAGACAGTCTGCTAGCTAGTACATATTGCATGTTCCTGGAGGAGCTGTGTGCACCCAAAACTGGGATGTCAGCACACGCACCACACAGGTATGTCAGTGATTGGGCCCCAGAAAAGAAAACCCATAAATATCACTTGAGAGAAACACTGTATAGCACTATGGGGGAACCTAGCCATGCTGTGCTCACTGCTCAGTCAGGGTGAGAGCGACCTCCCAGCATGACATGCTGTGGCCACCCTGTCCGTGCAGGTGGTGGTCGGGCACTACAATGTCCAAGCTATTGCCCTATACCCTGTGCAGATGCATCCTGCCCATGCCACCCTGTCCAGGCCATACCCACAGTACCTTGCTCCTCATTATGCACATTGGCAGGCTAACACTGGAAACAGTGTAAGCAATGTGGGCTCAGTAAGGTGTAGGCAGCCACAACACACTGGATAGACAGACACACACTCCCACACCTATGCCAGCATTGTGCAAATATAGAGGTTTGTGGCAGTCCTAGCCACCACAGCAGTCCTGGGCACAGTGCGGGCATTGCTATGGTACTCAATACTGTTAGGGTCACTCCCAGAGGTGGTAAACACTGTCAGAATCAATAACTGAAACACACTCCACAGGTATCAGAAAGGTTGCTATGATGAATATCTATCAACAAATTGTGTTTAACTTAGGATTTGTTAGCTGACATAAATCATAGCAACCTTTTGATATATGTGGAACGTGTTCCCAAGTTTAGGACGGCATTGCTAAGGTATGCAGGTGCCAGTATTGGGAGATGCTGCTCCGCGCAGGGCCCAACAGCCTGACTGTCCATGAGGCTTTGGATAGTGGAGCCTGTGGGTGTGGGTGTTTATGCCCCTGTTGGCCTCTGCTCTAGGGCAGAGGTTCCCAAATCCAGTCCTGGTGGGCCAAACACTGTTCAGGTTTTCATGCTGTCCCTAATGAATATGCATGAGATACATTTGCATACAATGGGGGCGGCGTATACTAATACAGCACAGGCATATTTATTAGGGACAGCATGAAACCTGAATGGTGTTTGGCCCTCCAGGACTGCAGTTGGGAAAGTCTGCTCTAGGGATTGCACATGTTTATGGTGTCTGTGCTCTGTAGGGTAAGATATAGGCGTTTCAGGCATGTTTATTTTATATGAAATAAAGGTTCCTTCTTTATTACCATGGTTTAGTACTGGGTAAAATGTGGGGACAGGAGCCACAGCAGGGACTTGAACTTGTGACCTTCTGCTCTTGAACACACTGGCTGTGTGTACTGCATCACACTGTTGCCACAGGGACAGATCATTCCCTGGGGATACCATGACAGTTCATCAGACAGACTGTCTGTTGCAGTGTACGGCACCCACCTAAACTGGGCTTGGCTATGGTCTGCTGTGGGCAGATGCCACTGCCCCCTCCGCCACCATGCTGCCATACCATTATGCCGGTGGTGCTGGTGGTGTGCAGTCCCAGGCCATCCAGTGTGCCAGTAGGCAGCTGCCTATGGTGTGGGTTCTCGGGTAGGGGTGCCTACATGGACATGCGCGCTTCCCCCCGGCACCACCTGCCAATGTTATGTGCCCTTGGAGGTACCTGCTGGGTAATATCCCCTATGACACTGTGGGACACACACTCGTGCCCATGTTGGACCCTCGTCAGTTGCTATCTTGCTGTTTTACAGTTTTGGTATTCCTATGTGCCACTTAGGCATCTGCCTAGTCCACACTGTGCCCCAGCTGGACCACAGCATGTGCCTCCTGCAGCCCCCTGTATCCCATTTACAGCATCAGTACAGTTGCCCTTTTCTATGTGGCCACTCTGCTGTTGCTGCACATGTGCACGCCATAACAAACCTGCCCAATCTAAACGACAGAAACCCTGATCAGCGCTATTTCAATGTGGGCTCATTCACTTTGTAGGGGGACGGAGCATAGACCCTTCCAAACATGATCTTAATTTTTACACTTTGTCAGTAGTGTTGCTTTATGTTTATCATTAATATCGCTATTGGCCAGCTTGGTTATTGGGATTTTAAATGTGGTTCTGGTCATTTTATGTATATTTGCCTTTTTGGTTCCTGCACATGTATCATAACTATCACTTTTCTGGGTTTCCCTGCCTTTGCTGCACATTGCTGACTTAAATGGATTCTCTTTCCTGCAAATGTGCCTTAACGCGAGGGTTTCACTGGCGTTAGTGTGCCTGGAGCCTCTTCCTGCCCACTCTCCGCCCATTGAACCCTTCTCTCCGCCCTCTGGGAAGCCTTACTCAACCCTTCAGACCCGGATTTCACAGCGTTAGTGTGCCTTAACGCCGCATTATCGCGCGAAGATGTCATTTGACATGATAATGTCATTTGATAATGACATCAGCTTTTCATCCCTGCTTCCATCAGCAGATCTCCCCAGTCGGGGGATAGAGCCTCCGGTAGCAGGAACAGCACCGGCATCGCATCGCCCAATCGGGGCTGAGCAAGGACTTTAAAAGTTCGCGCCGTCGGGCGCACCCACGCCTTGCGGGCCCGCGCCTGAGGGCCTCGCCAGAGGGCCCTTTGGCGTGGCCCTTAGGCGTGAGACCGCACGAACCTGATCAACCTTGCAAAAACTGCTTAACAACTTCAGCTCTACAGTGCTGATTATACGTCTGCCTCTTCTCTGAACTAGAGAATAACGAATACATCACGGCATCCCACGGAGCAATAACACTTGAGAAAACGAGGTATTCTCCTGCATAACAAACATCCCTTTAGACCCTATGAAACAATCTCCTGCAGGCAACGGCACATAAATAGAATCCCTCTGGGATAGTGAATATATCCTGTACTGTATTGTACTACCTATTTCACACTACCTCTATCATCTGTGACTGTTATTTGTAATATATATACAAATACTGCATTCTAAGAATTTCTACACCTAATTTGCTGCTTAAGTACTTGACTAATGCTTTTTGTCTTGAAGTAGCTAGACTAAGTAAATTTCTCTCTTATCACTAGTCTGTTTTAGATTAGACAGACAATCAAGTAGTTGCTTATCACTAGTCTGTTTTAGATTAGACAATCAAGTAGTTGCTTAAAAATACCCTACTATTACATGCTGTTACAAAGTAGCTAGTTCAATTAACTTTATCTCATGTCCTCTCACTCTAGTCTGTTTTAATTCAGACAGACAAGCAACTAGCTACATACTTACTTGACTATTACAGACTGTAACAAGGTAGCTAACTTCAGTGACTTTCTCCTATATCATCTCTCACTAGTCTGTTTTTAGCTTAGACAGACAATCAATAACATTTATTAATTACTATTACTATCTACTGTTACTTACTCTGAAATATAAAAACTGAGCTCATTACATATCTCACAATGAAGCTTATAAACCTCACCATGCAACTTTTATATGTCCTATTTATTTACATGTGCCTAACTCTCTCACTTAACTTTAGTCCTCATGCACCAAGCTTACTCATTGAACGTACAAGTCAAACCCACATACCTATCATACCGCACAACTACAAACAAAGATACAATAATAACCTTAATATGAACCCCTACTCTAGATACTCAAATACTCAACCAAATCGTTTAATCCACATAAAATTATTACCGCAAACTATAATTAAAGGACTAGCTACACATACCCAAGACCTAAAAATTATCCTGATCAATGTAAGATCAATTAGAAACAAAATACCTCTCATTACTGACATCATCACTGACGAGAAGCCTGACTATCTCTGCATAACAGAAACCTGGCTGTCCAACTCAGATACAATATTACTAAACCAGATAAAAGTAAAGGGATATTCACTTTTTTACTGCAACCGTAACCATAAAAAGGGAGGTGGTATACTTATCTTGGCTAAATCTAGCTCGAACTGTTCTCCCACGATTTGTGAGTCTAAAGAAAATATTGATATTTTAAAAATAGAAAATAGAAACTTAGCCATCTGCTTATTTTACAGACCCCCATCATCTGAGGTGGACAACATAACAACCATATTAGAAACATCCTGTAGAGCCTCCCTAAACAAACCTCATGTGGTATTGGGAGATTTCAATTTAGCAACTACTAATAATACACTCCAATCAACTTTCCTAGAATCAATGGAAGACATGGGATTTAAACAAATAGTCAAACACCCTACACACACAAAAGGCAACACTCTCGATTTAATCTTTCTCCCAGAATCTATAATAGAGACAAGTCACTACACCCCCCCATCTATAACACAAGTCCCATGGTCTGATCACTTTATGATACAATTTGCTATCAATATCCCCTCCACCTCCTTTCAGCAAACTACAACCCGTCAAGGGCCACGATTTTGTACATTTAGACCAGATATATTTCTAGATACAATATTACCTCAGTTAAATACAAACCCAAACATTGATGAAGCTATTAAGCAGTGGAATAATGTAATAAAAGAAGCTTCCAAACCAATACCTACTAAACCTAACAAGATATACAAAAGATCCTCAGAAAAATGGTACACACAAGAACTTGCTTCTATTAAAAAGAAACTAAGAAAAATAGAAAACAAATGGCGAATAGAGAAAACACCAGCGTTTAGGGAACTTTATATCTCAACTCTTAACATATACAGAACGGCTACTAACAACGCCAAAAAGCAACATCATACCTCAATATTAACAAAGGCTATTAACCGCCCGAGGGAACTTTTTGAAATTGTAAAATCACTTTCTAAAACTCCTACCACCAATAACCAATCTAACCCTATTAATTTGTCAGATTTAGCAAACTATTTTGCTAGTAAACTTAAACTATCCCCGATACCAATACCTGATCCCATAACAGCAATAAACATCATCAACACATTGAACTCCTTCCAGCCTATTGACAAGAAACAATTACTAAATATAATATCAAATATCAACATCACAACATCCATCCTTGATCCATGTCCTGTTACATGGATCAAAACGATAAAACAAGAACTTGCCCCCTTTTTGCTAAATATAGTAAACGATTCCCTTCAACAAGGGAAGTTATCACAAGAACTAAAACACTCTGCAATCCGCCCAATTTTAAAAAACAAAACATTAAATGAGACTGACCCAACCTCATATCGCCCAATTGCCAGCATTCCCTTTCTGACAAAAATTATTGAAAAGGTTGTACAACTACAACTCCAAGACTTCATTGATACATATGCCCCACTTGATGACCACCAATATGGGTTTCGACCATTTCACAGTGTAGAGACCCTCCTTCTTGTACTCTTGGACACTCTAAATAAAGGTCTACTCTAGATAATACAAAACAAGCATACCTACTGGTATTCCTGGATATATCTGCTGCCTTTGATAGTGTAAATCACAACATACTACTATCAAGACTTTATCAAATTGGATTAAGAAAAACAACGCTAGACTGGTTCAAATCGTATATATCTGACCGTACACAATTTATAAAAATGAATCAAGACTCATCCCCACCTTTTCCTCAAGAACAAGGAATACCTCAGGGCTCTGCTTTATCAGCTCTTTTATTCAACATTTATCTTCAACCAATTTGTACTATTTTCCAGAAATACAAAATGAATTATCACATATATGCTGATGATATTATGCTGTACACTGCATTCAATATACATGACCCAAACTATGACATAATATCAAACTGCCTCATGGAAGCTGAAAAATGGCTATGCTCAAATAATCTGAAAATTAACTTTAAGAAAACAGAGATACTAATTACTTAAAAAAACATAAATTACACTCCACCAACCGATATCACAATTCTGAACTTTACTCTTCCCATAAAAGAAGAGATTAAATACTTGGGAATCACCCTTGACAAGGCCCTTAACTTCACTAACCACATTAAAAAAACAACCAGAACAATTTACTATAAGCTTCGATCAATACAACAATTAAGGCCCCTCTTAGAAAGCGAAGACTTTAGAACTATCACGCAAGCACTAATAATTCCACACATTGACTACTGTAATGGAATTCTATCAGGAGTACCTAAAAAGAACTTAAAAATTTTACAGATGGCTCAGAATGTAACAGCAAGGATAATTGCTAAAGCTAAACTGTCTGATCACATCACTCCAATACTCTATTCCCTGCACTGGCTACCTATAATAAGTAGAATACAATACAAAATCTTTCTAATAACATTCAAATTAATTAATCAGATTGCACCATCATACCTATCCACATTGCTTCAAATTCCCTCAGATAACAGAATAAGACGTGCGAACAACCTCAATACCATTTTAGTGCCCAACTCAATCAGAAAAACAAAACAGAGTACAAGTAACACAGCATTCTCTTTTGTAGCCCCCTTATTGTGGAACAATCTCCCTGCCCAATTAAGAGAGTTAAAAGACCTAAAGCAATTCCGAAAGGAATTAAAAACATATCTATTTACACAATATTACTCTAACATAGATAATAATTTTGACAAGGCCACCCACCCTCCATAAATCACCAAGGCTCTCACCTGCTCTGATAGTCACAACACTACTCTCAAAACTGAACACACGATGAAACCCGATGTACATATGTATATATAAATACTGTAAAAGCTTGTAAATAGTTTCAAGATATGCTTATACTTAATGTTTATAGTTCTAATTACCGTTTAATGTACCTAATTATTTCTAAACTGTTCTATGTATTTCTTGTTGTTTGATGTAAACCGCCACTGATCTTGGGAAGTGGCGGTATATAAAAGGCTTACAAATAAATAAATAAATAAATAAATTTATCGCGCGATAATACCACTGCTGCGACGTTAAGACGGTTTAGTAAAGATACCCCCTAGTCATCTATACCTAAGAGAGATCGTATTGTCAACAAATATTGAAGATCAAACGTGTTTTTCGACATAGCTGAAGAAGCATTTAATGAAAGCTAAGATGACAAGAAAAGCTTTTCAACGAGAATTAGAAACATATATAGCACAACGTGTACGATTTTATGAAATTAATTGTGCAGCCATCCAATAGGAAATAGAAGCACCTTACCATCTCTTGCAGCATTCAGTGTTCACTGCTGTAGTGAAGAACGCTCTGCCGGCAAATGCCAGAAGTTATTGGCGTTTTCCCGCCATGGCGGGGTGAAAGGTCAGACATACGTGATCACAGTAGTAAGAAGAATGGACCATCAATAAGTGAAAATATTTCCAAAGCATACTAAAAATCACATCTTAAATATGACTATAATTTGAGAAAACACTCTGCTGTCAGTTTCTAAAAATATTGACATTGCCCCGCAAAGAGCAAGGTAAAAGGACAAATATACGTAATCAAAACAGTGGTAAAAAACAAAGCCTAAGAAAATGTGATGGTACTTTAAAAACACACTGGGAAACGCATTATAAACATAAATGAATGAAAGTGCTTGACACATATACTGAAGTTAGCGTTTAAAAACGGAACTAAGAATTGAATAAATAACCATTCAAAAACATGCTAACATGAATATGATATGAGACCCAGAGGATGCGATGTATACAAGGGAAAAGGGAAGAAGAGAAGGGGGGAAGGGGGAGGAAAGGGAGGATAGGGGAGGAGGGAAAGGAAAGGGGAGGGGGAAGGAGGGGAGGAATAAAGGGGGAGAGGGAAGAGAGGGGGAGGGGAGGAAAAAAGGAAGGGGAAGGGGAAGGGGGGTGGAGAAAAAAGGGGGGAGAAGGGGAAGGAAAAGGAGTACCCAAGATGGCTTTCAAACATGTTTCTAAATGGGGGACAACTTGTTCCACTTCTTTTGTGGTATATGTATTGGTATGTCCCTGTGATATGATATACATTGGACGCACTACTCGAATGATACGAAGACGCTTACAAGAACATGCATCGCGGTTAGTAACAAGGTAATATTGGCCCCTATTGTGCAACATTGTATAGATTTTCAACATCTATTCACTGATTTCCATTGGAGAATTCTTGATCATGTTCCGGTAAATCCGAGAGGGGGAGATAGAGAGCAACGGCTCCAAGTTCTTGAACAGTCTTGGATTTTTCGGTTGTCATCATTGGAACCAAGAGGTTTGAACTTGGAACAGGATTGGGCCAGCCTAATATGACGTAGCTATTATATGATTGGTGAGGAGATTCTTTAAAACTACCAGCGTAGATTTTAGGTGGTTAGAAATTTTGACTGAGTTGAGATTGGCATTTGAAAAGGTTCAACAGCTATCTTCTGCAGCAGTATAAAGCGTTGAAACAGGACCTAAAAGGAACGGCTTGGTCTTAAACGCAGTACTGTGTCTGTTTTCTGACTGCGGATATTCTGGGGAGAGCAAGTTGAAACTTTCCCTAAGAAACTGGACCTTCGATATCGATCAGATGAGTATTAATAAGTAAAGTCAGGTCGATTGACAGGGCATTTAAGAAGTTTGAGGTGTGTGAAGGCACTAATATAGTGTGCATCCTCTTATTGATAGGAGGTTTAAGGGATTAAACTGTGTTTTTGATTAAAAGGGAAGTTACGCTTTGAGAGGGGGAATTCCCTCAAGGCAAAAACGTCTGACAAAAAACAAAACACATAACTGAATTGTGAACAGACAAATCTTATCTTAAGACACTCTAGATAGTTGGTGACTCTATCTTAGAGAGGCAAGGACATCTTGATTTCCTCACAAAAGAGGGTCAAAACCCTATTCCCTTCAGGACTTGGGATATAACCCATTCTGTGGAGGAATTTCCTCCCTATTTGACCCTTGACTTTATACACATTTATAATCTGACAGAACTTGTATCATTTTTAAAGCAGTTATTTTGTACTGCACATCACAACTGTTTAATATTAAATAACAGACCGGCATTTAAATTTGAAATAGATGAAATTTATATTGATTCTAGTTCTTCTTTTAGTGCTGTCTCTTGCGGTCACACTCAATTAGCTTTTCTAATCAGAGGCAGAGGGGCCAAGACTGTGCCAGAGCAGATGGTACTCGGTGGGATACTATGAATGTTTTCATTTTATTTTGATGCGCATCCTTATTTATTATAAATGGATGGCATACAGTTGGATCTGTTCCTGGGAAATGGCGAGTTCTGACATTATTTTTTGCCCTTTGGGGAGTTGTCTTTTTATTGTGTGTCTTTTGTCTGGTGAAGTGACATTCGGTGGCTAGGAGAGATCCTGGTGTAAGGTAGGTGAATTTCAAGGGTATTACTTCCAAAAGGGGAGCAAAGAATGTTAATTTTCTGCGTGTTTTCAAAGAGGGAGAGGGCAAATGAACTACAGAGAGAGAGAGAAGGCTGAAAACTGTTTTCTATCCGAAGAGCTAAGACAACACCCAAAGCCCTTGCAAAATTAAATCAAGTCATAGTTTGTCCTAGCTCTGTGATTAACAATGTGCTCTAAACTGTAGAAGTGACTGTTTCGTGGTTACTTTTTTAGGAGGGGGGGAGTATTTACTAACAGTTAATGCACATTGTTTTTCACAAGCCCATTTTATACAATGGACTGTTCAGTAAATAAGACGCATTAACACTGTTAATGTGCGCTGTTAGACTCTCTCTAAATGTTCTAATTAGCTATGATCTCAAAGGTCATACTTATGTCTTAGGCAATACACTGTGAGTACGGAAAGGGAGAGAAGCTGGCTGTCAGTGTCTGGGGAGCTAGCTGAAGGAATAGCATCGATAATACTTATTTTAATGGTGTTCCTGGGTGTACTTTTCCCCAAGGAGCTAAGTGGATACCCGAGGCGATGAGAGTTAGTGATTTGTCCAAGGTCACAATGACTATCAATGGGGGAAGTGGGATTTGAACTCTGGCTTTCCTGGTTCCAAGCCAGTTGGATGTGCTTTCATTAGAAATAAAGGGTGTAATGTCAGTGGGCAGCATATTTTTTAAAATATGCATATTCAGCACCACTATCTGTTTAGTTTAGGCCAGAGATTTAACAGCCATCTCAATGTATATATGCAGACCTCAAACTACTGGTATAGCAAAACTGCCAAAAGTAAGAAAAAACCCCCCAGTGCATTCAAAAAAACAAAAAAAATGTGAGCACTGCGTAGTTGCATAAAGATATTCACAGTTGCAGACAGATATTGACATGCAGTGTGCATGGTGCAGTCCTCCCTGAAGCAGCCTGGGGGCGAAACACCTGGCATCGGAGGATGGGCTTGATGTTGATTGGATATTAGCACCATAAGAATTTTTGTTTTAATTTGGTTGTAGTGGTTATCACTGCTGATTGTTTTTACTATTACCATTTTTACCATTACTGCTTTTGTTAGATTTATACCACACAGTCTCTTGTGTGTCCCATGGGTGGTGAATAGTGACCTATCATGGTAAGTCACATAGCTTGTGTCATCGATGGTATGTTCAGCTACGCTGGCATAAAAGGGCCCGTTGCGTCGGTTTGTTGATAGCTTATACTGAGGTCTTTTACCTCCCGTGTGAGGATTTGGGAATTTTTGTGCCTTGATGGTGGTTTTTTGAATGCACTGTTTTTTTCTTACTTTTAGCTGACATTTAACTAAATGTATAATCTCTCCATATAGTGGTGCGATGTTACCTCTACATGGACATTTCAGATTGCCATCTTTGCTGTGTCTTAACTCCACCCAGTACTATATGGATAATGTATTACAATCAAAATATTCACAAACATGCATCTTCATAAACTACAATATAAGAAATCCAATAACACATATAGCAACTACCTTCTTCCAAAAACATTTTTTAATGGCAGTCCAGTCTTCCACTATCACCATTCTTATATAGCTTACCTCAGCAGCACAGGACAGGGTACTGTGTAGCAGCCCTCTTTTAATAAGTGTTATTTCCCTCCCTCCCTCCCCACACCCACCCACCCCTGGGATAATCGTAGCTTTATAGGTACTTACACATCTTAAAAGACAGGAGGTGCTCTCAGGTGAAGCTCATTACCCAAATCAGTCATACACTAAGGACCTGAGATTAATTAAGCTTCAGGTGAACAAGGTATATTAAATGTATTAGGTACAGTTTTATTGGTATAAATATCCATAGCAAACCTTAGTAAGTAAAGAACTTAAAGATCTAAACCAAATCTTAAAACTAAGATGCAGACAGTAGTCCAGCAGTGAGATGGGGGCTTTCCAGTCTTTTGCATTTGAGTGTCACATGTATGATTTTTCTCCCAGTTGGTGAGAGGTCTTACGTGTGCACTAGGTGCAAGGAGCTCTTTGCTCTCAGGGAACGAGTCCGTTCTCTAGAGGCTAGAGTAGCAGACTTGGAAAACATAAGAAAGACAGAGAGGTACATAGACAAGACCTACAGGGATATAGTCCTGAAGTCCCACCTCCAGTCTGGCAGCATCCCTGTTGCCATGGAGGAGAGAGGTCACGTGACAGGAGAGCATCACCCTGGTGTGGCAGGAAGTGATCCTGTAACTAGGACCTGTCTTCCAGGTGATGTAAAACCCTCTCACACCGAGGAAGTTTCTCCAGGGCCATGTGCCCATGAGGGAAAGGTTAGGACAGCCGTTATAGTTGGTGATTTGACATGTAGATAGCTGGGTGGCTGGTGGACGTGAGGATCGCCTGGTAACATGCCTGCCTGGTGCGAAGGTAGCAGACCTCACACGCCACCTAGATAAGGTCTTAGATAGTGCTGGGGAGGAGTCTGCTGTCTTGGTACATGTCGGTACCAATGACATAGGAAAATGTGGTAGGGAGGTTCTGGAGGCTAAATTTAGGCTTTTAGGTAGGAAGTTGAAATCCAGAACTTCCAGGGTAGTGTTCTCCGAAATGCTTCCCATTCCACGTGCAGGACCCAAAAGGCAGGCAGAGCTCCGGAGTCTCAATGTGTGGATGAGACAATGGTGCAGAGATATGAGGGGTTTGGATTTGTTAGGAACTGGGGAACATTCGAAGGGATGGGCTTCACCTTAACCGGGATGGAACCAGGCTGCTGGCATTAACCTTTAAAAAGGAGATAGAGCAGCTTTTAAACTAGATAATACGGGAAAGCCGACAGTCGCCCAAGAGCGGATGGTTCGGAAGAATGTATCCTTGAAGGGATACTACCAAAAGCAGAGAGGTTCCAAAAAAGAGTAAAGTAGCCCAAATGCCCTCGAGTATGGAGCAGACAGAGCTTAAAGATCCCAAATTACCCATGTCTACCAAAAGGATATAGTTTTATTAGAAAAGGTTCAGAGAAGAGCCACCAAAATGGTAAAGGGTTTGGAAGGATACTCCTATGAAGAAAGGCTAAAAAGGTTAGGGCTCTTTAACCTGGAAAAGAGACGGCTGAGGGGAGATATGATAGAAGTCTATAAATTAATGAACGGAGTGGAACGGGTAAACGTAGATCGATTGTTTACGTTATCAGAATATAGAAAGACTAGGGGACATGCAACGAAGCTACAGGGTAAACTATTTTAGACTAATAAAAGAAAATATTTTTTCACTCAGCTTGTAATCAAACTCTGGATTTTGTTACCGGAGGATGTAGTAAAGGCTGTTAGTGTAGCTGGGTTTAAAAAAGGGTTGGACAAGTTCCTCGAGGAAAGGTCCATAAACTATTATTAAGAAGGAACCCAGGATATCAATGCTTAACCCAGTACAAGCATTGCGGAACCTGCGTCTTTTGGGGAAACTGCTAGGTACTTATGATCTAGATTGACCACTGTTGGAAACAGGATACTGGGCTTGATGGACCTTGGTCTGACCCAGTATGGCATATCTTATGTTCTTATAAGACTCTCATTTCCCAAATACTTTTGAAACAGCTATAGAAACATGCCAGCAGAAAAAGACCATATGGCCTACCTAGTCTGTTCTTCCATATACTATAGTCCCTTTTTTCCTTTAAAGATCCTCTGTGTTTGTCCCATGCTTTCTTGAATTCAGATACAGTCCTCGTCTCTACGAACTCCACTGGGAGACTATTCCATGCATCTACCACTCTTTTCGTAAAGAAATATTTCCACATATTACTCCTGAGTCTACCCCTTTCACCCTCATCCTATTCCCCCTCATTGAGGCTCTCCTCTTTTGTATTTATGCCACGGAGGTATTTAAATGTCTATCATATCTCCTCTATTCCGCCTTTCCTCTAACGTATACATATTAAGATCTTTAACTCTATCCTTATATGGTTTATTACGAAGACCACTGACCATTTTAGTAGCCACCCTTTGCACCAACTCTATCCTGTTTTTATCCTTTTGAAGGTGTGGTCTCCAGAATTGCACATAATACTCTAAATGAGGTCGCAGCAGAGACTTACGCAGAGGCAGTATCACTTCCTTTTATTCTGCTGACCACTCCTTTCCCTATGCACCCAAGCATCCTTCTGGCTTTCGCCTTTGCCTTTTCTACCTGATCAGCCACTTTAATATCATCAGAAGCAATCACACCCAGGTCCTGCTCTTCTTTCATGGACAGAAGTACTTCTCCTACTACACTGTACTGCTCCCTTGGACATTTGCAGCCCAAATGCATGACCCAGCATTTTTTAGCATTAAATCTTAGCTGTCAAATGCATGACCATTCTTCAAGCTTAGCTAGATCCCGCCTCCTGAGTGTCTACTCTCTTGCAGAGTTTGGTCATCTGAAAAGAGGCAAACTTTACCCAACAGTCTTTCTGCAATATCACTAACAAAAATATTTTAAAAAATTGCACCAAGGACAGATCCCTGCGACACACCACCAGTAACATCCTTCTCCTCAGAATGAGTTCCATTTACCTGTACACTTTGGGAGGCAACATTCAGTCACTTTAGAGTCCATCCCTAGGGTGCTCAATTTATTATAAGTTGCCTGTGCGGAACGGTGTCAAAGGCTGTACTGAAGTCCAAAAGTTACACCACAGCTAGGGCTTTCCCTCGTTCCAACTCTTTGGTCATCCAGCCAAAGAAATGTATCAGATTTGTCTGACAAGGCCTACCTTTGGTAAACCCATGCTATCTTGGATCTGGCAATCAATCCATTGGACTCCAGAAACCTCACTATCCTCTGATTTAGTATTTTTTTCATTAATTTACTCACCACAGAGATCCGACTAAGCAGCCTGTAGTTCTCAACCTCATCCTTACTTCTGCTTTTGAGTAAAGGGGACCACATGTGCCTTTCTCCAGTCCTCTGGGACCACTCCTGATCATAAAGAAGCATTGAAAAGGGCAGTTAGTGGAGCCGCTAGAACATCCCCAAGTTCTTCAATATTCTCAGATGTATCCCATCCAGCCCCATCGCTTTGTGTACTTTTAGTTTAGCAAGTTCCTCACAAACCCAGTCTTTTGAAAACATTCAAGATCCCCTTCACTTCTATTCCCATTTGTGGGTATTTTCTGAGTTCCTGCTCCTGGTCTTTCATCTGTTAACACAGAACAAAAATATTTGTTAAGCAATTCCGCTTTATCCTCATCAGCTTCTACATATTCCTCTCCTTCCCCTTTGAGTCTGACAACACAACTTTTGCCTTTCTTCCTCTTGCTAACATATCTGAAAAATGTCTTGTCCCCCCATTTTATTGCATTGGCTATCTCTTCTTCTTTTTGCTTGCCTAAATACTTTCCTAGCTTCTCTGTTTTTCCAAATATTGATGCTCGTCTTCCTCTCTCTGTGATCTCTTGTATTTTATGAATGCCACCCTCTTTTTCTTCACCTTTTTCAGCTACTTCTTTTGAGAACGATAGTGGCCTCCTTTTCCTTTTACATTTATTTACCTTTTTAACAAAAAGCTTAGTTGCCCTTAAAATAACCCCATGTCTTAAGAGCCCATCAATGAATCATATGATCAGATAGAATATGAACATCATAAGACAGTTCATTGCAACACTGAGGAATCTCATAACACCAAATTCTATCATAGCTACCCCTAAGGCAAATCTTCTTGAGTGAAGGAAGATTCAACCTAAGTGAACCTACCAAAATCAAATGCAGACTTCTTGATGCCCTATTAAGTAGTGTTAAATTTCCCATGTATGTTGGGAGACATACCGTAGAATATGCATAAGCATTTAAACAAATGGGCAACCAATGTAGATGCATTAAAAAAAAGGGTGTAACTCTGTCCTTCCTCTGGCTCCCTAATGTAAGTTGTGCCGCAGTATTCTGGAGAACTTGCAAGTCTAGTTATTGTTTTCGTTGTTACTCACAAATGCGAACTATTGGAGTGGTCTAGTTTTGTAAGAATCATAGATTTAACAATACACTGTAAATTCTTTTATGAAAAACAGGATGTGGTCAATGCTATTTGACTGGAGTATGATAATGGCATATTGTGTGTGTGTGGGGGGGGGGGGGATTGACTTGGAATTAGTGATTGTGATTGTCTGTATTTATTGTGAATATTGACTGCTTGTCTTGTTATATTATCCTCTTCGATTGAATAAACTTGTATTTAAAAAAAAATGTAGATAAAAAAAAAATGTAACAAACTCCAAGAAGCCAGACACTGCATTATAGTACAACATCTGAGAAATAGTAAGAGATGCATTTCCTCCATACTAAGCAAACTATAAAGATAGCGGGTGCCAGCATTTGGGGGAGGGATGTTGTGGAGGCCAGGCAGGATCTGGGTCCACAGACCAGAGAAGGCCAAATCTGTGTGAAGTTAACGAAGGTAGAGCCTGATAGCAGGCATTGGGTCCCCTGCCAAATTTCTGGCCTAGGCCCTGCCATGTCCAATACCAGCTCTGACAGATATAGATTCCAAAAACTGGTATATTCCAGTCACTAAGTAGAAAATTAAAAAATATTTTTTATACCTTTGTTGTCTGATCATTTTATATTTCCCATTGTGTTGGTCCCAGTCATAACTATTTTTCCAGGGTGTCCTGTCTAGTTGCCATTTCTTCTGTATCCTCCTGTCTTCAATTCCTCCCTTCCATCATTCTCCATCAATTTCCGTTTGACCCCATTTATTTTTCTGCTTCCCTATCAAGATTTCATTCCTCTTTCTTACCAACCACTTGGGTTAATTTTAAGAACCACCCCTTTTTTTTCTTTATACTTCAGGCTTTCCATCTTTTCTTCACCCCAGCCCGTTCATCCCCCAGTCTTTCTCCTGCTCCAGTTTATTTTTCTCAGCCTTTCACTAACTCTTCTCACTCTCTCTCCCCCCCCCAAATGTCCAGCCTCTTCACCCTCTCCCTCTTACCAGTGTCTCCCCGCCTCCCTCAATTCAGTGTTTTCCTATCCCTTCATATCTAACATCTTCCCTCTGTCTCCCTAATTCTGTCCTACTCCCCCCTCCCGTGCCCAGCATCACCCTCTGTATCTCTTTCCCCCTCTTTCAAGAATTTCTCCTAAGTGTCTCTGTCCTTATTCTCTTCCATCTCCACCTCCTATGTCCAGAATCTCCCTTACAACAACTACCACTTCTTATTTGCATAATGGAGCTTACAGTCGCCCTTCCTTGTCTCCATGTCCAGCATGCCCCTCTGTGCCTCTGTCCATATCATGCTGCCCCATGTTCAGCATCGTCCATCATAGTGCCCCTTTCCTATTCTCCACCCCTCCCCCCACTCCACAAGGGCCTCATCATTCAATTCTGATGCAGTAGCTGCAAACCACAACACTCCCAGCACAGGAAAATTCAAAAAAAGAAAGAAAAAGCACACGGCCTGCCTGTGGCCCATGCATGCACTGAGATCAGTCTGACACATTCTAACCCCTCTGACGTTCTTGAGGGGGCAGGATGCATCAAGCCATGTCGGTGAAGGGCATGGGCTACAGGCAAGCCTCACACACTCTCAGGTTTTTCTGTGCCTTTAGCACTTTTTCCTCTTGCCCTTAAAAGCACTTTTATTCTCTTCTTTCCAACACCCTCCTGAAACTGGACAGGCTGCTCTTCTGCAGTCCCCCTCCCCCACAAGCAGCACCAATGCACTTTATCTCCTTCCCTCCAACACTCTGGGAGCATCAGTAATCCATTTTTGAATAGCAACGGAGAAGGCAAAAACTGCAACAGCGGGAACCCGCCTTAAAGTTCCAGGGACAGCAGCAGCGGTGGAGGAGGGGGAGGGAGGCCAGCCAGCACGAGCGATAGGGATGTCCCTTATCCCGGCATGGACAAGCTGGATGGGCAGCCCTCTTCAGATGCGGTAGTTGTGGCTGGGGGGTGGGAAAGAGGAGGAAGGCCGGCATTGGCATCGGGGTCGATAAAGGAAAGCAGAGCCTCCGGAGAGGCTTTCCAAATGGTGTGACCAGGCTGCTCCTTGCACAAACATGAGCAAATCAGCCTGTTACTGCATCTGTGTGTCTTTCCTACGGGCCAGTCAGAGGAAGTTCCAGGGTCATTTGCAGGAAGTTCCATGGCTCCCATGGCAGACCTTAAACCTTATGATCCCCCTGGCTCTCAGAATCTATTGTTTCCCATTGAATGCCTTCCTATTTGCTGCCATGCCCCCCCACCGAAGCTCTCACCCTAGGTGACTACCTAGTCTGCCTAATGGTTGATCTGGTCCTGGCAAAAAGTAAAATGGGAAATACACATGCAGAGTTTTGATCTGCCCAGGCTATGCTCTATCCACAGGCTGACAGACCCCCTTGCAATTTGTATGTATTATTTACACTTTACACGTGAATGTCCATAAGGTTTCTAAAATAGCAAATAAGGCTTCTAAAGTAACCCCCATATTGTATCTGTATGACTCGTGCTATACATTCATTGAATTCCTGTGTTGTTGTATCAAGGTGTCCAGCACAGTACATGGAAATATTATCAGCACTGTGGCAAAATAAATACTAGTGATCATTTTCATTTCACTGACTCCATCAACCAGATACATTATTTAGTCTCACCCAAATATTCTGGCCATATGATGAGTTAGACCTATTGAATTCAGAATTTACTAATCACCCCTCCAGGCCAGTCCAGTTACGCTTGGGTAGTCGCCATCCACCAGCAGCTGAGAACTGAGCATGTTAGGATTCTGAGATCGCAGTAGAAGAGCTCTCCCTTGAGCCTCAGCCTCCAGTCTCTGTTCTCAGCAGCTGTGTGAAGAGCTCACCCAATGGGCTTTCCTTAGAGGCCATAACATGAAGCTGCAAGAAGGTAAACTCAAAGGCAACGTCAGGAAATACATTTTCACTGAAAGGGTGGTGGATGCTTGGAATACCCTCCCGATGGACGTGGTGGGGGCAAATACAGTGAAAGAATTCAAAAAGGCATGGGACAAACACAGTGGACCCCTTTATAGCAACAGGATAAAATCAAAATAACCTTAACTGTCTCTATCTCAACAAGTAGGGATGACTTGCATTGAGCGGTGGGTACACCACTAAACAAAGGCATGGGCGGTAACCTTCATGGAGTGGCAGGTGTACCTACTCTTGCCACCTTGCTGGGCAGACTAGGTGGACTACGATGGTCTTTATCTGCCATCATATGTCATGTACTGTGGTTTAGGCTTCCTGATTTATTGGCAAAAAAAAAGTGCAGATAAAAAGAGAAGATTTGGAATTCTGCAGTTGGCCGAGTTTCCCTACTATTGGGGTAGGTGATTGGGAGTAGACAGTGGCAGGGCCTACCTTCCTCCCTTGAGCCCTCTGGGGGTTCAGGAGCTGCCCAGGGTCAAACTCCCTGGGATCCTTAGGTCCCTTTCCCCACTCAGCTGGGTATCCCAGACCCTGTTAGCTACAGGAGGCTGGGTCCCCTATTGCTTGGCTATTGCTGTCTCTCTGATGGGGGAGTTTAGAACTGGAGGAAACAGATTGAGGCAGACTTCTTGGTCAGGCGGCGGTATTAGGCTTTGCAGGCCGGGGTGTGCTGATGAGGTACTTTTTTGGGGGCTTCCCCCATTGTATAGTTAATCTCTCTAGTGTGGCAGGCTCAAGAGAGGTGCATGCTGTCATGGCTGTCTGTCTGTGTCCTTTATGCAGGCAGCCGCAGCCTGTCTCCATGAGGCATTTGCAGGCTTTGTTTTCGGCGGGGCAGAGGTTTTCAAGTTTTGTTTGGGGCCACAGCGATGGAATTGGAAGTGACCGGCTTAGAACGTCAGGGACTCGCGGGGATGTATGTTTTATCATTGTCCTGCTGGAGGACCCATGACCTTCGACCCAGACCTAGCTTTCTGACACTGGGTAGCACATTTCACTCCATAATACCTTGGTAGTCTTCTGACTTCATGATTCCTTTAATACGTTCCAGGCCTCCAGTTGCTGAGACGGCAAAATAACCCTACAACATTATGGAACCTCCACCATATTTAACTGTAGGAAGGATGTTTTTCTTCTTTATAAGCTTCATTTCTTTCACTGTAAATGTATCGCTGGTCTGAATTGGCAAAGAGCTCAAGTTTGGTTTCATCTTTCCACAGACCATTTTCTCAAAAGGATAGTGGTCTCTCAAGGTGGGTTTGGGCAAGATCAGGCATGCATTTTTATATCTATATTTGAGCAGTGGGGTCCTCTTTACCTTTCACCCATGAAGTCCTTTTTTTTTTGTGCGTGGCATATGGTGTGGGTTGAAACAACCTCTCCAGATTGCTCCAGGTCAGCCTTAAGCTCTTTGGCTGTTGTAATTGGTTTTACAACAATTCATACTAACCTTCAAAGATTTCTTAGAGTAATTTTCCTCTTCCCACCTCGTCCTGGGAGGCTCTTGACAGTTCCATGAGCAGAAAACATCTTAATAACATTGTGAACTGTAGACACAGAAATCCCAAGGTCTTTGGAGATGGCCTTGTAGCCTTTTGAAGTTTGATGTTTGGTGATGATGACTTTTCTGATGGTCTCAGGGAGCTCTCTTGTCTTCACCATTGTGAAAATGTAACAAGGAGTGAATGTGGCCATTTTAAACATTAGAGCCATCATTCATTGGTTGATTCAAGTCATGCGAGTACTGACAATTGATCAAAGGTCGTCTAATTTTACTGGGAATGTGGTTCTTCTGTTCATACTGATTATAATTGTTTATAAGGATGCCAATAATCATGTCCTCATCACTCCACTGAAATGCCAACGGCTCTCCAAATCATGGAGAAACATAGAAACATGATAGTAGAAAAAGACCACATGGCCTATCTAGTCTGTCCTTCCATATCAACAACTACAACAGTCCCCTTTTTTCCTTTAGAGATCCTCTGTGTTTGTCTCATGCTTTTTTGAATTCAGATACTGTCCTCATCTCTACCACCTCCACTGGGAGACTATTCCACGGATCCACCACTCTTTCTGTAAAGAAATATTTCCGCATATCACTCCTGAATCTATCCCCTTTCACCCTCATCCCATATCCCCTCATAGCAGAACTTGCTTTCAGTCAAAAGAGGCTCTCCCCCTGTGCATTTATGCCACAGAGGAATTTAGACGTCTCAATCATATCACCTCTATTCCTTATCGTCACTCCAGTCCAGTCCCTTTACTTCTGGGTTACGCAACCCTTCCAGCAGCTTGGAGGCTGAGCCCAACCTTTTTGGAGGTGGAGCGGTATAAATACCCCTGGGACCACCCACCAACTCCAGTATTCTCAGCCTCCAAGCAGCTGGAGGGTTCCGTAAGCCTAGGGCTTACTGGAGTCCCCCTTTCCTTGAATTTTACTTTAAATTTTACTTTAACTTTAATTTTAATCTTAATAGAACTTAGGGTTAACTCTAGCTTTTAATCCCGTTTGAGTTTTGAATTTATTTGGTCTCTATATCTTTAAATTTTCCCCTGCCTCCCCCCCCCCCCCCCGGGGACGGACGTCGGAGGAGAGTTTCACCGGCAGCAGCGAGGAGGACAAGTCAGGATCCTCTCGCTGCTACTCCGGGCTTACCCCGCATTTCCTCGGAGTCCTGTGCTGCTGTTCTGCCTCGCGCCGAAGCCCCCCGGTGGCTGAGCGCTGGAGGCACGCTGCGCCTAGCCTCCTCCGTTCATCCCGCTCCTGCCCGAAGGGACGCGGAGTTGAGCCCCGGAGCCGCGATCGCAGCGGGCCCGCGGAGATCGTTTAGCGACAGCAGGAGGAAGCCACTCCTAGCGCCGGAGGGTGTTCCCGGCCCTGGCTCTCCTCTCCCAGCACTGCAAAGGCACAGTAGTGCTTTCCCCGGGTCGAGCTCCACGTGGTTGAGGCCTACCACGTGTGGAGCCTACGGCCCGAGATTGCTGACTCGGCCCTCTGCACAGCATCGGAAGAACTTCTAACAGCAAGTACACAGTTTATGTTGGCAGGGGGGTTTACTTGTGCAATAATTTTTGGCACATATTCTTTTCACTGAAGCCAATTTTAATTTTAATTTTAATTGTAATTTATTTTCATTTTAAGCTGTTTAATTTCGGATTCTCTAGCCTGGTTCCATATTAGGAAAGCTTTACAAGCTATTTTCTTTATCGGGGAGTTTATATACTTCCTTGGTTTGGCCGCGCACAAGAGAAGCCCCGGCTCTCTCCCTACCCTCTCCATGGCATCCAAGCCGCGGTGTCCTTCCTGTGGGACGCGCAGGGGCACCTCCGCAGATTCAGGAATCTGCAGGAGCTGTGCTGCGGAGGCTGCATCAGTGGAACAGGAGATTAGCCTGGCCATGTCGCAGCCCTCCCAGGGATCAGGCAATCCTCTGGAAGGAGAAGGGGAGTCCCAGTTCCCTATCTCCGCTCCGGCGGACCTTCCTATGCCTCCTCAACCTTTAACCTCCTCCCACGCCAGTGCTGGGGGGCCCGGAGAATTTTTCTCTCCTGACTTCATCCTCTTACTCCATAAGGCCTACTGCCTACGTAAGCAGGGCCGGGGGGCAGAAGAGGCTGTCCCACCAGCAGAGGACAAATCAGCTAGTGCCCCCGGGGCTACTATTCAGGACGCCGGTATCCCTGCTAAGCGCCCACGTCTGGGCGGCGAAGAGCTCCTAGCATCCCTATCCCAGGGTACTCCGGAGGAGGATAGCTCATTTAAGGACTTGGAAGAGGATGAAGAGGAGCTAGAAGAAGGAGATATCCCGGAAGAAGATCAGTCACGGGTAGTCAGGGTCTTTCGCCGTGAGGAGCTCCCGGCGCTAATTAATGAGTCCCTAAAGGCCCTCAATGTGGTCTCAGACACGCCCTCGCAGGAAGAAGCGTTGGAGGACCCCTTAATCCAGGCCTCCAGGAAATCCCAAAGGGTCTTCCCTATCCACAGGGTCGTGCGCCAGATGATCCAGGAAGAATGGGACCAGCCTGAATCAAGCTTAAGGGGAGTCAGGACCATGTCTCCTTTATACCCGATCCCAGAGGCAGATAAAGAGCTACTAAAATATCCCAGAGTAGATGCAGCGGTATCAGCAGTTACCAAGAAGACCACGATACCAGTGGAGGGCAGTTCGGCCCTAAAGGACGCGCAAGACAGGAAGTTGGATACGCTCCTGAAACAAGCCTTTGATGTAAGCGCCATCGCCTTGCAGGCCTCCGTGTCGGGAGCTTGGGTGGCCCGGGCCTGTTTAAGGTGGGCCCAACAGCTCCAGTCAGAGGGCTCAAAGGGCGAGTTACAGACCAACTCGGCTAAGGTGGAGTCCGGAGCGGCCTACTTGGCGGACAGTCACTATGACCTCATCAGAAGCCTAGCCAAGAACATGGCCTCGGTCGTGGCAGCTAGACGGTACCTGTGGCTACGAAATTGGGCAGCGGATGCGTCCTCGAAGTCACGCTTGAGCCGACTCCCCTTTAAGGGGAAACTCTTATTTGGAGAGGATTTGGAGAAGCTAGTTAAGGACCTGGGTGAGTCAAAGGGAGGCAGGCTCCCGGAAGATAGACCAAGACAAGGGCGCCCTCCAGTCCCGGTGCGCTCCCAACCTAGGGACTCGCGGAGATTTCGTCCAGCCAGGTCAGGCTCCTTTCCCAGGGGCCGTTTTCCCTCGAAGGGACAAGCCTTCAGAGGTTTTCGGGGAGCAGGACGGGGTTTTGAGGCCTCCTCCTCCTTCTCGGGACCCAGAAAACAACAATGAGATGCCGGGGGTCCAGGAGGAAGGACAGCCACTAGGCGGTCGCCTGAGGCTGTTCCTTCCCGCCTGGTCCCGAGTCACGTCCGATCAATGGGTCCTAGAGGTAATCAGAGAAGGCTATGCTCTCGAATTTTCAAAACAAATTCCTCCAGCGTTTGTTCAGTCTCCCTGCGGTTCCCCAGCAAAGGGGGCGGCAATAGAAGCAACTCTTGCTCGACTAATAGCTCTAGGGGCGGTGGTCCCATTACCACCAGACCAGTGCGGCTCTGGTCGATACTCGATTTACTTCGTAGTGCCAAAAAAGGAAGAATCCTTCCGACCGATCCTGGATCTAAAGCAGGTCAACCGTTGCCTCAGGGTACCACACTTCCGGATGGAAACCCTACGCTCAGTCATAGCAGCCGTAAGGGGAGGGGAGTTCCTAACGTCCCTCGACTTGACAGAGGCCTACCTTCATATCCCCGTCAGGAAGTCCCATCAACAATTCCTGAGATTCGCAGTGCCAAGAGGCCACTTTCAGTTCCAGGCCCTTCCCTTCGGCCTAGCTACGGCCCCCAGGACATTCACCAAGGTAATGGTGGTAGTGGTGGCCTTCCTTCGGAAGGAGGGAATATTAGTGCACCCCTACTTGGACGACTGGCTGATCCGAGCAAAGTCACAAGAGGAGAGTCATGCGGCAACGGCCAGAGTGGTTCAGGTTCTAGAAGAATTGGGGTGGGTCATCAATTGACTGAAGAGCAGGATGACTCCCTCACAAGACCTAGAGTACCTCGGGGCAAGTTTCCACACTCTCAGGGGCAAGGTCTTCCTGTCACAATCAAGATCAAGAGAGCTGAGGTGTCTAGTCACGCAGTTTCTCGGCAGGCGAAGTCCCTCGGCTTGGCATTATCTTCAGCTTCTGGGAACTATGGCGGCGGCGATAGAGGTAGTCCCATGGGCCAGGGCACACATGCGTCCGCTACAGCGGGCACTGTTACGTCGATGGTAAGATCTAATTACTATTTCCGCCTTTCCTCTAATGTGTACAAGATTTTTAAGTCTGTCTTCATATGCTGACAACTGAGATCATGACAACTGGCATAATCAACAGGTTCATCGTTGAAGGAGAAGAAACTGAAATTGTGAACAACTTTAACCTACTTGGATCAACTATCAATAAAGAAGCAACAAGCAGTCAAGAAATCAGACGACGCATTGCTCTTGGCAGAATGGCTATGAAAGACCTAGATAAGATTCTCAAGAGCAGAGATGTCTCTCTCCATACAAAGATTCGACTTGTTCAAGCCATGGTATTTTCAATAACATCATATGGATGTGAAAGCTGGACAGTGAAAAAGATAGACAGGAAGAAAATTGATGCCTTTGAATTATGGTGCTGGCGGCGAATACTGTGTATACCATGGACTGCCCGAAGAACAAACCAGTCGGTACTAGAGGAGATCAAACCTAAGCTTTCTTTAGAAGCTCAGATGACAAGACTTCGACTTTCATACTTTGGACACATCATGCGAAGAGAGAGATCATTAGAGAAAGACATTATGCTTGGCAAGATATAAGGTCAACGTAAAAGAGGAAGGCCAGCAATGAGATGGATCGATACAATAACAGCAGCTACGGGTACCAATCTGTCAACAATGAGCCACCTGACTGAAGACCGAACACAATTTAGGATAGCTATCCAGAGGGTCGCCATGAGTTGACTCCGACTCGACGGCACTTAACAACAACAACTTCATATGCTTTATAATGAAGACCCCTAACCATTTTAGTAGCCACCCTCTGCACCGACTCCAATCTGTCTATATCCTTATGAAGGTGCGTTTTCCAAAACTGCACACAATACTCCAAATGAGGTCGCACCAGAGACTTACACAGAGGCATTATCACCTTTTTTCTGCTGGACATTCTTCTCCCTATACCACCAGGCACCCTTCTGGCTTTTACAGTCACCATTTCTACCTGTTTACCTATTTTAAGATTCAGACACAATTACGCCCAAGCCCTGATCTTCTTTTGTGGACAGAAGTACCTAACCCCCGACATTGTACCATTCCTTTGGATTTTTGCAGCCCAAATGCATGACCTGCATTTTTTAGCATTAAATTTCAGCTGCCAAATTCTAGACCATTCTTCAAGCTTATCTAGATTTTCATTTCATTTCATTTATTTAGGCTTGATATACCGCCCAAGACCGAGGTATCAGGGCGGTGTACAATAAAAGGCAGCTGTGGAAAAGCAAAGAGAGAAAGGAACGCCATTGGATAATAGGAAAGAGTAAGAGAGAGAAAGAGAGAAAATTAGAGTAGAGTCTACAGAGCTAAACACAGGGACATGGGGAGGGAAGGGAGACAAGGTGTGGGAGTTGAATGTGATGTGGGAGTCAGGAGTTGAGTGGTAGTTGGATGTAACGTGAGGGGCATGAATTGGTATGTTGACTACATATCAGGGGGAGACCTGTAGGTTGTACGCTTGAGAGAAAAGGTGAGTCTTGAGGAGAGTTTTGAAATGGGGGAAGGAGGGTTCAATACAAAGGGTGTGAGGGAGGGAATTCCAGAGGGCAGGGGCCAGAAAAAAGAAGGCAGAGTGGCGGGTAAGTTCGAGGTGGGCCTGGGATGGAGGAGGAAGGAATAGACGATTGGTATGAGATGAGCGAAGAAGACGGGGAGCGGGCTGGTGGAAGATAAGGTCAGAGAGATACCGAGGAGTGCTGGTGTGAAGAACCCTATGAGTGATAATGATATACTTGTAGATAAGTCTGAATTTGATGGGAAGCCAGTGAAGGGAGAAGAGGCAAGGGGTAATATGATCAAAGGGGGAAGAAGAGGTGAGAAGGCGGGCAGCAGTATTCTGGAGAAGCTGAAGACGACGGAGTTGACAGGAAGGGAGACCAGATAAGATAGAATTGCAGTAGTCTAAGCGGGAAGTTACAAAAGAGAGAACCAAAGTGGTGAGGGATTGAGGGGAAAGAAAAGGACGAAGGGAGCGAATACGGCGCAGATGAAAATGGCAAGTACGAACAAGGGAGGAAATGTGAGGGTGAAAAGAGAGAGAAGAATCCAAGGTAACACCCAGATAGCGGAGGGTAGAGACAACAGGAATGGGAAGGGAAGACATCACAGGGGCTAGACTAGGTGGGGAAGAGGAGAAAGAAAACCAGATGGCAGAGGATTTAGAAGGGTTAACACAGAGGAAATTTTCAGAAAACCAGGAGGCAACAGAGGATAGACAGGCGTTAAGGGTGGAAAGATCAGGGGAAAGGGAGCTGGTATGATGAACAAGAAGGATATCGTCTGCGTAAAAATAGAAAGAAACACCAAATTGCTGAATGAGGAGGGCTAGGGGAGCAAGAAAAATGTTGAAAAGTAGAGGAGCAAGAATAGAACCCTGTGGAACACCACAGTGCAAGGGAAAGGGAGCCGAAGTGGAGGTACCAGAGTGAACAGAGAAAGAACGACGGAAGAGAAAGGAATGAAACCAGCGTAAAACAGTGCCATGAATACCAGAGTCAGACAGACGTGTGAGAAGGGTGCGATGATCGATAACGTCAAAAGCGGCGGAGAGATCTAAAGAAACAGCGATAGACAAGTCACCACGATCGTGAGAACGGTGAAGATCGCTAAGAAGTGCAAGGAGAACAGTTTCAGTGCTATGGCCAGATCTAAAGCCGGATTGACGGGGGTGAAGATAAAGAGTAGAGTCAAGATGTTGTGAAAGTTGTGTGAAGACTAATTTCTCTAGGACTTTAGAAAGGAAAGGGAGATTTGAAACTGGGCGCCAGTTGGCAGGTAAGCTGGGGTCGAGAGAGGGTTTTTTCAAAAGAGGGCGGACTATGGCATGTTTCCAAGAGTGGGGAAAACTACCGGAGGAAAGACTAGTATTGATTATACCAAGGATATACGGAAGAAGGTGGAGTGAAGGATCAAGGAGCCACGAGGATGGGAGGGGATCAAGGGGACAAGTAGTTTTATGAGAAGAGGAGATCACCTGAAAAAGTTCGGCAGAGGAAACAAGACTAAAAGAACACCAAGTATGAGAGAGAGCATGAGAGGGAGGGGGGGAAGGAATGGAGGAAGAAGGAGAAGGTGAAAGAGGAGGGGAAAGGGGAGGAGGGCACAGGGAAAAAGAGGAACGAAGAGACTGAATTTTATGAACAAAGAAAGAGGCAAGAGCTGTTGGGCTAGGGGCAGTGGAAGAGAGGGTTGACGAGGAAGACAGGGAGTGAAAGACCCGATACAGGCAACGAGAAGAGTTTGAGGAAGCAGTGATAAGGTCAGAAAAATAGGCCTTCTTAGCTGCAGTGATCATGGTGCGGTATGAATGATGAGCAGAACGAAAAGAAGTCAGGGAAGCAGGGGAAGGATGGCGACGCCAATAGCGTTCAGCACGCCGAAGATGGGTGCGCTGAAGATAAAGGCCGGGGTGGTACCAGGGGTGGTGGGAGGAGGGACGGTAGGGAACGGGGCGAAGGGGAGCAAGTGTATCAAGGGTACTGGAAAGAACAGAAGACCAGGAATCAGCTTGATGGTCGACAGGGAGTGAAAAGAATTCAACAGAAAAGAGAGAGTCGGCGGGAGGGAATGACTGCAAAATAAGGGGAGTGAGACGACGCCTAAAAACCTTAGATGGAGCTGGGGTAGTTGAAGCAAGGGTTTGGGCAGGGGGAAGAGGGAAGGAGAAGAACAGACAGTGATGGTCCGACCAGGGAAGAGAGACAGAAGAGATGGCAGAGGGTATGTAAGGGGAAGAAGAGAACGTAAGAATAAGATCTAGTATAGAGCCAGAGGAATGTGTAGGGCAGTGCACGTGTTGGTAGAGGTCAAGGTCTGAAAAAAGTGAACTGAGGGCCTTATCCCGGGGGCGGGTTGGGGGGGTAAGGTGGGCATTAAAGTCTCCGAGAACAACCAAATGGGAAGTGAGTAAAGAGGCTTCAGATCCCTCCTCATGTTATCTACTCCTTTCTAGGTATCTACTGTATTGCATGTTTTGGTATCATCTGCAAACAAGCAAACCTTACCCAACAGCCTTTCCGCAATATTACTAACAAAGATGTTAAAAAGAATCGAACCAAGGACAGATCCCTGTGGCACACCAGTGGTGACCTCCTTCTCCTCAGAGTGAGCTCCATTTACCTGTACCCTTTGTCGCCTCCCACACATCCAGTTTCTAACCAAATCAGTAACTTTAGGGTCTATCCCTAGGGTGCTCAGTTTGTTTATAAGTCACCTGTGCGGAACAGTGTCAAAGGCTTTACTGAAATCTAAGTACACTGCATCTAGGGCTCTTCCTCTTTCCAGCTCCCTGGTCACGCAGTCAAAGAAATCATTCAGTTTTGTCTGACAAGACCTGCCTCTGGTGAATCTGTGCTGCCTTGGATCCTGCAATCCATTGGACTCCAAAAACCTCACTATTTTCTCTTTTAGTAGCCTTTCCAATAATTTACTAACCACAGAGGTCAGACTAACCGGCCTGTAGTTCTCAATGGAGGTCATTCTGTTCTGCGAATAGTGAGGATGAATGTCCAGTTTGGACATTCAGCCTCCACTCTTCGCTGGAACTGTATTCCCACAATAGAGCTCTCTGCACGATGTGGGGGGAGCTCTGGCCGGGGGTGGGAGAGGGCGGCGATAGAGCGGAGAATCCAAAGCAACCCATTACTTGATGCGTGATCATGTCTCCGCACTGACCCTGTTTGAAAAGGAGGAAGTGATATACATTCTGGCATTAATAAATGCAGAAAGGTCTGCTGGGTGGAAGAAAATAAACCTTTGCATCCTATACACCACTATACACTTACACAGAAACCTCAGGTAAAAGTTAGCACCTAACTCCAAAACATCTGATTTTAGTAGCAAAAACAGCTTCTGCCATTTTTGCGTGTCTTTAGAAACATCTGGGAAAATCAAAATTTTTTGCCCATAAACAGCTGTGGCTGTTTAGTGTAGTATAATCTAAGCAACCAGGCTCTATCTGATGATAAGGCAAATGTTAACAATAAAGTAGAAGTTCTCAATGCTGGTGGCCCATGAGACTGTGGGTATGTTTACTAAACCATCTTAATGTTACCGGCGTTAGCTCCAGCGATAATGTGACGAATGCCATAAAAGGAGTGGGCGTTCCGGTCTTAAGGTAGCATTTCGGGTTATCGGAAACACAGCAACAGAGGTATAGCACAATGGTTAATACATTGACTAATGAAACAGGGGTCATGAATTCAATCCTCCAGTGGGCTTGATGAGTAAGGCTGTCTGAGGCATTACCCTTTACTTTAAATCAGTGCTGTCTGAGGCAGTTTCTTTTTTAAATTTAAATTAGTGCTGCCAGCAAACACACCCTCACAGTGCCGTAACCTAAGGTGCCCCATAAGGCGCCCTATAAGGCACTCCAGAGGGCACATTATAAAGTGCACTGTCCGCCAAGGCACCTTATAATGTTCCCTATAGGGTGCCTTATGAGGCGCTTTTATATGGCGCCTTATGAGGCATCTTAAGGTTACAGCACTGTGAGGGTGTTTTTGCTGGCAGCACTAATTTAAATTAAAAAAGGAAATGCCTCAGACAGCCCTATCGAATAATACCACTGTGGGATAAAACCCATGACCTCTGCCTCCACAATCAGTGAAGTAACCAGTGGGCTACATCTCTATAGCTACCAACAAACCCCTGGCTGGCTACAGAAGGACTGCAGGTCACCATACAAACTGTCTGCTGTGGTTACCAGGATAGGGTTAACCCACCCATACCCATGATGCACTGCACATGCAGATCAGCAGTCTACAGATGATCACAAGATAGGGTATGCACCCCCACAGCACCTCGGCCTGGTAGGGGGAACTGACCGTGTGTGTTAATGGCACAGAGTAGCTACAGACCATCACATTGTGGGGGGTACTGTGCTCACCCTGAGGGCGAGGTGGGGCGCCCAGCACCAGGTACACAGCACCTGGCTTAGCTGAGATAGGCTATGCTGCAGGTTGCCATCAGTGCCAGTTTGTGATAGGTAGTCCTTGCAGACACACCTAGGATACACCTGTGTCCATCCGTATTTCTTAGTCATGTCTAGCCATTGTGGACCATGATGCACCCAGAATAGTGCATATCCTGTGTGGGTGCCATGGTCACATGATTTAAGTGAAGGGGGGTGTTTGGACCCATAGGTGGATTATGTAGCACCACCCAACCCGCCCTCTGGGGCTCAGGGTGGGGGACCGGGATCTCCCACCAACAGATCCACATTCTACATCCCTGCAATGGTGGCAGTAGAGGGGGCCATCAACCCCAGTCCTGCTGGGGAACAGGCACCCTACAGGGCAGACAGTGCAGATCTGTACACATCCATAAGGCAATGGCAGACAGACAATAGGCCTGGAAATGCTCAGCTGCCCCCACCACTATCTGACATTCTCCAGCAGTGAGCACAGTGAGTCTCCAGCCGTGCAGGTAGTGGTCGGGCACTACAATGTCCCAGCCATTGCCCTATGCCCTGTACAGATGCATCCTGCCCAGGCCACCGTGTCCGGGCCATACCCACAGTACCTTGCTCCTCATTATGCACAATGGCAGGCTAACACTGGAGACAGTGCAAGCAGTGTGGGCTGAGTAAGGTGTAGGCAGCCACAACACACTGGATAGAGAGACACACACTCCCACACCTATGCCAGCATTGTGCATATATAGAGGCTTTTAGCAGTCCTGGCCACCACACCAGTCCTGGGCACAGTGCAGGCATGGCTATGGTACACAATACTGTTGGGGTCACTCCCTGGGGTGGTAAACACTGTCAGAAACCAAAACTGAAACACACTCCACAGATATCAGAAAGATTGCTATGATGCAGCTCTATCAGCAAATTGTGAACTTAGGAATTGTTATCTGCCATTAATCATTGCAGCCTTTTGATATATGTGTAATGTATTCCCAAGTTTAGGGCGGCATTGCTAAGGTATGCAAGTGCTAGTTTTGGGAGATGCTGCTGCATGCAGGGCCCAATAGCCTGACTCTCCATGAGGCTTTGGATAGTGGAGCCTGTGGGTGTGGGTTTTTATGACCCTGTTGGCTGCTGCTCTAGGGCAGAGGTTCCCAACTCCGGTCCTGCTGGGCCACACACCGTTCAGGTTTTCATGCTGTCCCTAATGAATATGCATGAGATACATTTGCATATCATGGGGGCGGTGCATACAAATGCAGCACAGGCATATTTATTGGAGATAGCATGAAACCTGAATGGTGTTTGGCCCTCCAGGACTGCAGTTGGCAAGCTCCGCTCTAGGTATTGCACATGTTTATGGTGTCTGTGGTCTGTAGGGTAAAATATAGGCATTTCAGGCATGTTTGTTATCTGCATTAAAGGTTCCGTCTTTATTACCATGGTTTAGTACTGGGTAAAATATGGGGACTGGGTTGGCAGGAGTCAGAGCTGGGACTTGAACTTGTGACTTTCTGCTCCTGAACACACTGGCTGTGTGTACTGCACCACACTGTTGCTACAGGGACAGTTCATTCCCTGGGGATACCATGACTGTTCGTCAGACAGACCCTGTCTGTTGCAGTGCACGGCACCCACCTAAACGGGGCTAGGCCATCGTCTGCTGTGGGCAGATGCCACTGCCCCCTCCGCCACCAGCACCCCTCTGCCACTATGCTGCCATGCCATTATGCCAGTGGTGCTGGTGGTGCGCAGTCCCAGGCCATCCAGTATGTCGGTAGGCAGCTGCCTATGGTGTGGGTTCTCGGGTAGGGGTGCCTACATGGACATGCGCGCTTCCCCCCCCCCCCCCACACCACCTGCCAATGTTATGTGCCGTTGGGGGTACCTGCTGGATAATCTCCCCTGTGACACTGTGGTACACACACTCGTGCCCATGTTGGACCCTCATCAGTTGCTGTCTTGCTGCTTTACAGTTTCAGCATTCCTATGTGCCACCTAGGCATCTGCCTAACACGCTCTGTGCCCCAGCTGGACCACAGCAAGTGCCACCTGCAGCCCTCTATATCCCATTTCCAGCATCTGTACAGTTGCCCTTTCCTACATGCCCACCCTGCTGCTACTGCACATGTGCACGCCATAACAAACCTGCCCAATATAGACGTGAATAAACCCTGATCAGCACTATTTCAATGTGGGATCATTCACTTTGTAGGGGGACAGAGAATAGACCCTTCCAAACATGACATCTTATTTTTTGAGCTTTGTCAGTGGTGTTGCTTTATGTTTATCATTAATATCACTTTTTACCAGCTTGGCTATTAGGATTTTAAATGTGGTTCTGGTCATTTTCTGTTTTTATTTGCCTTTTTGTTCCGTGCACATTTATCACTACTATCACGTTTTTGGGTTTCCCTGGCTTTGCTGTACATTGCTGACTGAAATGATTTCTCTTTTCTGCAAATGTGCCTTAACGCGAGGGTTTCGCTGGCCTTAGTGTTCAGACCCAGATTTCACAGCGTTAGCGTGCCTGGAGCCTCTCCCCTCCCACTCTCCGCCCATTGACCCCTTCTCTCCACCCTCTGGGAAGCCTTTCTCCACCTTTCAGAGCTGGATTTCACAGTGTTAGTGTGCCTTAACGCCGCCGCTGCGTTATCGCGTGCTAAGTGACATTATCGCGCGATTTTATCGCGCGATAATACCACCGCTGCGATGGTAAGACGCTTTAGTAAACATACCCCTAAGACATTTATAGCCTCCATTTTATTTATTTATGCAGATTTGTATACCACTTTTACCTTCAATCAAAGTGGTGGTTACAAAGGGCGGGTTTACATTGACTAAGGGATAACATAACTTACTTACAAAGGGAAAGTATTGCATTAATACCATGGAGTGGCCTAGTGGTTGGGGCAAGGTACTTCAGGCCAGAAGGTCAGGGGTTCAAATCCCATTAGAGGACAGCAACCTTGGGCCGGAAGGACTGAGGTTTCTAGTCCCACAGGTGCTCCTTGTGGTCTTGGGCAAGCCACTTAACCCTCCATAGCCCTTGTTCCCTGTAAAAGTAGTTATCTCCAAGTTATAATGCCCTGTTCAATGTAATTTCAGTTTGTTCAATGTAAACCGCACTGATGTAGAATAGCGCGGTATATAAGAGAATGTAAGTAAATAAATAAATAAATCTAATATGAATACATTCATGCATAGTTAAATGTGTTCATATTAGATGGTTCTTCCAAAATTCCAATAGCTCTTTTTCCTGATGGCAAATAAAAAGCCTTAACAATCTGTGGCATTAACTCCGCTGACACAGCCAAGGTCTCCTCCATGTATCTTTTAAAAAGTTCAACTGGCAAAGTTCCCTTAATTACTGGAAAGTTCAAAATTTGTAGATTCGAGGCCTGAGCAGAGTTTTCCAAATTTTCTACCTTTACCCTTTAATAAAATATTGTCTTTAATCAGCACTGAACTGGTGTCACCAACAGCGTTCAAGATCATCTTGTGTTCTTCTACCTTCTTTCTGACAAAATCAATTATAGTTACATACGATTCCAACTTCTGAGTAACATTGTTTACCTGAGACAAAAGTCCAGGATTCTCTTGGGTCAAAGCCTCTGAAAGAGTTGTGATTGCCTCCCAGATATTATCCAAAGTAATTTTTTGTGGACGTGATAACACAAAAGAAGTAGGCACTTTTGAAGGCTCAACCAACGAAACTTCCCCTGCATGCTCCCCTCCGACCAGGGCCAGCACCCCTTCCAAAGCACTTCCTCCAAGGATCCCAGAAGGCAACAGGGTAGCTGCTTCACCTCCCTCCGCTTCAGCTCCTTGCGATAGCGTGGCTGTGAAGCCACCTTCTGACTCCACAATCATACCATCCGATGGGCCCAGGGTTGTAGCAGCAGGAAGCGATGGAGGGCTCCGCATCTCGGGAGAGAGGGAAACCTTCAAGGTGGGCAGGGAAGCAGAGTCCTCCAACGGCTCCTCTGCAAAGCTTGCATGAATCTCCTGATGCTCAGCTTTGGTGACTGTGATGAAACGGTCCACAGGGCCTGAACTGGCCAGCTGGGGCTTCACAAGGTAAGCCCTAGCCTTCCCTTTACACTTCGGCCTTTTATCAGAAAAGCAGAGCACTCTCCTCATGCAGCCATCTTGGACACACCCTCCATAAGAGGCTTTTTACTTGTTTATGAAACCAGATACAATATGTGCAGTATTTCTGAAGAGCAGTACCCGTCCTTCATCATTTAAAATTGAATTCTTCAGCACTTTCCTAAGGGTTGGTGCAACTGAAAGCAGCAGTCATATGGCTTGTGAATTGGTGAGGCCCATTAGCTTTTGTTTTGTTCTTCTGGTGACATTATGCTCTCAGTATAAGCCATTCAAATGCTGCTTAATGTGAGGTAATCCTATGACAGTATTCTGAACAACATGGCAGTGATCAAACCCCAAACGAGTCCTAACATATTTGTTAAAAAGTTATTTTGTTGTGTGCCAAACCAGTAGCCACAGTCACTCAAGTGGTTCAATACAATGAAAATAAATGTGGCAAAACAATGCTTCTCTGCAGTATAAACACTTTTTTAACAATTACTTAGCTGAAGATCAGCAAAGAGACAGTTCCAAAGCTATTCTCGTTATAATCCAATCCAAATTTGATGTAGTGCTGGGTTTCGAACCGAAGTCAATACGCCAAGTTCTGCTTCAGGGAAATCCATGTTATCAGGCATTGAGTTCTCACACCACTTTCAAAGAACTTCAACTCCAAAAAACATAGCAGCAATTTAAAAGGTTCTGCTGATCTAAACGGCAAATCAAAATAGTTGCTAGATCAGCGTGAGCCACTCAATCTCAGCACTGAGATCCTTTGAGCCACCGTCTGTAATTGGAAAATCCAACATTGTTCACATTTATTAAGCAGCGTCTCACGATTACCACCACACATCAATGGAGGGACATGATCAATCACTCTCCAAAGGAGATAATAAAACATATGTTGATATTGAAGGCAAGGTTGTACAGGGTGTGCCAACATAACCAGAGTGGTCAAGTGAGACTGGTGTTCACCCCAGTGAGTTTGAATCATATGCTTGGTGTGCCCTACATACATCAGATTGCAGGGACATACAATCAAATAGACCACAAACATCAACTTAAAATCCATCCTAAATCTCACAGTATAAACCCTGTTGGAATTAAGATCTGTCCAACCAGGGCTTGTAGACAAACCTGATAACCCTCGCATTGCCAGTGGCCCACCTACGAAGTGTCCAAAATAGGAAATCACAAGGGATTCACCACCACATCTCGGATGTTACATGCTGAAAACATACTGAAAACATTCATGAACGTGCAAAGATGCCAAAATCTGTGAATAATGTTAGACACCTGTTGTGCCGAAACTGAGATGGGTGAAACACAATCTGATAAATAGGTTCCTGAACTTTTTACCTAATGTGTGCCTGATGGTTGCGTGGTCCTAATACATGTTCTGCCCAAGTGGCTGCAACACATACTGCTTCCCTAGTGCCTGTAACACGCTTAACGTAAAAGTGCAGTTAAAGTGCGCTTCTGGGCTGACACAACCTTAACACTTGGCTGTTGTGATACTTGCCTTAACTCTCTGTCTTCTCCCAGGAAACATTGTTTGACCTGTGGCAAGCGAGATGCCTCATTTCTGGATTCTGGACTCTGTCTTCTTGCATAGCAGCTTCTGAGTCATCTCTGGAGGGCCTGCTTCCCCTCTCTCTGCCAGGGGATGCAGTTTGTCCGGCCTTGCCTGCCTCAGGACAGGAGGTGATGGATGACACTATGGGTAAGGATATCCAGCAACCGTGTTGTGAGCCACTCATCCTGTGGGGGATCTGTGGCAGCTATGTTCCCTGGTGTTGGGAGGTCATTTCTAAGAGGTCATTGTCCTCTCTGGAATTCTTCTCTTTTTTTTGCAGCAGGCCTAGTCCTTCAGGCGTGGAAATTCAGACTTGCAGCCTCTGAGCGCCCCTGAGTAAAGTTTCGTGTGGGGCAGTCTGAGAGTCCCCGGTGAGGGGCATGCCCTGGAGATGGGGAACAGCTGGGAGCTGTCCGAGATTTTGACTATGACTTGAATTCAGATAGCTCAGTACTAGGCTCTGATGTGGATGAAGCAGTACTATCACCTTCAGAATATTCTGAAGAGGCTGGAGTGATCTGTCTATTCCAGAAGGAGGAGGAGCTGACGGCATTGATTGCCAGGGTCTCATCTGCCTTGCTCTCACTTGGTTTGCAGCTTGTCGTGCTGTGAGGGCTTGCGTGCATCAGTGATGCTGAGAGCTAAACTATCGGTAGTTTAACTACTGGCAGGGTCTCCCAAGATGGACAGGTCTCAGCTGAGGTGCCAGACCAAGACAAACCACCCATCTGGGCAGCAGCAGAATGGGATAGTGTTGATGGCGGAGGATCACATTTTTGTGACAAACGGCAACAACACCAAACTTAAACTGCGCGGAAGAAAGGCCCGGCAATCTACTTCTGTATCTTGCCATGAAAACCCAATGGATAGTTACAACAAAACACATTCTGCTATGGTGCTGGAAGGCACTCAGCTAGCTACTGGGGAAGAGCTGAAAACCTTTCAGAGTAAAGCCAGCATTTATGATGTGGTTGGATCAAAGCCCTCAGGAAGTCTGACTGCTGATGTAGCTGCGCATGAAATGAGAGTCAGAAGCTGTAAAGATGTCTTACACATTGGAACATGGAACGTACGAAGCATGAACCAAGGGAAGTTGGAGGTGGTCAAGAATGAAATGGAACGTGTACAACTTGATCTGTTGGGTGTCAGCGAACTGAAATGGACTGGCATGGGGCACTTTGCATCAGATGATCACATGGTCTACTATGCTGTAAAAGAAAGACAAAAAAGAAAATGGTGTTGCATTTATAATAAAGAAGAAACTTGCAAGAACTGTAATGAAATACAATGCAGTCAGTGAACGCTTAATCTCTATTCGTCTATGAGGATTGCCTATCAACACAACTATAATTCAAGTATATGCCCCAACAACAGCTGCAGAAGAGAATGAAATTGAAGAGTTCTATGAACAAGTACAAGCTGAAATTGACAGAACATGCAAACAGGATATCCTGATAGTCATGGGTGACTGTAACGTAAAAGTTGGCAACAAAGAAGAAGGCAAAGTAGTTGGAAAATATGGACTTGGCAACAGAAATGATGCTGGAGAAAGACTGATAGAATTTTGCAAGACCAACAATCTATTCATCTCGAACACCTTCTTCCAGCAACACAAGCGGCGACTGTACACATGGACTTCACCCAATGGATTGTATAAAAATCAAATTGACTATATCTGTGGAAGTCAACGATGGAAAAGCTCTGTAACATCAACACAGACAAAACCTGGAGCTGACTGTGGTACAGATCATCAACTACTAGTATGCAAACTCAAGCTAAAGTTGAAAAAGAGCAAACCACTCATGAATGCAGCAAAATATGACCTTGAGAATATACCACTGGAATTTAAAGACTGCCTGCAAAATCAGTTTGCTGCTTTAGATACAAATGACAGAGCTCCGGAAGAGTTATGGAATGACATCAAGAAGGCTGTGTTGGAAGAAAGCGAGAAGTCTCTACAAAAGGTGAAAAAGCAAAAACGGCCAAAATGGATGACGGAAGAAACTCTGACAATTGCCCAGAAACGCAGAGAAGCTAAAGCCAGAGGAGAAAGAAAGACAATAACAGAACTCAACAGAGATTTCCAACGTGCAACAAGACAGGACAAGGAAAAGTGCTACAATGACACTTGCAAGGAAATAGAAGCAGAAACTATAAGAGGAAGAACAAGATCGGCTTTCCTAAAGCTACGAGAGTTAAAGAAAAAGTTCCAGCCTCGAATTGGAATGTTACAAGATGCTCAAGGTTCTATGTTGAATGATGCTGAGAAGATCAAGAAAAGGTGGAAGGAATATACAGAGTTTTTATATGATAAAGATCAAGTGGACCAACAGCCGTTTCAACCTGTACCTTATGAACGGGAACCATTGGTGATGAAAGAAGAAGTTGAAGCAGCATTGAAAGCCTTATCAAAGAACAAAGCACCAGGCATCAATAGCATTCCTATAGAAGTATTGCAGCAATCTGATGCAGCTGTTACCATACTTACAAGGCTCTGCCAAGAAATATGGAAGACAACATCATGGCCAACTGACTGGAAAAGATCTGTGTTTATACCAATACTAAAGAAAGGTGATCCAACTGACTGTGGAAATTATCGCACAATCGCTCTGATCCCACATGCCAGCAAGATTCTACTGAAAATTATTCAAAAGAGACTACAACCATACCTGGAACAAGAACTACCTGAAGTGCAAGCAGGGTTCAGGAAAGGGAGAGGAACGAGAGACATCATTGCGGATGTGAGATGGATCCTTGAAAAGACTAAAGAATACCAAAAGGATATCTATTTGTGCTTTATCGACTATAGCAAGGCTTTTGACTGTGTAAACCATGAAAAACTCAGGGCCACATTAAGAAGCATGGGTATACCAGAACACCTGATCGTTCTCTTGCACAATCTGTACATTGATCAAGAAGCAACAGTTCGAACGGAACAAGGAGAAACAGAATGGTTTAAAATAAGCAAAGGTGTAAGACAAGGCTGCATACTTTCCCCCTACTTGTTTAATTTATATGCAGAACAAATCATCAGAGAAGCAGGATTGTATGACGACAACAGAGGTGTGAAGATTGGTGGAAGACTCATCAACAACCTTTGCTATGCTGATGATACTACATTACTGGCTGAAAGTGAAGATGATCTGAAACATTTGCTTCTCACAATCAAAGAACATAGTCTCAAAATGGGCCTGCACCTTAATGTAAAGAAGACAAAGATCATGACAACTGGCATAATCAACAGGTTCATCATTGAAGGAGAAGAAATTTAAATTGTGAACAACTTTAACCTACTTGGATCAGCTATCAATAAAGAAGCAACAAGCAGTCAAGAAAACAAATGACACATTACTCTTGTCAGAATGGCTATGAAAGACCTAGATAAGATTCTCAAGAGCAGAGATGTCTATCTCCATACAAAGATTCGACTTGTTCAAGCCATGGTATTTTCAATAGCATCATATGGATGTGAAAGCTGGACAGTGAAAAAGACAGGAAGAAAATTGATGCCTTTGAATTATGGTGCTGGCGGCGAATACTGTGTATACCATGGACTGCCCGAAGAACAAACCAGTCAGTACTAGAGGAGATCAAACCTAAGCTTTCTTTAGAAGCTCAGATGACAAGACTTCGACTTTCATACTTTGGACAAATCATGCGAAGAGAGAGATCATTAGAGAAAGACACCATGCTTGGCAAGATATAAGGTCAACGCAAAAGAGGAAGGCTAGCAATGAGATGGATCGATACAATAACAGGAGCTATGGTTACCAGTCTGTCAACAATGAGTCGCCTGACTGAAGACCGAACACAATTTAGGATAGCTATCCAGAGGGTCGCCATGAGTCGATTCTGACTCGACGGCACTTAACAACAATAACAACAAGGTGGATTTTTTTTTTTTTTTTATATTACAGGAAGAAATTGTTTATAAGAAAATGATACAAATAGTGTTGTATAAACATTCACTATTGTAAAACAGAATAAATAACAATTACTTGTCCAGCTGAGGACAGTATCCAAGTATTTTTATGCTTTATTTGATATCTTAATTTTATTTGATTGTCATTTTGCCAGTTAGTGAATTTTACAGTGATAGATTTTTTCCAATATATTCTTCAGTTTTTGTCAAATGAATTGAAGTTGTATTTCAACTTTAGAAGTGTCATATTTAAAGAGGTTTTTTTTACAGTTTTTGTCCTTTTTTTTTTTTTTAAAACTTTATTTAGCCATTTCAACACACAGAACAGACATAGAAACTTATCATAACCAGACAATACATTAAACAACCTTGGCTATAAAATGCAATGTTCCGTTATACATTACAACTCCTATACAAAGATATACTCTCTGTCACCACATAATATTCATGTATGGTATTATGAGTCAAGAGACCAATGTGGCATGCATCAACACACTTGACGACGGACACCTAGCCCCAATCTAGTTTCCTCTATTTTGGAAAAATCTTTGCGTCCAGGGCTATCCATTTTTGCAGCCTGGACAACAGATATGGGTTTTGTTTGACATAGATTTGTTCATACATGCAGTAAGCACATAAAGAATTCCACCAGTGTTCAAAAGTCAAAGCACTAAAATCTTTCCAATGACTCATAAGGACTGTCAAAGCAAGTCCAAGTAGTAGATCTAAGATTGAATAATCAGTCTTCCGTAACTCAGGTATTCCGGCATGTGAACGATACATTACTATCCGAAATGTAAGAGGCGCTTGTATACTCAGCAGTTGACAGATTCTATCCCAGACTTGTCGCCAGTACCTCCGTAGCTTCAAGCAAGTAAATATCATGTGCTCCAACGTACCAGGTTCTTCTTGACAGGACCAACACCGATTATCGGCTTGGGTTTGCCATTTTGCAATCTTAACTGGAGTCAAATAGGCCCGATGTGCCAAGAAATATAGCGTTTGGGTTAAGGAGGCTGAGCATGTTACCCTTATCTGAGAGTGCCAAAAATGAATCCAGTCTTCCGGATTTACAACGTGGCCTGCCTCTTCCTCCCATAGGGACTGCAATCCTTTACACCATCTGGTCTGGCCATCTCTGAGAATTGATACGATTTTCGAGACAATCCGTGGTCCATCTCGTAACTCCCTTACTTTCCTCCTCCATGCACTAGACGCAGATAAGGCAATTGGCCAGACCTCAGCTTTCCCAAGATAGTGCCGTAGCTGACACCATTGGAACATATAACTGTCTGGGAGACCAAATTCTTGTTGTAGAGCCGGATAGGTCTTAAAAATGCCATCAGAAATTAAATGTCCGAGAGTATATATCCCATGTTTGAGCCATTGGGGCCATGAAAAGCATCTCCCTGCTATCTTAAATCTGGGGTTCATCCAAATGGGTGTCTCTAGAGTATAACCCATCCCTCCATCGATTGATTTTTGCAGCAGTTGATACGCTTGTTGCGTCGCTTGGATAACTACATTGGATTTCCCCCCCTTAGATCCTACAGCCTCAATACAGGTCCCGAGAGGGAGCGGGTTACAGATAGCGGCTTCTATCCACAGCCACTGCGGATCTTCTAAACGCAACTCTTCCTCACTCCAAAGACATCCATGTCGTAATAATGCCGCCACATGGTACCAGTAGAAGTCGGAGAATTGTACTCCTCCCCGCTCCTTGGATAACTTGAGTTTCCAGAGCGCAATTCTGGGAGTTTTATTGCACCACAAGAAAGATGATAGAATTCTACTCAGTGTTGTGTAAAATCGCTCAGGAAATAGAGCTGGTATCATACTTAGAATATAGGTAATTTTAGGTACTATCATCATCTTTATGGTCTCAAGTCTACCCCACCACGTCAGATGGAGTGGATTCCACTTGTGAGTGTACTCTCGCACAATCCTCTCACAGTATACTTCATTATGGGTCATTGTCTCTGCCAAGGTGGTGCCATATTCAACTCCCAGATATTTGAAGAAAGTCGATTCAATCTTAAACGGGTATTGAGCTAGCATATCCATGGAGACTAGATGATTAAGTGGGACTACTACTGTCTTAGTGAGATTCAACTTATAGCCGGATATGGTCGAGTAAGTTGCTATAGTGTCTAATAATGGATCCAGAGACTGCGGTTCCACAAATAAAAGCAGATCATCTGCGTAAGCAGATAACTTACAATGACACCCATGGAGCTCGATGCCTCTGATGTTGTCCTGCTGTCGGATGCGCAATGTCAACGGTTCGAGGGCCAAGTTGAACAGTAATGGTGATAGTGGACAGCCTTGCCTTGTGCCCCTGTATAGTCGGAAAACCGAAGATGTCCCTCCATTAGCTATGATCCGAGCCGTGGGTCGGGTGTATAGCATCTCAACATTTTTCAGGAAGCGACCTTCAAACCCAAACCACTGTAGGGATCGGAAAAGAAAGGCCCACTCGACCCGATCAAAGGCCTTTTCAGCGTCCAATGCCAGACCCACAACTGGGTTGTTGACAGTTTGAGACTCCGACAATATATGGGCCAATAACCTGCCATTATCAACTGTCGATCTTCCAGGCATAAAACCAGACTGGTCCGGATGGATAAGAGTACTCATTACCTTACTCAGTCGGTTAGCAAGGACTTTGGCATAGATTTTATAGTCCAAATTGAGCAGAGAGATGGGTCGATAGTTTTCTATCCTTTGGGGATCTCGGCCAGGTTTAGGATGTATGACAATAGAGGCCTCAGCTAAGGCTCCAATCTCAGGATGTTCATCAAAGAGGCGACTGTAGTAAGTTTGCAGCTCAGGGACAAGAAGTGCTGAAAAAGTTACATAAAATTCCAGTGGAATGCCATCCGGGCCACAGGCCTTCCCCTTAGCCAGCTGGCACATAGCTTTTTCTATTTCAGCACAGGTGATTTCTTTTTCCAGCATTGATACCTGTTGCTGGGATAACTTAGGGCCCTGGACATTGTTAACCAGTTCCTGGAAAGCCTCCTCATTCCAAATTACTTCCGACTTATAGAGGTCCAAGTAAAACTCTCTGCATTTCTTCAGGATATCGTCATCTTTCACAAGCAGTTGACCTTGCGAGTCCTGCAATCCTGCAATGCGTTTAACCGCTCCTTTGGCCTTCAGCATTCTAGCCAAAAGCGGACTAGCGCGATTACTCTCATAGTGATAGACACTTTGCTGAGCTTGTATTTGCTGCTGTGCTTCTTTGCACATTATAGCGTTGTATTGGTAGCGCAATCGCTGTAGTCGAAGTAAAACTAATGGGTCAACTTTCCGAGCGAGAAGCCTCTCTCCTGCCCTAATTGAACCTTGCAACTCCTCCAGCTGTTCCTTATGGAGTTTCTTTTGCTTAATATCGTAAGTGGATATATATCCTCTGAGAGTCGCTCTAAGAGCTTCCCACCAGGCCCAGGTAGCCGTGTCACCCACCTTGTTAGATTCCAGATATGTATTTATAACTTCTCGTATATAATTCACAAACTCCGCATCAGAGAGCCAGGCCTTATCAAATCTAAATCTCGGGGAAGGATGTCCGATGACCTTGGATCCCAACGTAAGAACTACCGCTGCATGATCCGAAAATGTTTTTGCAGTCATCTCTACTTTTGTGAGTCGAGGTAATAGGGATTTAGATATCAAAAAGTAGTCGATTCTAGTTTGTGTATTGTGCGGCAGGGAATAGTATGAATATTCTCGAGCTTTGGGATGCATAAGACGCCATGGGTCAATTAGCTCAAAGGTCTCCTTCATACCCTGCAATACCCCAGATGCCCTGGGTTTATTTTGAGGCCTATAGGGGGTGCGATCTAACAAGGGATCTTGTACCATGTTAAAATCCCCTCCAAGTATAACGTGCATTGAAGCCACATCCTTAACTTCCATTGCCAGCTGCTGGTAAAAATTCGGGTCTTCAGTATTAGGCCCATAGATTGTCATGAAGAGATAATCATCTGACCCTATCTGTACTTGTGCTCTCGCCCATCTGCCATTGGGGTCTATCCTGGTTTCTTTAACAATTGGGTTTAAAGCTTTCCGAATAAGGATAATTACTCCACCCTTCTTTTTAACTGCTGGAGAAGATAATATATTCTGGTAGACGCCATTGGTAACTTTGTAGGATTCCGATAGGGTCAAATGCGTTTCTTGTAAATACAGGACATCTGCCCCTTGTCTTTGACAATATGTTAAAAGTTTTGTGCGCTTGATAGGGTTGTTGATGCCCTGGACATTTAAAGATAATACCCGTATCCCACTACCAGCCATCTGGTAGTGTGCACAACTCTTTGGGGTCAGCATCCATCGCCAAGTGCATTATCATCTTACATGTGTATTCTACCACATTTTGCAGATATAGTCAATATACATACATAACTATTAATAGTAAACCTGTTTGTATGGTGGAGTACCCCCCCTCTGCGATCAGACCACCAGCACCCACCCCCCTGCAACAAAACCCTATTCCCAACCCCCTCTTCCCTCGTAACCCTTCCATCCCCCGCATCCATTCGTCTCTAAATCATTCATATCCAAGCACAGAAATATTCAGTCATCATTCATCCTATGCAGGTTCCCACTTTGTCTACCACCCCCATAATTATAAACATCAATATATTTTTAACCAAAATTATACGGAGCAGGCCTGGGTTACATCAAAGCTTAATGATCACCTTCAGCCATCAGACATAGTCCTTTTTTTTTTTTTTTTCCCCCTTTTTGCAGCGCCCTCCCCTATATCCACTTGGAGTAAAAGCATCTTGACTTCGTGACATAGCAGTCCAAGATCCCAGTATCAACGACCCGTCTCCATCTGTGAGTAATCATGCAGGAATGATCGCAGCATCACCGCGTTGTCGAAGTTTCGTGTGACATTGTCCACAGTAACGCGCATCTTGGCCGGATAGAATAAACCATAGCGGGCCTGGATCTTTTGAAGCAACGGCCTACAGGCGAGTAGCTCCCGTCTCCGTTCCACTGTCTTTTTTGACAAATCTGGATAAAAGGCGATCTTATTGCCAGTAAGCTGAATGGAACCTTTCTGTTTCGCCGCCTGCATTATTTGTAGGACCTGGGGTTATCGCAGAATCTTGATCACCATTGGTCGCGGCCTCTTTACCTGGTCCGCCATTGTTGTGGGAACTCGATGCGCTCTCTCCAACTCGAAAGGAACTGCAAACGTGATTTGTAAGAGCTCCGGGATCATTTTTTCCATGTATCCAATTGGATCGGTACCCTCTGCTCCCTCCGGGATACCCAGGATCCGCACGTTGCTCCTTCGTGACTTATTGCTCTGTTCCTCAAGTTATGTCTCCAAAGCGGCATCTCTTTTTGCCAAGGGGGCTATTTGCATAACCAAGCCTTCATGCTTTTGGGTCAGGGCCTCAACTTTCATCAGGCGACCATCCATATAATTTAATTTCTCACGAACCTCATGCAATTCCTCTTGCATTTGGTTAAGGGTCTCTCCATTATTGGTGAGCAACTCCTTCATCGATCTCAGCTCTGCCAAAATTTCACGAACGCCATCATCGGCCTCCTTTTCCGGCTTCCCTTTTTGCGGGGAGGCCGCATCTTGTTTTAAGCGTTTTACCGCTTGGCCCATAGAAGACTGGAAATCCAGCTTAGCAGGTTTTAAAGACGCCATAGTCCCCTTTGTCTGTATATCAATTATTTCGTTTCCCACAGCTTTTAGCGGGAAGAGAGGGTAGATTCTGTAATGTGATACAGGAGCAAGTTCTTTAAGCGGCCATCACGCTTCGCGGCAAGCTCCGCCCCCCCCTAGGTGGATTTGTTTTTAAGGAGTCAGTTCGCTGTGGCAGCGGCTGTTCTGCAGCTGGCGTTATGTACGAGCCTGATGTCTGGAACCCTGCTCCAAAGGATTCAGTCTTTTCCACTGGATGATGCTATCCATCTTTTGAAGTCTGCTACGACCTTCATTTCTGATGCCTTGTATGATTTGGTATGTTTGGCGGTGAGGAATGGTGCCCTGACGATGATGTCATGGCATTAGATTTGGCTCAGCCAATGTTCCTTCTAATTTTCTGTAGGCTGTGTGCGCATAAAATATCAGCTGTGTGCAGCTTTTGAAGGAAGGTTAAATTTTTGTGCGCCACATAATGACACTCGGAGTTATATACTTTAAAATTTGATTACACGTCAGAATACAGTATGTACACCACACTGATTTTAATCAAATTAAATGAAAACAGACGATTACTTAATGAAGGGGAAATTTCTAGTAATTACAATCATAACTTTTAAATTTTAAGACGTCTGTGGTGTTTTCTGTCAGAATCAGAGCTGTAATTTTTATGCGCCCTGTTGTAAAGCATGTGCGCTCGCTTGGCGAGGTGTGTGAGCGCGCACACGCGCACAGCTTAGAGGGAACAGTGGCTCCAGCACTGGGCAGCAGACACATCTTCCCAATCCCGATTGACTGAAATGGCTTATAAGGCGAAGCTTCATTTTTGGAGCTAATTTGGAGAAGCTGATGAAGGACCTGGGCGAAACAAAATCTTACCAGCTTCTGGAAGACAGGTCCAGGGGGCCTGTGAAACAGGCTGGTGCCCCTTTCTCATCAGTCTCTGGCTGTCAACGGAGTGCGTGCTGGCCGGATCCCTGCGAGTCTCGAGATTCTCAACATTACTAACCTGGAAATTCTTTCTTCCCCTCTGCTTCTGGGCTTCAGGCACGTTCTCGATTCTTTTGTGGAGCATGTGGGCCCAGGAACTCAATCCCCTCCAGAGAAATACCCTCCTAGGCTGTGCCATGAAAGTTTGGGGGCCCATATCTAGTTGGAGGCAGGCTTTGCCTTTTCTTTCAGGAATGGGCCCGGTTTACCAAGGAGCTCTGGGTGCTAGACCCCATACAGTTCGACTATGTCCTGGAATGCAAACAGCCAATTCCAGATGCCTTCATCATCTCCCCTTGTGGGTCTGCGATCAAAAGTGCTGCTGTGCAGGCCACCTTGGATAAGGTGCTGCATCTAAAGGCAGTGGTGCCCATCACCATAGACAAGTGGGGCAAGGGAAGATACTCCATCTATTTTGTGTACCCAAATAGGATGGTTCCTTCAGGCCCATTCTGGACATCAAAGAGGGTCAATGAGCACTTGCACGTCCTGTGCTTCCGGTATAAAACCTTGCACTCCTTGATTCAATTAGTATGTCGAGGGGAATTCTTGGTTCCACTGGATCTGGCTGAGGAGTATTTTCATATCCCAATCAGGCGGATCAGCAAAAGTATCTGTGTTTTGCCATGCTTATTTATTAATTTACATTCTCTTATATACCGTGCTATTCTGCATCAGTGTGGTTTACATTGAACAAACTGAAATTACATTGAACAGGGCATTATAACTTGGAGATAACTATTTTACAGGGAACATGTGCTATGGAGGGTTAAGTGGCTTGCCCAAGACCATAAGGAGCACCTGTGGGACTAGAAACCCCAGTCCTTCTGGCCCAATGTTGCTGTCCTATAGTGGGATTTGAACCCCCGACCTTCCGGCCTGAAGTACCTTGCCCCAACCACTAGGCCACTCCTCCACTGCTTGGCTCCCACTGTCAATTTGCTGCCCTCACTTTCAGGCTATCCACTATCCCCGAGGACATTCTCCAAGGTCATGATGGTGGCGTCTGCTGCGCCAAGGGATCTGTGTCCATCCATATCTGGACAACTGGTTCATCCAGGCCCTTTCCCTTTCAGAAGAGTCTCGGGTTGCATTCTCAGTGGTGTCTTTTTGGAAAGCCTCGGCTGGGTGATCAATCGGGGAAAGAGCCAGCTGTTGCCTTCCCAGTCCCTGGAGTTTCTGGGAGCACATTTTGACACTCGAGTGGGCAGTTTTTTCCTGCCAGTGGAGAGAGTCAAAAGACTGTTGGATTGTCTGGTGCTGTTCTTTGTGCAGAAAGCTCCTTGGTTTGATTGTGGTGACCACAGAGATTGTGCTGTGAGCACATGTTCTCATGTAACCGCTACAGAAGTCCTTGTTGACTCTGTGGTTCCCGAATTCTCAGAAGTTCAAGCTCAGGCTGCCGCTTCCGTTGATGAAGTCCAGCTTGCGATGGTGGCAGCAGTCCTGTCATCTGTGGAAGGGCATGCTACTGGACAATTTCTCCTGGATCCTCCTGGTGAGGGATGCCAGTCTCTCGGGCTGGAGAGCCCATTTCCAAGACCGCAGGGCCATTGGAACCACAGGGAAGTGGTGTGGTCCATCAACTGCCTTGAGGTGAAAGTCATCAGTCTGGTTCTGTTTCTGATCCCTGGTTGAGGGCCAGGTGGTTCAAATGTTTTCAGATAACACCACGGCGATTGCTTATGTCAATCGGCAAGGCAGCACGAGGAGTTCTAGGATAGCTCTAGAGGTGGCTCTCTTGTTTGCCCGGGCAGAGAAGAACCTCCTAACCTTGTCGGCTCAGCACATTGCCAGGGTGGAAACAGATTTCCTCATCCGGCACTCTCTGGATCCTGGAGAGCGGGAGTTGAGTCAGGAGGTGTTTGAGTTGATTCTGCACCACTGGGGTCACCCCAAAATGGATCTGATAGCGACCCGTTCCATTGCCAAAGTTTACCCCTTCTTCAGTCACCACACAGAGATGGAGTCAGAGGGCATCGACACCCTGACCCACCCTTGGCCAAGTCAGCTACTGCTGTATGTGTTTCCTCCATGGCCCCTAGTGGGGCCTGTGATTCAATGTATAGAACACCACCCAAGCAGGATTGTTCTGGTGGCACCAGATTGGCCGAAGAGAGCATGGTTTGGAGACCTGATGCAGCTCTTGCAGGCATGTCCTCTTTGGCTGCCTCCATCTTGGGGCCTATCATGACAGGGACCAATTTGTCCTGGAGGATCCGGTTCCCTTCTTGCTTATGGCTTAGCTCTTGAAAGGAGACAGCTAACGAGTAAGGACTACTCTCCAGCGGTGGTTTTTGCTTTTAGCCAGGAGGATATTTACAAAGCTGGTATATGAGCGGATCTAGTGCCTCTTTCAGCGATGGTGCGGCACTTGGCAGTTGGCTTCTGAGGCAGCCAACAGTTCTCTGTTGGCCTTTCTACAGGATGGCCTGGAGAATGGTCTTTCCCTTAGCTCCCTGAAAGTTTAGGTGGCCTGTTTGCGAGGTCTGGTGACCGGTAATTCTCTAGCCTTGCACTCAGACATCTCGCGCTTTTTCCAGTGGGTTTGGCATCTGTGTCCTCCGCTCTGATCTGTGATCCCTTCCTGGACTCTGTGTCTGGTGCTCAGGGTCCTAGTGGCAGTGCCCTTTGAGCCATTGAAACATGCTACTTAAAAGGATTTGATGCTTAAGACAGTCTTCTTAGTTGTGATTTTGTTCCAAAGGCAGGTTTTCAAGTTGCAGGCTTTGTCTTGCCGGGATCCTAATCTGTTTTTTTCAAAGGAGGCCATTTCCATTCATCCTGTGCCTTCTTGCTTTTCTAAGGTGATTTCTCCCTTTCACGTAAACCAGATGGTCTGCCTGCCCTCCTCTAAGGAGCAGTGTCGGGGGAAGGATAGGGATCTTTGCCTTGTGGATGTCCAAAGGGTTGTTCTCTGGTTCTTGGAGGTTACAAATTCCTTTTGGAAGTTCAACCATCTTTTTGTTCTGTTTGCTGGCCCATGCAAGGGTGACGCGGCAGCTAAATTGACTTTGGGGCACTGGATTAAGGAGGCCATTGCTTTGGCGTATTTGTTGCAGAACCAACTGGTTCTGGATGATTTGTGTGTCCATTCTACCTGAGCACAAGTGTCCTTGTGGGTGGAGCGGAGTTTGGTAGCCCCTACTGACATTTGTCAGGTAGCAACATGGGTGCTATTTTTCCACTTTTTTTCAAGCATTACCACTTAGATGTCTACTTGCAGTGGATACGGCCTTTGGCTGAAGGGGTTTGCGAGCTGCTGTGTCTTCTTCCCGTCCAGTGGAGTTGTAGGTTTGCTACATCCCACTTGTCTGGATTGGTCTAGCAGGACAATATGTAAGGTGACATTTTTCTTACCAGTTAATGTCCCTTCCTTGAGTACTGCTAGACCAGTCCAGGGCCCACACCTGAAACTGTATTTACTCTGTTCTGTTGCGGTACCCTTGGGTCTGCTATGATTTTTATACTTGGCTTGGCAGTTCATCTTCTATTGGCAGCCTTCTGTTTATGCTTTCCTGTACATTGTTTTCTAGTGTTGATTACTCTTTGTTTCCCCATGATTGAGGTTGTGTGAGACTTGCCATGTTTCTCCCATATGCTTTGGGAGAATACTGAAGGGACCTCTGGTTCTAAGTTGAATAGAGGCATAGGAGTGATGTCATTGAAACCTGGGCTTTTCATTGGTTCTTTGTTGCCACCAATCTGCTGGTAAGGGAACACAACCCACTTGTCTGGACTGGTCTAGCAGGACTCAAGGAAAGGACATGAATTGGTAAGTAAAATGTCACCTTATTTTGCCTGGCAGGTAGGCATTACATATTTGTTCTGTAGTATCTCAGCAGATGGTCCTGTTATTGGACCGCCCTGAAAAGGTGTTATGAATGTGTTTGCATAAACACAAAGGTCTCTCCATCTAGAGATGTCTGTGGCCTCAAAAGCTGGTGTACCACAACCTCTTCATGCGTTCCCCCAATAAAAGGTTTTAAATCTACCTAGATTCCAGTTTTCTCTACTACTGTATTCTTGTATTGCAGGTTTTTAGTTTTGAGGGCACACAGGTCTGGCCCTAGAGTTGGTTGAAGATGTTTGTTTGCATCCTTGGCAAACCTTAGCTTTCAATGCCCTGCTTTTTGCCCCCCCCCCCCCCCCAGAAGCAGCCACCCTAGGCAACTACCTAGTTTGCCTAATGATTGAGGCCAGCCCCAAGGGCACACAGTTTTGATTTTCCTTTGGAATGATTAACAGTAAAATTGAGAGGGGACGCAGTCTACAGATCATGTTGGGGAAAAGCCTTTACCATACCGCAGCGAGAAGGAAATGAGGGCAGTCCGGATGAACCTTTATGTTCTTTCATTGTCGTATTCTCTCATTATTTTGGTGTGTGTTTGTTTTTGCTCTTTTGCTTTGCTAGTGCACTTGCTCCTTGGTTTGTAGGCAATATTCATCAAACTTAAGTTCTGGGTTGTTATTATTCTTCTGTTCTAGGAAAAATAATATTTGTTGGAGGAGAAATGGCAGTAATAAGTCTTTGCAGAAATAATACTGTAATTTTCATCTCTTGTCTCCTAAACACATCTTTTTTTTCCTTGTTTTAAAGCTTGTGAATGGAGTTAAATACAACATGGATGCTGAGGTTCGTCGCACTCAATGTGATAAATCAACACATGACGTTGCACAATGTGCATTTCATGAAGATGCAGTGCTGGGAAAGGTAACCACCTCCTAGTTCTAGCACATCTTTAATCTTTTCTAAATGAATATTTTATTTATTTATTATTTTTTGCTTATTTGTATCACTGTTTCCTCTCCATGTACACCTCCGCAGAATTGCTAACTGGATAATTTTGCTATATATGCTAGATGAGACGAGATGTAATCCTTTATCGATGTGTATGATAACAGGACAAAACCCGTTACTCTAAGGGATAGGTTTGCTAAAGCGCATTAGCTGTCTTTATGGGGCTAACGCGGGATCATCTTGCCGCAAAGACAGCTAACTTGGGAAAAACGCAGCTACCGGGGGCCTTTTTCCACGGTAGCTGCATTTCGCGCAGTGGCTGCTTGAATGGGTAGATTGTGGGTGGAGACTGGATGTTTCGGTTTTGAGCAACTACGGCAGGTATTCATAGTGCATTGTAACAGCATATTCTGCAGGCTTCGCAGATTCAGCTATCGTTTACCTCAATGGATGGCTTTAGCTGCATCCGCAAAGCTGGCTCCCTGCGTTCTCAGCCTCTTCACAGTATGTGCAGGGCAAATGCTGAGAATGCCCCAGCGGTAGCTACAAAAGCTGTTTGTGCTTTAGAAAATGTACCCCCAGAGTAAATATTTCTCAGCCTTAGCTAATAGATTATTGAATATATATTTGATAATAGCATTTTTGGATTAATGCGTATTTTCAAGATCCCCAGGAGCATACATACATAAAGGAATACCCTTAATTTTTGTGCTACAGAATTATTGTTTAAATACCACAGCGCAGAGCCACTTTTACCTATGGGCAAAAGGGGCAGCTGCTCGGGCCTCTGCACAATGAGGGACCAGCTGCCCTGTGGCTCATGGGTAACAGCAGCCCTCCTCTTGCCCCCGCGCCCATTACCTCCGCTGCTGCCCCTCTTTGGGATGCACAGTGGCAGCAATATATTTAAAAAGGGGAGCAGTGGAAGCAGAAACGTGAATGGTACCGTGGTGCAGGAAAAGAAGGAACTCCAGCACCCTGCTGCTTTTTTAATGTATTACCACTGCTTCATGTACCAGAGAGGGACAGTAGCGGCGGTGGGAGGAGGGAGCCTACCGATGGGCGGGTCCCGCCAGAAACGTTTGCCCAGGCCCTATAAGGGGTTGACACGGTCCTGCCTCCGCAGCATAAATACACAGGAGGAGAGCTTCCTTAAACTGAAAGAAAACTCTGCGACGAGGGGGCATAAGATGAAGATGAAAGGAGATGGGCTTGAGAGTTATTTGTGGAAATATTTCTTGAAGGAGTCGGCTGTCTCCCAGTGGAGATGGTAGAGACATGGACTCTATCTGAATTCAAAAAAACATGGGACAAATTCAAAGGATCTCTAAGGGGAAACAAGGGCTTGTAAAACTTAATTATCGGTATGGAGGGGCAGATTGGATAGGCCATGTGGTCTTTATCTGCCGTCATTTTTCTGTATTTCACAGTGCTAGATCTATCCTTTATAGGGTTAGACGATTCAGAAGTACAGTTTAAATCCTAAATAAAACTGACATTGGGGTCCAAAATATTGACCACATTATAAGCGAATCCACATTATACTGGGTCCATGGTGTATTATGTAATAGAAAAAAAATGTGGGTCCAACCCTTGATCATGTTATAAGCAGTCCTTCATTATACTGAGCCACATTATAAAGGGTCTACATTGTATTATGAAAGTTAGTTGCAGAACAGATGTGTCAAAGGAAGTGCCTGGGAAGAAATGATTGAAAAATCCAAGAAAATATAAACCACCATTCATGATACAGAAATGTGAGGGCCAAATACCTTTTAGGAAGTTAAGCAATAGCAGTCACCAAAAGGAAAGAGACAAGGAGGTTATCATTACTAATCTTGAGGTAGCCAGTAAACCTGACAGAGCAGTTGAAAAAGCTAATGGGCTGCCTGCTAGCATAAAGAGGGAAGTAATATTACCCTTTGACAGGTTCCACCTTGAGAACTGTTTTGGTTTTGGAGACCACATCTACAAAAAGGATATTGATAAGGCATGGACTCGTTGCGTATTTTCTTTTTGGAAACTCAAGTAGGTAGTCCTCTTACTATAGACCAGCCTAAAAGGGTGCTAAGCATGATTTATCATAACCACAGAGGTCTCTCCATCTGGAGATTGCCCTGGCCTCAAACGTTCATGTACCACAACCTCTACTTGTGTTGCCCCATTAAAAGGTGGGTTTTTTTTTCATTCTGCTAGACCAGTTCAGATGAATGGTGGCAGACTTAAGCCACTTTCATTGATGTCGTCACCAGGTATATCCTTTGCTACAGCACTGAGAGAAGCCAATATTTTCTGCCTCCAGCAGGTGGCAAGGTGTGTGGACTGGTAAAACAGTCAAGACAGGCCTGACTGTCCCCGCCCACCCTCTTGGTGCAGAGTCTTGAAGGGCTCGATGTCTGGGAGCGTAGGTGTGCCCATGTCTCCTGGAGCAGACAGCTGCCCTGTGTCCACAATGTTTCTTGTGGGTTACAAGGACTGGCGGACTGTTAGAGGAGCAGGCGAGCGCCACAAAGCCCCTGAAGGTCAGTAATTTGGGCTCCAGATTCCCTTCCCTCTTGCTGTCCTAATCTGATCTTCACAATTTCTTTGCCTGTTTTTTTTCTAAATTTTGTCAAATCTTTTCTAATGATTTCAATGGGGACGTTTCTCTGTTGATTTCCTTGAGAGTTTAATAGGCTCTCAGCTGCTTTGAATAAAGCAGTGGATATATCCAACAGATGTACACTGTGCCTATTTACCAATATCCATCTCTTTTTTTGTCGGGATCAATCTGCTCAAGAGGAGAGGGAATAAAACTCTCCCCTCTGTGCAGAAAGTGCCCTTTTAATCCAGTGAATAAAATGATTCACCTAAAACCGTGAAAATAGTGTGAACGCACTTATCTCAAAACCGAAGCGATGTTCTTCATCAGAGGTTACTGGGATCCAAGATGTACACGACATGCATGTTTCGGGCATAAAGAAGCCCTGTTTCAAGTGTTCCCCGGTTGAATGCCAACCAATCTGATCTATCGCCATCAGTTCATCACCAAAAAACGCTGAACCCAACGGTTCATATACGTCGCAATGACGGCCGCTGATAGACCCCGATCCAGAACATCTGATTGACGTCAACCAACGTGTCTAATCAGAACCAAATCCCGGGACTAAAACCAAATAAATAGTTCACACTATTTTCATGGTTTTAGGTGAATCATTTTATTCACTGGATTAAAAGGGCACGTTCTGCACGGAGGGGAGAGTTTTCTTCCCTCTCCTCTCGAGCAGATTGATCCCGACAAAAAAGAGATGGATGTTGGTAAATAGGCACAGTGTACATCTGTTGGATATACCTACCGGTTTGTTGTCAATGACTTTTTCATTATATTAATATAGATAGTAGTCATTGCATTTTGGAGGCTGATTTCTATAGATTGGGCTTTGAATAAAGCAGCTTCAATTTTAAAAATAAAAAACAAAAATAAAAACTTTTCTTATCTGGGCCTCCCCAGGACTCTGTGGGCCTTGCTGATAGGGTTTCCCTAGTTGGCCTGGCAGGGGTGAGGATTCCCGTTTGCTGCAGCTCTAACGTTTTTTCAGAACAACTGTTTTCTGGGATTTTTATCTTTGCCTCACTAGTTTTCTTCAGCCAAATGCAGCCATGGCTCCTTGTGGTTTTTTTTGTGTTTTTGTTTTGTGTTTTTTTTTTTTTTTACCACAGCTTCAGTTTTTTGCCCCGGATGGGCTCCAATGCCCAGGGCACTTTTTGGCCAGCATCTTGACCAACTCACAGGGGTCTTGGGGCCCCGATTCCTTGCCTGTGGCCTCTACTGTCCTTTCATTTTTCTTTGCTTCTAGTGAACTCTGGGCCCAGCGAGAGTGAAGCATGGTAGGAATGCACCGGTCTCATGCCCAGGGGCCTCTAGGGGGTCTTTCAGGGACCAAGGTCCTATTTTTGGGGCTGGCTTGAGCTGCAGCTCCTAAAACTGCCTAGTTTTCAGACCCTTGGGGATGAGGGATTTAGGGCCAAAGTGTGCCCTCTGGGGAGCGCTCCTCTCACGAGCAGCTAGAGGTCATAATCCTGCTTTGCTGTTTTGCTCCTCCATTCCTCTATGAGCCCAGCCTTCCCCTGCGGGTCTTGTATGAAGGTCTCGAATTCCACTGTAAGATAAGTCTGAGGAAAACATAGTGGGGGTTCCCCTGTGGGCCAGTTGGGATGCCTGCAAGATCCATTTTTCCTTGGCCATGCCCTATTGAGGCTTCAGGGGACGTTATGTTGGCTCCATAGGTTTTGGAGCTGGTTTTCGGGTGAGGGTAGCAGATTGGTCCCTCTTCTCCTTAGTGGTATGCATATGGACTTTTAGGGGGAAAAACCCCAAGCTGGTCCCCCGAAGTCCTAAGGTCTTATCTCTGCTGCTCCCTCTGCTAGTCATTAGCTGGACCAGCCCTTTGGGCCTCCTGGGATGGAAGTTTGATTTTCAGCCATGAATGAAGCTCATGACTGTCCTGGAAGTGGGGTTTTCTACATGTGGAAGGCTTGGGGTAGTTCAGGAAGCCTTGACGGTAGCATGCTGTGGGCATGCCTAGAGACTAATCCTCAGATGAGAGCCCCACCCTCTGCTGGGGGGTCTAATGATTCCAGCCGTAAGAGCTATGGCCTCTTGCTCCCAAGGTTGCGAATTTGTCCCTGGGAACAACTGGCATAAGGTGGGGCAGATAGTCTGTAGAAGGCAGCTGGCTCACTGACCATCAGGCTTGTAGCAGTTTGCTTAGGTGGAGGCTGGTTCAGAGTTACTCCCAGCTCCATGGCGGTGGTACTGGCTAGTTAGCAGTTGTGGTGTTCTTCCGAGGATGGCTCCGATCTCTGGCAGAGCATTTCATCTTAGAGGTCGCTTTCTTTCCGGTAGAAGAAGCTCAACTATAGCCGCTCTAGGAGGACAGGCTTAGAAGAGTCAGGGGTTGCCCTCCGATGAAGGTGGGCCATTAGTAGTCTCGATTACAGTAGGGGCAATCCTGGTGGAGCTTCTTATTGGCAGGTTGCCTCCAAGTACTCTTGGAAGCATATAATCCCACTCACTGGTTGCCAATGTGGCATACAGTGGTAGAATACCCTGGAAGGACTCTTCTTGGGGTCCATTGAAAGAATCTCTTTGCCTGTGCTACTCCTGACCAGGTTAACTTCGCATCTTTGACTTCAGTTCTCTAAAATCAAACGCAAATAAGGAAGCACACATACAATACACAGAGCATTATATAAAACAGTATGACTTAGGCTTACGTGAGGAATTCACAGGTGTGCAAACTTGTGCAGGTTCCCTTGATTCCTACTCGAGCTAGGCCATTGCACCTTCTTTTATCAAGAAAAATACTGTTACATTTTACAATTCTGTGTTATTGTTCTGTGTTATTGTTCTATGTCATGCTTCAGTGTCACTTTTGTTTATCTACATGTTACAAGTCAAACTAGACATACGTGTTATAGGTTAAAGTAAGCACTACATGTTTTAGGTCAAAGTACACACTCCCTCATCTGGACTACTGCAACATAATCTACCAAGGCCTACCTGCTACACAGACCAATCCCCTCCGAACTGCTCTAAACACCATGGCGAGAATAATTCACAATGCAAAGAAACGAGACCACATCACCCCGATTCTGAGAGACCTTCATATTCTCCCCATCGAAGCAAGAATCAAGTACAAAACTCTTCTACTCACCCACAAAACCATCCACCAAACCCAAGCTACCCCACTCCGTGCCCTACTGCCTTGTCCGACCCACAACAAAACAACCAGACAATCCTCCAACAGCTCCATTGCCATCTCCCACAAAAGAACCAAGACAACACAACGAACCTGCAACAGAGCCTTTGAACTCTATGCCCCATCCCTCTGGAACTCTCTACCAAACCACATCAGGAACAACAGTGATCTACCATCATTCAAAAAGCAGCTAAAAACCATCCTATTCCAAGAACATCTCTGAATAGGAATCCCCCCATCTTCTCCAAGAACTCCGGACCAAGAACTATGCTATCTTGTCAGTCTCTATGTTTACCCCAAAATCATCAATGTTGAGCCCCTGGTGATGGCCCCCCCCCCATTTGATCCCCCCCCCCCCTTGTTGTGTGTCCCACCGCTTTGACCCGGTGAAAAGCGGGATATAAATGCTGTTAAATAAATAAATAAAATAAATGTCTCAGCTCAAGCATTCTGAAAATAAAAGCATTCTGTCTTTCTGATAAACACAGCCTTGGCTTCTATACATATATCTCAGCAGGCTTCTAGTGGATTCCAAACTGCTAGGCTTCAGGCAGTTAGCAAATTCTAAGCCATTCTCCATATTAACTATTTTAGAGGTCTCTGAAACCCCACTTCAGTCTCTTTCAACAGTCCCCCCTCTGATTCTGTAAAGAATCACTACAAAACATGTCCAAGTCCTAAATAAATAAATACACACACACAAATGAATACATTAAAAAAAAATCTTCTGGTACAGTGGGGAATGCCTTTTGCTTCACTCTGCTTCGGAGTCCTAGATACCATACCTGGTCCATAGGTGAACTCCATCTTCTTGGTTAGAAAAAGTCTTTATACATATGGTCCATTTGACAATATAGAAAAGATTACAGTCATTCTGCAAATTAACCAAAGCTATGTGACACACTTTGCCCTTGCTAGGTCTCAAAAAGAATGTGTACAGAAGTAAGGCTTAACCAATTATTCTTGCTGGTAGTGGCCAACTGCTTTTCATACATCTTTCAGTAGTTCAGAGGTTTGCGCTCACATTCACATCATGACACTGGTCACAACTGCAAGTTCTTCAGCAGCATTCTCTTTTTCACTCTGGGCTGCAGTATGCACATCTTGGACAGAGTTTCAGTGACTGTGTCCACCCAGGGTTCATGGCTGCATATATATCTTTCTTGTAGTCTTGCTGGAATCACTGATCTTTGCTCCTATCCGGCTTTCAGTAGCATCGCAGACTTCCTTTCATTCACAATAGTCATCATCTTCGGCCCATAGGATTCAGTGCATACAATATATAATTTGCAGAACCATAACTCACCACTACAACATCCCTCTGATTCCTCACAATTCCAAACTAATGGCAATAATGGAGTGGAGGAGTGGCCTAGTGATTGGGGCAAGGTACTTCAGGCCAGAAGGTCAGGGGTTCAAATCCCACTAGAGGACAGCAACCTTGGGCCGGAAGGACTGGGGTTTCTAGTCTCACAGGTGCTCCTTGTGGTCTTGGGCAAGCCACTTAACCCTCCATTGCCCATGTTCCCTGTAAAATAGTTTTCTCCAAGTTATAATGCCCTGTTCAATGTAATTTCAGTTTGTTCAATGTAAACCGCCTTGATATCATGAAAGGCAGTATATAAGAAATGTTCAATAAATAAAATAAATATGGAATTGTTGAACAGAATTATTTAATGCTAATATAATAAAATTACAATATATCTACTGCTAGCACTAAATTACTACAAATTATTTAATTACATTCCTTAATTTTTCTTTTTATCTACAATCTTACAATTAGACCACATGCTAACCTCTTGTCAGGTGCACAATTTACTTATGCATATCACTATCACAGGTACACTACCAAAAAACTGCCTCCAGTTTTGCAACTGATTCCTATAGATTTTGGGGTGCTGAATCCAGGAAAAATAGCCAAAATGTTCCATCACGTCACGTTTTCTTGCAAAATTAGATTTCTTACCCATATAAGGAATGTTCACATAATTTCTTTTTAGCCGACTGCAGTTTATTTTCTTGGCCCAAAATAGAGGTTGTAATGGTTAACTAACTAGAAACACTCCCTCATGATATTTTAGAGTGTTTTGTATTCATTTTATACATTAACAGGACAATTGGGAGGCGGGGGGCTAAATCCAGTACTCGCGCTGGCACATGTTCTTTCCTGTTCGCCTCGCCTCGTTCTCGCGCTCGCTCAAACACGGAGGTTGCGACATGAACGATCCAGACAAATATCAGTTTCTAGCAAGTTCATTATTACCATTAGTTAGCACAAACGTAATCCAGCTTTATTCCGAAGTGGTTCACTACAGTTGTAGTTTGCAGTGCTGTGTATTTGTGATGGCTCACAGAGCCAGAGGTTGCGTCAACTCTCCGGACAGTTTTTGTTTTATTTGTGGGGAATATACCATGAAAAAGCGGCAGAGGAACATTTCTGCATTTATTAAAAAAGTATATTTCGCCTATTTCGGTTTGAAGTTAGGCGATCAAGACAAACCGTGGGCTCCTCACAAAGTGTGCAAGACATGTGAGGAAGATCTACGCTTATGGATGAAAGGTAAAAAACAAGCATTTCGTTTCGGAATACCTATGATGTGGCGTGAACAAAGAGACCACAGCAGTGACTGCTATTTTTGCTCTTGCATTGTGAAGGGATACAACTTAAAAAATAAGAACGTAATAAGTTACCCCAACCTTCCCTCAGCAATTAGGCCTATGCCTCATAGCAACGAAGTACCTGTGCCTGAACCACCAAAATCTTTGGATCATATTTGTGTGGACGGTTCTGATCATGATGAGACTCATCAGATGGCTTTTCCCGATGAGTCCAGTACTTCCGAGTTTGAAACTGAACCAGATCCGAAACCTGAACTTTTCTCTCAAGCTGAATTGAATGATTAGTCCGGGATTTAGGACTCCCAAAAGATGCTGCCCAACTGCTAGGTTCTCGGCTTAAACAGAAAAATCTATTGTCACCAGGAACAACTTTTTATTGGTACCGCAACCGCGAGACACAATTTTTGAAGTATTTCAGCAAAGAGGAAGATTTGGTATTTTGCAACGATATATACGGAGTGATGGAAAAGTTTAAACTCAAGTATGATCCTGCTGAATGGCGGCTGTTCATTGATTCGTCAAAAGACAGCATAAAAGGTGTTCTTCTTCATAATGGCAACACATTCGCTTCAGTTCCTATTGCTCACTCTGTTATTCTCCAAGAAAAATACGAGAATTTGGCCCTGATTCTTCAGAAGATTCGTTATGATGAGCATAAGTGGATGATTTGTGGAGACTTTAAAATTCTATCCATGCTATTAGGGCAGCAATCCGGTTTCACCAAATATCCCTGCTTCCTTTGCTTGTGGGATAGCCGGGCCCGTGACCTACACTGGGGGAAAAAAGACTGGCCAATTCGGGAGTATTTGAGACCCGGTGAGAAAAATGTTCTTCATGAGAGCTTGGTACCTCGTGATAAAATTCTATTACCACCTCTCCACATTAAGTTGGGTCTCATTAAGCAATTCATCAAGTCCCTTCCAAAAGATGGTGAGTGCTTTCGGTACCTTTGCTCAAAGTTCCCCCGACTTTCTGAAGCAAAGCTAAAGGAAGGAGTGTTTGTTGGCCCTGATATAAGGAAACTCATTTCAGATGGAGCATTCGCTGAAACGATGTCTGAGAAGGAAAAAGAAGCCTGGGATTCCTTCAAGGATGTTGTTCTCAAATTCTTGGGGAACAGGCGGGATGAGAACTATAAGGATATTGTTGCCAGGATGCTCAATGCCTTCAAAGAACAAGGCTGTAACATGAGCCTGAAAGTCCATTTCTTGCACTCCCATGTGAACTACTTTCCGGAAAACTTGGGGGCATACAGTGAAGAACAAGGTGAAAGGTTTCACCAGGACATCAAGGACGCAGAGAGAAGGTACCAAGGAAGATGGAACACCACTATGATGGCTGATTTCTGCTGGTTGCTGCTGCGGGAAACCCCAGATGAAAAATACGCCAAGCAGCGCATCAAGAGAAGTATTCGGGGGAAGAAGAAACGGGCCCACCAGGAGATTGATTGACCCAAGAATGACTTTAAAATCTAAACTGTGTTGACAAATATCGTGTTTTTACTAAACTTTGAAATAAAAATTTGCTAGTTATTACCACAGTGTCGGATCTCATTTATTAGAATTTTATTTTCACACCATCGGGTGTTTGTCTTCATGTATTGCAATGGTGCGGTTTGCGTTTTCTATTCTTACATACATACCTGTACAACATTTTTTGCACATTTCTTTGCTTTGCTTTGTGTCTAACCTCGCTCTTATATGCTCAATGTTTGTGCACATGTATGTGGCTGTTTTAAGTGCAGACAATTTTGCTACCATCACAGTGTGTTTTGTTGACATTACTCTATTCTTATGTGCTGCCTTGTTACAATTTTCTTTATTCTTATTTGAATAACTACTAAACAATTAGTATAAAGAATTTATCCAAGAAACTTTTATCTCGATCGCACTCAATCTGAAACGTTCACCTCAAACTGCTAACCCAATGTAGCAAAAAATCTGTACGTGATGGAGCAAATTGGTTACCAGATTTGGATTCAGCGCATCAAAAAACGTAAAAATCAATCGAAACATTAGAGGCAGTTTAAAAAAATTTTTTTTAGTGTACCTGTGTTATATTTGTAATTTATCCTCCACCCGTGACAATATACAAAGTATAGTTAATCTGATTACTTAAGGAGTAAAAAAACATCAAAACATAACTGGCAGTTTATGGTAAATTAAACTCATTTCAATTGTTTACCAAAAATTCTTAGGAAGGCTCTGTCATCTTAGGTAATGGTTTGACTCGCATTACTTTGAATATTGCCAGTAGTATATATATCTTATTAACATAGACATCCTAGCTCACAAAGGAACCAGGACTTTACCATTAATCTACTAACATAAAACGAAAACATTATAAAACACATTTGCCACCTTGATTTAATTACTTAATTTACTTGTTAAAATACAGTTGTATAACTAATCATTTGTGACTTGTAAAAGCTAAATCTCTATTACTACATCTTTTCTGTAAATATTACACACACTACACTGCTTGCACAATAAGAAACAAAAATACTAAGGGAGATCAATATTATTAATCAGAAATCATGAAAAAATAAACCGTCGAATCTTCACTACGAGCGTTATGACGTAAATGCACATGACAGATAATCTGCACCCCTAGACTGAATCTACTGTATATCTTTCTTTTTTTATTTCTTTTCTTTCACTTTTTTAAATTCCCTTTAATCAGACTTGCTTTGACTTTGATAAGCAATCCAATTTTAACTTGTATCTGCATCTCCTTTAAACACCTTCATAATTTTTCTTAGTCTTTGTTACATCATATGACTTCACACAACTTATCAGACATCTGAACACCATGGAAAAACTTCCAATTCATTCACATCAATTACCATATCTAATAGAACCTCTAGAGCACATATTTTTATTCTGCAGATATAAGAAGCTCTAGATGGTACTATTTCTCAGCATTTGCATTTTTACACATAGAAAGAAATCAGCAGACAAGATTCTCTTAACTAGGATACACTCAGACTCATAACCTAGATAACAAAACTTGCACATCATGGATAAAACTTACTTACTATGGGGTCTATTCTTTACTGTGAATATTCCACCCTCCCTTCTGTCCCTGGCAAAAGCCTCCCTGTACGAACAAGGAGTTTGTACAGGGAGGCTTAGATGGGGGTGGGAGGGGGCGTTATAGACGTGGAGTGAGGGCGGACACTGGGCGGTCCGCAATCCGGACGTACAGGGCCGATTATGAAGTCGACCCTGTACGTCCAGAGCCCCTGATCTAGACGGGGGCGGCAGGCCTGAGCAGTGGCAGAGAGATGAGGGGATGCAGAGGGTTCCCCGCAGCCTGACCGTGGCCATGGAAGGTCAGATTGGGGGGTCGGGCTGCAGGGAAAGAAGATTGTGGTCGGCGGCCAGGGATTGTGGCCCCATGCATTGCAACGGGACGCCTTGGCACCACAGCTCCATTCAGGAGCCTTACTGAATTAGCCGGAGGGGGTCTGAATGTGCATGCCAATCTGAATCGAGTCCTAGCCTGCACGTACAGGCCCTAGATCCGATTCTGATTCCGCAGGGCACATCTAGCCCCCGCAGGATGAGAATCTGGTCTGCCTCTGTGTGTCCCGATTCCGATCGGACGCATAGGGGCCTGGATGCACACATTAGAATATGCCTCTATACAAACACAATTAAAGAAATGGTTAATTTTCAGAAATGGTTAATTGTTTTGGGTTCTCCTCCCCCCCCATCACAATTGTCAAATCCAGGATCCCAGTAAAATAATATTAACCATAATCTAATAATTCACAAGCATGTGGATTTCTCAATAACACGGCTGCCAATTGAAGTCAGAAGTTGTCTATATAATATGAACTAGCAACATTCATGCTTTACTTTAACTTCTTATTCTTAAAAGAAACTTCTCACAAAGCTTGCTGTTTACCTTACAAGAAAGAACTCATGCCCTTGAGCTGTGCAGAGCTACTGTAAACACACAAAGCCCTGCCAAGCTGCTCCTGTTATCTGTGCTGTCTTCTTGTATCAAGCTATTACTGCAGTGTAAAATGCATTTCCAAGTCCATTGACTCAGAGAATCCATATCACATTATAGTACAACCCATACAGCTAGCAAAGAAGAAAAAGAAACACTAACTCTGCAAACTACCGCTGCAAATCAAACAGTCTTTTCTCCCTTCCAAGGGCAGTTCTACCATTAGGCCAACTGAGGCAATGGCCTCAGGCGGCAGGTTCTAGGGGGCAGCACTCCGGTTGCTTTTATTTATGATTTTGCTGCCTCTGGGCTGCCACTGCCTTCCCGCTGCTCTTTACCCGCTCAAGCTCGTCCGAACAAGATAAAAAGCAGCAGGAAGGCAGTGTCAGGCCAGAGGCGGCAAAATCAGAAATAAATACTGCCGGAGTGCTGCCTGAAGTGAACCCTCTCTGTGCTTACCTACCCCGTGGACATGCTCCAGTTCTGGATTCATGTTTGCTCGCTCTACCATCAGGGGCGGAGCTGGAGGTCGCCAGGAAAAGCTAGAGTGAGGCGCTGCTGGAGGAGAACGTAAAGTAGTAAGTTTGGTGCCACACACACCCGATTAAAAAGAGAACAGTGCTGGGGAAATGATTGGGTCCAGCCTCCTGTTGCAGGTTTCCTGAATGAATATCTGCAGTAACAGGAGCTGTGCAGAGTTTGGATTGGAGATGTAGGTTCGAGTAGAACTGGTGACAAGGAGAATATGTTCGAGAGTCGGGGGGGGGGGTCTTCCTGGGGGCATCCCAACTCTGGGTGTACTGTCTCAGGTGGTAGTATGCCTGCAGAGTTGAGTGGGTCCCCAAAATGCAGAAGAAACCCACTGTTTCTGGCTCCTGAGGAAGATTTCTTATTAGTTGTCTCCATTTGGGCTTTATGTTTAGACTGACTTGGCCACCCCTCCCCTCTTGCCGCAGTTGAAATGGCCTACCATGTAGGAATTGTGAGGCAGCATAGAGAAGAAGGCGCAGTCCGGGAGAGGCAGAGTGGAAGTGCTGGCTGGAGTTTGCAGGCCCTGCGTGCTTAGCCCTGTTGTTGCACGGCTGCCCATTGTATTCCTGATTAGGCCTTGTCTGGTCCCTATGGGATTGGGTCTGAGGCACCCTGCAGGGTTTGGCCATGCGGTTTGGATCGCTGTTTCGTTATTCTCCTGTTTTGTTTTGTTGTTTGTTTGTTTTTTTAGTGATCAGTGTACCCCTCGATGGCAAGAAGTGTTTTGGGTTTGTTTGGGGTTTTATTTCCTTTGTTTCTGAAGGATGATCAGAAGACTCGGAGCTAGGGGAGAGCAGGGCACTTGGCTCAGTCGAAGATTTCTCCAACGGAATGTGCCTACATCATCCGCTGAGGCCAGGTTTTCTGTTAATATGTACATAGGGATCTGTACTGTAATTTGACTTATTCAGCTTTTCAAGTAGGTGTATGCATGTTCTAGGGCTCGCTGCAGTATTTATTTAGTGTTTTTTATTTTTCTTGGTAGGCCCCTTGTATGAGTTTTGGAAGTGTATGGTATGGTAGATTTTGACCTTGCAGATCTTCTGTGATTTTTGTAAGGTTTTATATTCGTTCTCAATATGCTTGATACGGGAGAATGTTTGTTGGTGAGATGACCAGAATCAGATATTTTTTTAATATATTGAGTTCTATGGGTGAATGTCTTACCTCTACTCTGCACCCACTGTTTTGAAGGGGGCTCTGTGAATGCAAAATATATGTTCAAAAAGAAAAAGCAAGCACCATAATGCAGTGTATAACAATAAAATACAAATGAATTATAATTTGGAGTTATAAACTGCTGTGGTTCTCCCTCTTTCTTTTAGTTCCTTGGTGTGCGAACATCTTGCATTTGCTCCACATTATCTAATTGTCTTTTTGGTTTGGCTCAGTCCCTAACTGGAGTTTTGCGAAAGATTCCCCCCCTCTCTGGGGGGGGGCGCCATCTCATCCCTCACCTCAGGCAGCAGATTGCCTTGTGCCGCCCCTGCTCCCTTCACATATCCATTGAACTGACACATTACTTCACATCATTAGATCACCTTCAAAGCAAAGAAGCAAACAAATATAAACGAAAAGGAAAAAGACTAGTATTACCAAGATAAGTCAGAAGAGGAATGAAAGCAACTCAGTCGGGCAGGTTTACAAAGAAAGTAATCTTATTCTGTGACCCAATGCCTTTTTTTTTCTCCATTTTAAAAATACCAACAATAATATGTGCTTCATTTAGTTTAAAAATATATTCCATCAGTCATCTGCCTCTACGTATTTTTACTTGCTCAGGATTTACAGAATTCACTGGACAAGAAGTTTAATTATTTCCTGGGTTCCACGTTCTTAAAATTCCTATTATAAAACAGTCATCAATTTTATTATCAAAATTCATATTTCACGTACTGCTACAGGAGCAGCCTTCTTAAAGAGTTCATTCTATTGTCAGTCATGTGATCTCTGAGACTCAACATTCTACTATAGAAAGCTACCATAAATATATATATAAAACTTAGTGCAACTTTTAAATGAACTGCAGGTAGAAGATATACATTTATTTCAACTCATTCCAAATGCCACTTCTCTACATATGTTCTATTTAGCATATAACTAAGGATTTTTGCTGTGGAAGGCCGTCCTGACTTGGGGTCATCCTCCACCTCCTCATGGCCAGTCTTGAAGCGTTTGTGCCACTCAAAGGCTCCTGGCATTGACATTGCATCTTCTCCATAAGTCTTTTGGGAAAGTTGGAGACACTCAGTTGGACCCTTCTCCAACTTAACCAGAAATTTCAAGTTGATTCTTTGCTCTATATTTCTGCCACCTCCAGTTGCATGACAAAACGATGGAGCAGTGTGCTACAAAAAACATGAAAAAGAAAAACAGAGTGAGAGAGATGAAAAATATTATAGCAGAATTAGTGGCAAGATGTCGCAGAACACAGTGACATAAGTGGTTAGCTAATTGGCATTGAGTCATGGGCATGGTTGCCACAGTCTCGTTTCTTTTTTGTCACAGCTCGTATATCTCACCAGGCTGCTAGTGGATTCCAAACTGCTAGGCTTCAGGCTGTTAGCAAATTCTAAGCCATTCTCCATATTAACCCTTTCAGAGGGCCCTGATATTCCACTTCCTTTCAACATCCATATGTAAGACCTTTCTGTGAGGCTGGTCCTTTATAATCCATTCCCAGTGTCTCTTGCATCCATTGAAGGGTGTGCATGCTGCGGCCCTTGGCTTCACGTACGCCTTTCTGGTTCTTTCGATGGCTCCTTTTGCTGTGATATCTTTACCATCCTTTTTTTCAAGGAGGCTCTCCCTTTTTTTTTTTTCTCCTCATTCTGACTGGATTGTGGTCCTGCCTTCCTTCATAGAGAAGGATCTTCAAACGGGTTCATCACAGCATCTGGTGGACGGGCAAAGGGTCTTGCTCGAGTTCATAGCAATTTCTCATACGTCCCATTGATCAAACCTTCTCCATCCTTGGTAGTTTGAGAGTAGTGCTGGCAGAGGTCAAGTCCTCTATTGCTCTTTCACATCTGGAGACTGTTGTGGGGCAGTGTGCATCTTGTCTGGAAAGTGCACTCAGGACCGAGTTGCAGCTCATGCCATAGAGTGCAACCCTATTAGGGAGAGTCTGCTTGAGTGTCCACAGAGGACAGTTATAAGCCTCCTGGCCTTCATTGATCACTTTTGTGAGGTCCCTCAAGGCACCAGTGAAAATTATTCATATGACTCTGGCAAGGTAGATTGTCTTGTTTGTCGTTTTCTCCCACCCTGAGTCTTGACCGCTTGGGTACATCCCACTTGTCTGGACTGGTCTAGCAGGATGATAAGGAAGGAAAGATTTTAACATACCTGATAAACTCTTCTCCTTGAATCATGCTGGACCAGTCCAGGACCCGCCCTGGAAGATTCCTTTTGCAGGTTGCAAAGCTATGCTGCCTTTGGTTGCATTAGAAATTTTACTGCCTGGGAGATTGTGTATTTATTTCTACAGGTTTGAATAGTTCCAGGTGCCATGGAAGGTCTGGTCAGCCTTGTGGGTTGGCTCTACTTTTTCATAGTAAGAGAGCCAAGTACTTGACACAGCTTTAGTAACAAGGATGTGTGTGTTTAGTAACATTATCTTTTTTTTCTCTGAGTTTTTCAGTCTTGCTTATTGCTTGGGAAGTGTCATTTTGGCTTCTCTCGGTGCTGAATCAGAGGCTATACCAGGTGATGATATCACTGAAAGTTGCAGAAGTCTGCCCCCATCTGCTGCCCACTCATCTGGACTGGTCTAGCAGGATTGAAGGAAAGGAGACTATCACGGATGTTAAAATTGCTCCTTAGACCCGGCATAGATTCTAGTTTTCTCTAGGACAACTAGATGTCTGTACTTTATTCTTGCGTTGCATGTTTCTGGCTTCAGAGAGCACACAATTTTGACTTATCTTGGAAACAATGAACAGTAAGTTGAATGAGGGGAAGCAGTCTGGAGACAATGCTGAATAAAGCCAGAGGTAGAATTGCTGTAGTCTAATTGCCTGGTAATACATGAAGCAAACAAAATCTCCCATAGCCCCCATACCCTGCCTTCACCTAGTCTCTCTCTCTCATAGCCCCCCAAGCCACACCCCCCCCCCCCCCCAGCCATCACCCTGGGTCTCTCACCTTTCCTGCTGTGCAGCATTGAAAACTATCAGTTCTCTAAAAAGAGCTTAAGCTGCGCAGTGCAAGAAGTTTGTGCTGGTCTCGCCATTCAGATCTCGCAAAACTGCAATCAGTGAGATCAGTAGGACCTTCCCTACCATGCAGCTCAAGCTCTTTGTAGAGAGCAGATCGCAGTAGAATAAGGAAGCACCAGAGCCAAACTTCCAAAGCTTTGAAATCCAAGGCACTAGAGTGCAATTTGTAGGTACCATGGCAACCTGGTGCCCAGGAGTTCTTGAGCCCTGAGCTAAGGTCTGAAGTCTCACTGCATGGATAAGATGATGGTGCAGGGAGGAAGGCCTTAGATCCTTTAAGAAGAAGGGAATACTTTAGGGTAAGGGGGAGCTTATTCTGGTGGGATGGGCTTCACCTAGACCAAGATGAAGCGTAGTTGCTGCTGCTATGAGTTTAAAAGGAAATAGAGCAGCTTTTAAACCACAACTAATAGGAGACCATGCGCCCAGTTTAAAAAAAACAAACAAACAAACAAACAGCAGAGTTCTAAGTATAGGCACCATCTTGAACTCGGTCAATTTTTTTCTCTGGAGCCCCACAGATGTCTTTTTGGACCGATCGTGTAAGTAGCTGCTTTTGCAGTGTAAAACAACCTTTTCCTCTTTTTGCCTGCCCTACTGTCACGGGTTCTTCAGATTTCCTCTTAGTTTACCATAGTTTAGAGTTTTCGTTATTTTTTGTGGCACATCAGCCCACTTAGACATTGGTGCACCGTCCGTGTTCTGTATCTTTTTTTTTTTCTGTAAAAAAAATGGAGCCATTTGAATTTGCTGTGGCTATTTTTCCCGGGTATTATATCACAGAAACTAGCCAGTGGGTTTAAAAAGTGCTCCAGGTGCTCAAGGACTGTATCCATAATGGATACTCATAGTTGGTACCTTCAGTGCTTGGGAACCAGTCATCAACCCTCTTCTTGTAAATTGTGTTCACGGATGACAAAAAAGAAGGCTCAAGGTTTGTGAAAAACGGTGTGAAGTTATTTTTGGCGCTTTAAGTCTGATTCATTGGCATCAGCAGCACCAGTCTCTATGATATCACAGGCTGCATCTGACTGTGGCGGTATATTGACATCGAGGAGCCCTGGAGCTTCTTCAGAGCTGAACATCCATAGAACTCCGGAGCATTGGCCTTTGATTGATTTTCGCCCAAAGGTGAAGAGAGATTCATCTTCACTGACACCGAAGGGAAGACACATTGAGCACTGGGTGGGAACTTTGGTGCATTGACATTGAAGCCCTCCGAGGCAGGGTACTGAGAGCAAAGAGTGTTTGCCCCTCTAAGCAGCACAGAAGAGAGGATAACTCATCCTCCAAGACACTGGAGGGGCAGTGACAGCCTATAGAGAGCAGAGACCAGTCAGCTGATACACCCTCTCAGATTGCAGGACCATCGGTCGATGTTGCTGTAGCCCCACAGCTTCTGGAGATGGCAGACCTGGAGAAATGCCACCCCTGTGTTTGTTACCTTTGGTGCGATTAGTGCGGGTGCACTTAACACCCCTCATAGAGATGATGGTGAATGCACCCATGCTAAGTGCTACATTGACGGGGAGTGCATGCTAACATCTCTTGCGCTGCCTGAGATGTGGATGCTCCCTAACCCGTGCTGCTCGGGTAGTGTGGGATTTTTACTGTAGCACACTTGGACTTTTAGGGGTTGGTTTATTTATTTATTTATTTATTTTATTTACATTCTCTTATATACCGTGCTATTCTGCATCAGTGCGGTTTACATTGAACAAATTGAAATTACATTGAACAGGGCATTATAACTTGGAGATAACTATTTTACAGGGTTTATGTTTGAGGTAAGTAGGTTCTTTCCCAGAGCTGGAAAAATAGGGGCTTATAGGGATATTTGTATCAAAAAAATATGGAATTTTTTTTAGGTGGATTCCATTCAGTGATCAAAAACACAGTATTCCAGCACCAGCTCCCCTTCTCTAAGCCCAAGTCCCAGCAACAGCATCTGCCTCAGACCCCCCTTCTCCAAAGCCCGTCCCAGCAACAGCATCTGCCCCAGCCTCTCCCCTCCCCCTCCTTCTCCAAGCCCAAGTCCCAGCAACAGCCCCAGCCCCTCCTTTTCCAAAGCCCACATCCTAGTAACAGCATCAGCCCCAGCCCCTTCTTCTCCAAAGCCCAAGTCCCAGCAACAGCATCAGCCCCAGCCCCTCCTTTTCCAAAGCCGACATCCTAGTAGCAGCATCAGCCCCAGCCCCTTCTTCTCCAAAGCCCAAGCCCAAGTCCCAGTAACAGCATTAGTCCTCCTAAGCTCATAGTCCACTGATCACATCAGCTCTCTCTCCCTTCAGGATCAGTCGAGCCTTGTCCCAGCTCCAACTCCAGCGTCATCTTCTAACTTGTCACAGAGCAGGCGGAGTTTTCGTCTTTGCTTCCACCACTCTGTTACACTTACTCTGGCCCTTCTTTCTGCAGTGGAGACAGATTTAAAATGTGAGAACAGTCACTCTGTTTCTTACGAACCAGAGCAAGTATAACAGAGCAGTGAGAGCAAAGACGAAAGCTTCCACTATCGCAGACAGACACAAGCTGCAGCAACCCAGCCTGATGATGTCACCTTGCACAATGGCAGTGGCCAGATGACATCATCAGAATGCCTGCACAGGAGAGTAGTTTTTAGAGTTTTTTTGCTTATAACCAGAAATCCCAATTTCCCATCTTTTCAAGGTTTTCCAGTTATAATCAAAAATTAAAAGCCCTACATATAGGCCAGAGGGAGGCGTGGCTCAGTGGTTGGGACAGGTTACCTCAGGCCAGAAGGTCGGGGGTTCAATTCCCACATGGGGACAAGCAACTTCAGGCCAGAGAGACTGGGGTCTCTAGTCCCATGGCCACTCCTTGGGCAAGCCACTTAACCCTCCATTGCCTCAGGTACACTTAGATTGTGAGCCCTTCGGGGACAAGGGAATAAAAAAAAGGTACCTGTTAGCATACATGTAAACCCCACTGATTCTAAATAGCATGGTATAAAAAATAAATAAATAAATATGTCACTTTGAATACTGGCCCATATATATTAGTAAAAATATTACTGCTGTAGAGCACAATGGTGAATCTGGTTTTTAAGCGCAATAAGAATAGAAAAATGTGGGATAAATGATGAGGATGACACGAAGCTGTGTCTGGACCAATGAATGTGCCCTGCATTTACATGGTCTTTGACTAGTACCTTGCAATACTGTTTTGATACCCCTTTAAAAACATATATGTAAGAATTCTATTTTAGCTCCAGTGAATGCTAGTTGTGGAGTACTTTTTTTGAGCTGTTTTTGTGAGAAGAAACTTTACGAGTGTTTTGGTATTGTTAAAAGAAAAAGAAGTTTTGTAAAGTTTTTTTTTTTTTAGATATTTTAAGAAGTGATTGTGAAAAGTCTTCGGAGTTCTGCTTTTTGATCTATCCATAAATATATATTACTGAGTCAATTCTAAACAAAAGGCAGATTACATCTGGCTACATTAAGTAGTTCCCTGCTCTGTGGCTTACAATTTAACAGCTCTGCTTCTATCTGTGCCTTTCTCTTCTTTTGCTAACTCCACACTTTGGTCCTTTCACCTTGCTGCTCCTTATGTCTGGAACAAACTAGCTGAGTCTGAACGTCAGGCGCCTTCTCTGGCCCTTTTCAAATCCAGACTGAAAACTCACTTCTTCGCTGCCGCTTTCAGATTTGACTCACCTGATCTCTTTTGTGTTTCCTTACCATTCCCCCTACATGTATCCCTGTCTACACCTACTTTGCTGTCTGTCTTGACTAGATTGCAAGCTCTGATGAGCAGGGACTGTCTCTTACATGTCTGTGCAGCGCTGTGTACGTCTTGTAGTGCAATACAAATGCTCAGTAGTAGTAGTAGTAATGGAAATTCAAATGAAGTAAATTTTTACCGAGGGCCTTGGTATTCCCACATAAGGACTTTTGTAACATAATCTTAAAAGGCTTGCCTAAATATGCCCTACACCTGCTACAGTTGGCACACAACACTGCTGCTTGCATTATACATGGTGCATCCAGATTTGAACACATAAGGGTCATTTTGAACTCCATTAAGCGGGTCTGGACATCTAATCCAGACGTCAAGACCCACTAAACGACCTAGCAGCCTGCCAGGGACAGACCTCCCCGTACAAACAGGCGATTTGTATGGGGAGCTCTGTTCGTGGGAGGGAGGGGGTGAAAAAAAGGTGCAGCGACCCCATACAGGGCCGATGCTGATGTCGGCGCTGTATGTCCAGTGTCGGCCACAGAGACAGGGGATTTATTCCACCTCAGAGGGCAGAGACAGAAGGTGATGGGGTACAGGGGGATCCCCACAGCACGACCCTGGCCACGGGAGGCCAGATCAGGGGTCAGGCTGCAAGGAAAGGATGGCGTCGCTATTGGCTGGGGATCGCAGCTCCTGAACTGCGGCTCCATTCATGAGCTTGGCTAAGTTAGCCAAGTATGTGGACTGGACATGCGGCCGATCAGAATTGGGGTCCGGCCTGCACGTCCAGGCCGTACACCCAATTCTGATCCCGTGGGTCCATCTAACCCCAGGGGATCAGAATCTGGTCTACCTCTGTATGCCCCGATTCTGATTGGCCATACATTGTCTGGACGGCCATTATGGAATCGGCCTCATAGCGTCATTTCTAAAGCAACTTCACTGGCTTCCCATAATTAACCAAACAAAATACAAAAACATTTTGACCCTCTTCAAACTATTCCATAACTTATCCTCAGAATACTTAAAATCAGTCACACAGAGCACCAAATAACAGATCCAGAAGAATGAGCATACAAAACACCTTATAAAGAGAACTCGGTCTACCTTCAACCGGGCCTTCTCGCTGGTTGCTCCAGCTCTCTGGAACAATCTCCCTGACCTAAGGGATTTCCGTACGGACCTTAAATACTTTGACAGAGAAACATGAAGCTATCTCTTTTCCCTTTGCTTTTTCTAGCATACCTCCACCCTTTCCCCCCAGTCCTTCCCTTTCCTCTCTCCACTACAATGTATGTAATTCTTTCCCTCTTCATTACAAGAATTTCAAATTTTATTTTATTTATTTATTTATTTTATTTAGACAGTTTTTGTATACTGCCTTTTTATCCTTCAATCAAAGCGTTCACAACACAATTGGGGGATACATTTAACACGCGGGGATATGAGACACATACACTAATGCTTACAGGGAACATGGGCAATGGAGGGTTAAGTGGCTTGCCCAAGACCACAAGGAGCATCTGTGGGACTAGAAACCCCAGTCCTTCCGGCCCAAGGTTGCTGTCCTCTAGTGAGATTTGAACCCCCGACCTTCTGGCCTGAAGTACCTTGCCCCAACCACTAGGCCACTCCTCCCTCTTATATAAAACTTATATAAAACTAGCTAGCTAAATTCAATGTATAGTATAATTGTTTCACCTTCCACGTTTAGGCCCCTATGTTCCATATAATGGTTTGATGTTCAGTTAATTGCAAACTGCTTTGACTCTGTGATAAAACGGTATATAAAACTAGCTAGCTAAATTAATTGGCAGTAGCACATGTCGTTTGCCAGTAATGCAGCTTAACACAAATATACACCCCAACATACATAAAATAAATAGAGCTATATTGCATGGAGATGCATGCAAAGAAGCTCTTTATTATGTTCTCCGGGAACAAGCAGGAAGTCAGTCCTCACATATGGGTGACATTGGCACTGACGGAGCCGTGCGGCAGCCTCTCCCCAGCTTTCAAAGAAGGCAGCTACCATGCATGTGTAGCTGCCTTCCCACCCAAGGCTGCCATCTTGCCTTAGTCTCCTTTTTTCCATGGAGCCCATCAGATGTTCGTCTGTACCCCGGAAAAGGTTGATTGTTCTTTTTTTCCTTCATTCTTATTTTTCCTTATCCAGGACGTGCACCAATGCCTTCTTGCCTCCAGGTAACCACTGCTGCCTTAGTGCCACTTTTTCCCTTTAGGGTTTTTTTCTTTGATGTGAAGGAAACCTTGTGCTCTCCCTAGCTGGGACTCTTGAGTTTGATCTTGCGGGCGCCATCTTCCCCGCTATGTCCTCTGCCAGTGGGTTTAAGAGATGCGATTGCTGTGGGCAAACCTTGTCCTGCACAGATCCACATGACAGCTACCTCTGGTGCCTCGGTGCGGACTATGATGACTCCTCCTGTGGGCTCTGTCAGCAAATGATAGGCAAGGGGTGGAGGAACCGTGAGAAGCAGCGAGAGTCCATGTTTGGCAAGACCTCCATTTCGGCCCCAGCGTCGCTCGCAGAGCCAGTGCCCTCAAGAGCTGCCACGATGGCCTCGGCCTAACATGACAGCCATGCCCATTCTGAGCCCTGAGTTCGCAGGCCGTCTGACTAGGGATCGTTTTCTGAGGGCCATTCCCTGAAGAACCGGACGTCATCGATGGCATTGTTAGGTGATGATGCTGTAACTGTGGGTACGTTCCATGGTCACTGGCATCGGAGCCCCCAGTGCGATGACGAGGGCGATGGCTGAGAGTGGTCCTCCAAGCTGCCCTGGGGGGAGAAAACGACATCGGCATTGGGCGATCAGCCCCAGTCCCCTGCACCCATCCTTGTTGAGGACATCCCCTTGATGGTGCCAGTGTCAGGCTTGAAGCCTTCAGTGCCCATGTCGGTGGCTGAGGAGCCCTCTGGCCTTGAGGTCAGAATGGCGGCCCTCGAATGCAGCATTGCTGCCTTCTTGGCCCAGCAGCACAGACTGATGCCCAGCTCCTCCGGGTCATTGGTTCTGACGTCCGGCCTCTTCACAGTGAGGGTGTTGCTGGAAGTTGTAAAGCCAGTCCTTGAGCGCTTTCAGCCTTGAGAGGACTTCTGGTACCGATTTCAGTCCCGTTTGGGATGGAGGACTTCCCCTGCCAGCATCTCCAGGTCAGAGCGCAGGGGCTCTGGAGCCCTCAAGGTGCCGGTGACCCGGCATGGTCCTGATGCCTGGACAGTTCTCAAGGTCTCCTCCAACTCTGAGCCAGAATGCAAGACCGATGATGAGTCCCCTGATACCCACCTCCATCAGGATGTCCCTTCGGACCCCTCCCCTCCAGAGGACCAGCTCAGGTCTCCTCTCATGGATGTTTCCTTCCTGGAGTTCATCAGGGATATGGTGAAGGCCTTGGCCTTTACCATAGAGTCCGAGGAAGAGCCTTGAGTGGAGCACCTCGAGATCCTCCAGTATGAGGTCCATCCGAAGGAGGCACTTAAGAACGTAAGAAATGCCATACTAGGTCAGATGAAGGTCTGTCAAGCCCAGTATCATGTTTCCAACAGTGGCCAATCCAGGTCACAAGTACCTGGCAGGATCCCAAAAAGACACACAGGTTCCACAGTGCTCGTCCTGGGGTAAGCAGTGGATTTCCTGGGTCGTCTTTAATAATGATTTATGGACCTTTTCTCCAGGAACTTGTCCAAACCTTTTTTAAACCCATCTAAACTAACAGCTTTTACTACATCCTCTGGTAATGAATTCCAGAGCTTGATTATGTTTTGAATAAAAAATATTTTCTCTTATCAGTTTTATATGGGTTACACTGTAGTTTCATTGTGTGTTCTCTAGTCTTTCTACTTTTTGATAGCGTAAATAACCTATCTACATTAACCCGTTCCACTCCATTCATTCATTTATAGACCTCTATCCTATCTCCCCTCAATAGTTTCTTTTGCAAGTTGAAGAGCCCTAACCTTTTAAGCCTTTCCTCATAGGGGTATCCTTCCATCCCTTTTACCATTTTGGTGGCTCTTCTCTGTACCTTTTCTAATTCCGCTATATCCTTTTTAAGCTACGACGACCAGAATTGCACAAAATATTCGAGGTCTGGTCACTCCATGGAACGATACAGAAACATTATAATATCTCATTAGCATGTTCTGCTGTGACACTGACCCAGTCAATACTCAGGTAATTGAAATCACCCACTATTACTGTGTTGTAATTTTTGTTAGCTTCTCTGATTCTTTGCGCATTTTTATCCATCTGTTCATTCTGGCCAGGCAGTCAGTTGTACACTCCTACTGCCATTGCCTTCCCCTTTTTACATGAAACTTATATCCATAGAGAGTTGTAAACGGGGGTGCTGGTTGTGAAAGTCCACAATCTTGGCAAAGGCAGAATTTTATATGACTTGCAAAGGATTGTGGGTGTTGTAGTTCATTCACACCAAAATCAGCTGTTCAACAAAATAATGAATTGTAGTTGCTCGAGTGTAAGCAGAAAACAGATTTTATTTATGGGGATTATTCCCTCGCAAAGATATGCTTGGTAACATCAACAGGATACTTTCTTCAGGAAATATATTCAGGTAACAAAACAAATAAATAAAGCAACTGAAATACTTAGGCAACAACTCATTAAAGACCTTGCTGGAACAGAAAAGGTCTTTCTTCCAGCCCCTGCTAATAACTTTCTTAGCAGTGCTTAAATGAAAAATAAACCCAAAAGGAAAATTCTCTTTATAAAAAAAAACAACTTTCTTCTATTCACACAGTGAAGAAGTTTTCTTTCCAGAGCCCACGTGCACTTGTGCCTGGCTTAATCACAGGTGTTCAACCAGCTGCAAACCCTTGCTGGTCCACTCTCCACGTGGCTCCAATTTACCCTAAAGCTTTCTCTTAAAGAAACTTTTCTGGGTAGTTAAAGAAACACAGTACAGTTCCTTTTGGTGATTGTTGCTTAATTGAGAATTACTTTAAAACAGCAGCTTAGACAGAGAGCAATCCATGCATTCTACTTGCTCATTTGATATTTCCCCTTGCTCCTGAAATATCATGGAATCATTTTCATACACTGGCTCAGAGGAATTCTCTAACTGATCACTATCAGGATAGCATTTGTTTCCCTGCTGTCTTCCTTGTGCAGAGCTAGGGAACAGATCAGAGTTCATACCTGAGATCACGTTGCCATTAAGTTTCCTCTCTGGGTATTTTGGCCAGTAGGTAGCAAAGCTGCTGTGCCCAGCTCTCCAGTCAGAATCTCTGGACTTTAGGTCTCTTTTCCCATACCTCCTTAAATAGGTATTAGAGCTCCTTCTTTCTGTAGATGCAGCCGTCTCCTTTATAGGTGCTCTCTGGGGGTTCCTGGCTGTATATCTCCAAGCCTCTGGTTTCTTCCAGTCCAATGAAGAATGCTTGCCCCTGGAATCTCTCCCAACATACGTACTGCCTTGGGCTCCTTCCTTATACCTCCTGGACGTCTTGCTGTTCCTCCTTCTGTGTTCTCTCTGCTGTTGCCATTGCTGTCCTTTCTCCTGCTTCTCACGCTTCCTTAGCTTCTCCTCCTTCTGTCTGTGTGAAGAATATCTTTTACTTTTAAAGTGCTTAGATGGACACTCCACCCTAGCACAGTCCAGGTTTGCTGAATCAAGCCCTGCCCTAGGAGATAGGTGATTAGGGATTACCTCATAACTTCCTTGATTAGGCACACGTTTCCCCACTTCAGCTCTCCTAGAGGCTTTCTGTAACCTAGTGCACTCTGGGTCTGGTAGTCTTTTATGCAAACACTCTGTTTTAGTCTTTCTACCAGCAAGCACAGGTTGCTTGTTCAGAGCCAATTCACCTCTTGTATTGTTCCTTCCTGAACTATGATAAGCTTCCTTATCACAGAGTCTACATCAATTTTGTTTACTGCCAAACTTTAAACTCAATGCTCTCTCTAACATAGAGTACAACCTCTCCACCAATTTGATCTACACATTGCGATATAGTTTGTCCCCAGGTATCATAGGTCCCATTATGGTGCTTGTTACACCCCATCCTGGAATGGCTTCACTACTGCATGTGAGAGTCCCCGGCCTCTGTGCTGATTTGTGAGCAGGCTGCTCGATTCCATGTATCGAATCCGTAAGAGCCTCAGGTTCCAGAAAGCACAGCTGCCTCATAACTCTATGGTGGTGGAGTCAGCCATTCGCAGGATTAGAACCAGATGATGCACTCCTCGGTGGGGCCCCCCCCCCCCCCCCCCGGCAGTGAGGTCCACACCTTGGATGCTTTAGGCAGAAAGTGCTATCAGGGCTCAATGCTTGTCGGCCAGATCCAAGCTTACCAGCTGTACATGGGCATGGACCAGCAGGACTTGGCAAGGGAGCTCATCGGGTTCTCGGCTGGGCTGTCAGAGGAACCTCTTCAACGGTTCTGGCCCCTGACCTCGACAGTCGAGGAGTGCTCCAGGTTCATCACTTGTACAGCCTATGATGGCTTCAAGTCAGTGGCCAGAGTAGCTGCAGTGGTTGTCTGGGAGGAAGCATGGCTGGGCCTCCTGCTAAGGCAGTTTCCCAGTGCTCTTCTTACTTAGGGACTGGCCTTGGCAGATGCATGCTTGGTACCTCTCTGCTTAGGATCTGGTGAATCTTGGTGCACTTAGCAGATATTCAAGTCTTTTTAGCAGTTCGACCAGGATTGCAGTTTAGCCCTTGAGGTTCGAATGATGATCCTCTTCTGCTACAGGCTTTGCCTCATTAGAGAGTATCTCAGCAAGACTTTTTTCAGCAGGAGTGAAGCAGTTCTGCCCACCCTGAGTGTCCCGTTGGGTCCTAGTGGCATACAGTGGTAGAATGCCCTGGAAAGACCCTTCTTGGGGTCCATTGAAAGAATCTCTTTGCCTGTGCTACTCCTGACCAGGTAGTAAAATTTAACTTCGGGTCATTGACTTCAGTTCTCTAAGACAAATGCAAATAAGGAAGCACACATACAATACACAGAGCATTATATAAAACAGTATGACTTAGGCTTACGTGAGGAATTCACAGGTGTGCAAACTTGTGCAGGTTCCCTTGATTCCTACTCGAGCTAGGCCATTGCACCTTCTTTTATCAATAAAAATACTGTTACATTTTGCAATTCTGTGTTATTGTTCTATGTCATGCTTCAGTGTCACTTTTGTTTATCTACGTGTTACAAGTCAAACTAGACACTACATGTTATAGGTTAAAGTAAGCACTACATGTTTTAGGTCAAAGTACAGATATTTCTCAGCTCAAGCATTCTGAAAATAAAAGCCTGTTCGACAGTCGAGGAGTGCTCCAAGTTAATCACTTGTGCAGCCTATGATGGCTACAAGTCAGTGGCTGCAGTGGTTATTAGTGCCTGCTGCCAGGCCTGGTTACAGTCCTCCGACTTGGAGCAATAGGTTCAAGACAAGTTGGTCGATGTCCCGTGCCTGGGAGCCCTTGACGGACAAGGTCGCTGAGCTGGATTCTGTGTTCCTGACCAGGGTCAGGCTCTTGAAGAAAACTGCTGACCCCATCTTGACAGAAGGCTTTCGGGAAAAAGCCCCATTACCTAAAGAAGAGGAAGGCTTATGGGAAACTACCCTCTGTACTCTGGCTTCCCAGCTGCCCAACAGGGCTAGCAGACTAAGAACATGAGAACATAAGGTATGCCATACTGGGTCTGACCAAGGTCCATCAAGCCCAGTATTCTGTTTCCAACAGTGGCCAATCTAGGTCACAAGTACCTAGCAGTTTCCTCAAAAGACACAGGTTCCACAATGCTTGTATTGGGTCAAGCAGTGGATATTCAGCTTCCACTTTAATAATGGTTTATGGACCTTTCCTCCAGGAACTTGTCCAAACCTTTTATAAACTCGGCTACACCAACAGCTTTTGCGACATCCTCCGGTAGCAAATTCCAGAGTTTGATTACACATTGAGTGAAAAAAATATATTCTCTTATTAGTCTTAAATAGGTTACCCTGTAGCTTCACTGCATGCCACCTAGTCTTTCCATATTTCGATGGCGTAAATAGTCGATCTACGTTTACCCATTCCACTCCATTCATTAATTTATGGACCTCTATCATATCTCCCCTCAGCTGTCTCTTTTCCAGAGGAAGAACCCTAACTTTTTTATTCTATCTTCATAGGGTTATTCTTCCATCCCCTTTACCATTTTGGTGGCTCTTCTCTGTACCTTTTCTAATAATGTTATATCCTTTTTTAAGATATGGTGACCAGAATTGTACACCATATTCAAGGTGTGGTCGCACCATGGAACGTTACAGAGGCATTCTAATATCATTTGTTTTTTTTCTCCATTCCTTTCCTTATGATACCTAGCATTCTATTTGCTCTCTTGGCTGCTGCTGTACACTGGGCGGAGGGTTTTAACATGTTATCCACGATGACGCCTAAATCTTTTTCTTGGGTGGTGGTTCCTAATGTGGAATCTTGCATCATGTAACCATAGTTTGGGTTTTTCTTTCCTAGGTGCATAACTTTGCACTTGTCCACATTAAATTTCATCTGCCATTTGGATGCCCAGTCTTCCAATTTATCAAGATCCTCTTGCAATTTTCCACAATCCTCATGGGTTTAACTTTATCTTTCTAGCATGTCCTGCCATGACACTGACCCAGTCAATACCGGGGTAATTGAAATCACCCATTATTATTACTGTGCTGTAACTTTTATTAGTTTCCCTGATTTCTTTGAGCATTTCATCATCCATTTGTTCATTCTGGCTAGGCGATCGATAGTACACCTCCACTGCCATCGCCTTCGCCTTTTTACATGGAATTTCAGTCCATAGAGATTCTACAGTGCATTTTGTTTCCTGCAAAACTTTAATCCTTTGTGACTCAATGCCCTCTCTAACATAGAGCACAACCCCTCCACCAATTTGATCTGCTGTATCATTACGATATAATTTGTACCCAGGTATCACAGTGTCCCACTGGTTGGCCTCCTTCCACCATGTCTCCTGAGATACCAATCATATCTAACCTCTCATTTAGTGCTATATATTCTAACTCTCCCATCTTATTTTTTAGACTTCTAGCATTTGCATACAAGCATTTTAGAGACTGGATATTATTCATATTAATCTGGCTCTTGGTGGTGGTGTTAAGTGCCGTCGAGTCGGAGTCAACTCATGGCGACCCTCTGAATAGCTATCCTAAATTGTGTTCGGTCTTCAGTCAGGTGGCTCATTGTTGACAGACTGGTACCCGTAGCTGCTATTATTGTATCGATCCATCTCATTTCTGGCCTTCCTCTTTTGTGTTGACCTTCTATCTTGCCAAGCATGATGTCTTTCTCTAATGATCTCTCTCTTCGCATGATGTGTCCAAAGTGTGAAAGTCAAAGTCTTGTCATCTGAGCTTCTAAAGAAAGCTTAGGTTTGATCTCCTCTAGTACCAACTGGTTTGTTCTTTGGGCAGTCCATGGTATACACAGTATTCGCCGCCAGCACCATAATTCAAAGTCATCAATTTTCTTCCTGTCTGTCTTTTTCACTGTCCAGCTTTCACATCCATAGGATGTTATTGAAAATACCATGGCTTGAACAAGTCGAATCTTTGTATGGAGAGAGACATCTCTGCTCTTGAGAATCTTATCTAGGTTTTTCATAGCCATTCTGCCAAGAGCAATGTGTCGTCTGAATTCTTGACTGCTTGTTGCTTCTTTATTGATAGTTGATCCAAGTAGGTTACAGTTGTTCACAATTTCAATTTCTTCTCCTTCAGTGATGAACCTGTTGATTATGCCAGTTGTCATGATCTTTGTTGTCTTTACATTAAAGTGCAGGCCCATTTTGAGACTATGTTCTTTGATTGTGAGAAGCAAATGTTTCAGATCATCTTCACTTTCAGCCAGTAATGTAGTATCAGCATTGCGAAGGCTGTTGATGAGTCTTCCACCAATCTTCACACCTGTTGTCTTCATACAATCCTGCTTTTCTGATTTGTTCTGCATATAAATTATATGGCTCTTGGTAGGCAGGAGTAATTTGGAATCTTTAGCTCTATCTGCTCTGTACTCAAGGGCATTTGGGCTAATTTTGTCTTTATTGGAACCTCTTTGCTGATATGCCCTAACTTCAATCTTTTGCTAGTATCCTTCAAGGATACATTGTTCCGAACCATATGCTCTTGGGTGATTGTCGGCTTTCCCTTATTATCTAGTTTAAAATATGTTCTTTCTCCTTTTTAAAGGTTAATTCCAGCAGCCTGGTTCCATCCCGGTTAAGGTGGAGCCCATTCCTTTGGAAGAGCCCCTCCTTTCCCCAGAATGTTTCCCAGTTCCTAACAAATCCAAACCCCTCATCCTTGCATCATCGTCTCATCCATGCATAGAGACTCCGGAGTTCTGCCTGCCTTTTGGGTCCTGCGCGTTGAACAGGAAGCATTGTGGTGAATGCTACCCTGGAAGTTCTGGATTTCAGCTTTCTACCTAAAAGCCTAAATTTAGCCTCCAATACCTCCCTACCATACTTTCCTATGTCATTGGTACCAACATGATTCCTCTCCAGCACTATCTAAGACCTTGTCTAGGTGGCGCGTGAGGTCCACTACCTTCGCAACAGGCAGTAATGTTACCAGGCCATCCTCACGTCCACCAGCCACCCAGCTATCTGCATGCCTAATAATTGAATCACCAACTATAACGGCTGTCCCAACCTTTCCCTCATGGGCACGTGGCCCTGTAGAAACCTCCTCGGTGTGAGAGGGTTTTATATCACCTGGAGGACAGGTCCTAGTACAGAAATCACTTCCTGTCGCACCAGGGTGATGCTCTCCTGTCATGTGACCTCTGTCCTCCATGGCAACAGGGATGCTGCCAGACTAGAGGTGGGACTTCAGAACTATATCCCTGTAGGTCTCATCTATGTAACTGTCTTCCTTAATGTCCTCCAAGTCTGCTACTCTAGCCTCCAGAGATCGGACTCGTTCCCTGAGAGCAAAGAGCTCCTTGCACCTAATGCACACGTAAGACCCCTCACCAACTGGGAGAAAATCATACATGTGACACTCAATGCAAAAGACTGGAAAACCCCATCTCGTTGCTGGACTGCTGTCTGCATCTTAGTTTTAAGGTTGTGATTAGGATTTAAGTTCTTTATTTACTAACGGTTGCTGGGGATACTTATACTAATAAAACTATACCTAATACGTTTACCTGCAGCTTAATTAATCTCAGATCCTTAATGTATGCCTGATTGCGGATAAACAGATGCACCTGATAGTAAATATGGCGCCTCCTTTTGTTTAAGAGGTTTAAGCACCTATAAAGGTACGGTTATCCGAGGGGTGGGTGGGTGTCGGGGAAGGAGGGAGGGAAAGAAGACTTATTAAAAGCTGGCTGCTAGACAGTACCTTGTCCTGTGCTTCTAAGGTAGTCTGTGACCAATTTCCTGAGTGATTCCCTCAGCCCTTGCTTGGATAGAGGGAGTCTTGGGTTCTAAATTGAACCAGAAAGCTCTCTGCTGGGTTTTAAATTTAAACTGAAAGCTACCTGCTGAGTTTTAAATTTAAGTATAAGCTCTTTGCTGATACTAAGCCCTGACTGATTTAACAAATACACTGGATTCACAGATTAATCAGCTTTAATCTAAAGAATTCCTTTTTCACCAAGATTTAGAAAAATTCCCAGAAGTAAATACTTACAATTGCAGATCTCTCTCCAAAGGTAGCAGTCCTTTTTTATAGTCCTTCAAGACTGAGGCAAGGCCCACATAAGCCTAAGGCCCTCATACCCCAGGCAGCGCCCTAGCCACAATCTGGTGGGGATCTTGAATCCTTGGGCATAGCATCTCCTCCCCTAGGAGGTCTAGCTCCACAGCACACGAGGACAGGGGAGGCTTCTGGTGTTCTATGCCAGCTGATAGTCCAGCATCACCATGACACCTGGGCCCTCCAGGTGGTGGGTGAGGGCTACCTCCTCCATTTCGATCAGACACCTCCCCTGTTCTTTCCAGGGGAACTCCTGATGACTCCTTTTCACAGAGACCTGCTCCAGAGAGAGCTCACCATGCTTCTGGCTGACAAGGTGGTGGAACTAGTCCCACCGGCACCTCAAGAGTGAGGGGTTCTACTCCCATTACTTCCTGGTTCCCAAGAAGACAGGCAGCTTTAGTCCTATTCTGGATCTTCGAGATCTCAACAGGCACCTGGTGAAGGAAAAGTTTAAAATGCTCTCCCTTGGAACATTGCTGCCCTACCTCTGGCAGAGAGATTGGCTATGCTCCTTAGCTCTCAGAGATGCGTACATGCACATTAACATCCATCTTCGCCACCAGCAGTACTTTTGCTTTGTCATCTGAGGATGCCATTACCAGTACAGGGTTCTGCCCTTCGGCCCCAAGGGTGTTCACCAAGTGCCTGACGGTGGTCGCCCTCTGCCTATGGCTGCAGGGGTTTTCCCCCTACTTGGATGACTGGCTTGTCAGAGCCAGCAGTCTTTGAAGTCCAGCAAGAGGCATGCCTCACCATTCTCACTCTGGAGCACATATTGTTTGTCTTCAACTACCCCAAGTTCCAGTTGCAGCTAACCTAATGCCTAGAGTTCATAGGGACATTGCTAGACAAAGTATAGGCCAGAGCCTTCCTCCCTCTCGACAAGGTCCAGCATCTAGCGGCACTCTCAAAGGAGGTTCAGGGCCGAATGTTTGCCCCTGTCCAGCTCATGCTGTGCCTCCTGGGGCACATGGCCTTGACTGTGCGCTTCACAACCGACACCTGTCTCCAAATGCGTCGGGTCCAATGAGCCCTCTGCTCCCAGTGATCCCAGGTGATGGGGCGCCTGCAGGACAGGGTGACCATTACCTGTCCCCTCGCTGACTCCCTTGGCCCATGGCAATGGTCACAAAACCTGCTGGCAGGAATGCCCTTCCAGGTCTCGATCCCGACCCGACCCCCTCAGAGGATCCTCGCTGCAGATTCCTCCAAATTGGGCTGGGGGGCCCACTGCAGCAATCTCTGCACTCGGGGCCTATGGTTGGCATCAGAGAGCCTCCAGCAGATCAACTTCCTTGAGTTCCAAGCTATTGCTTATGCTGTCCGAACTTTTCAGCACCACCTGCGGAACCAGTCCATTCTAATTCAGACAACTAAGTGGTGGTGATCTGTACCAACAAGCAAGGGGGCAAGGGAACATCCCTCCTGTGTTGGAAAGCAGTTCTCTGCACTTTCACTAGCAAGAGTGGGATGCTCCTCAGGCCCTATATCTCCCCAACCAGGACAGTGCTCTGGTGGACCAACCTGCACTGGGTTCTCCAGCCCCATGATTGGCAGCTTGACCTGCGGGTGGCCAACTGTTCCATCGCTGGGGCCTTCCTGTGATAGATCTCTTTGCCAGCCCAGCCAATGCTCATATTGTGGATGGAAGGCCACCTCTACGCTTATCCTCCCATGCCGCTCATTGCCAAGACCCTTTTCAAGGTCAAGCTTGACTGGGCCACTCTGATCCTCATAGCCCCCCAGTGGCCCTGGCAGCCATGTCTTTTTCTGCTCCTCAGCTTGTGGCAGGCATCCTCGTTTCCCCCGGGATGCACCCTGGACCTGTTCTTGCAGGAGGATGGCTTTCTCCTGCACCCCAACCTGTTGTTCCTGGCCCTGGCGGCCTGACTGCTGAAAGGGTAGCTCTGGTCCAGTTCGACTTGCCTATGGAGGTGGAAGAGGTCCTGCTGGCATCATGCAAGGATTCTACCTGACAGGTATATGACTTTAAGTGGTGTCACTTCTCGGTTTGGTATGCAGAGAGAGGTGCCATTCCCTTCTCCTGTTTGGTCCAGCTGGTGCTGCAATACCTGCTGCACCTGTCTAATGCTGGTCTGAAGTCTAACTCCATCAGGGCTCAATGTTATGCACTATCGGTGCACCATCACCTCATCAAGGGAAAGCCCCTCTCCACCCAGCCTCTCATGGCTCGCTTCCAGAGGGGCCTCCTGTTCTCTTTACCATCCATTTGATCGCTGGTGGCAGCGTGGGATCTCAATGTAGTTCTCTCGAAGCTCATTGCTCCACCCTTTGATCTTCTGAGTTCTTGCCCCCTCAAGTATCTGTCCTGGAAGGTGGTCTTCCTTGTGGTGCATACGTCTGCACGCAGGGTCAGTGAGCTCCAAGCTTTGGTGACTCATGCCCCCTATACCAGGTTCACAGGAATAGGGTGGTGCTCTGGACACACCCTAAGTTCCTCCCTAAGGTGGTCTCCCTGTCCCACCTCAACCAGGAAGTGGTGCTTCTCATTTTTTTTCCGTGGCCTCATGCCAGTAGGGCGGATGCCGCACTCCAAACACTTAGACTATAAGTAGGCCTTGGCCTATTATTTGGAGTGGATCAAGCCCCATCGCTGCTCCTCGCAGCTCTTCATTTCCTATGACTCTAATCGTCTGGACATAGCAGTCTCCAAGCATACTTTGTCCACCTGCGTGGCAGACATCATCGCCTTCACCTATGGACAGGCTGTTCTTTTGATGGAGCATCACAGCACACATCGTCCGGGCCATGGCGGCATCTGTGGCAAACCTCTGCTCAGTTCCCTTTCTGGAGATCTTCCGGGCTACCACCTGGTCCTCAGTTCACACCTTTGCAGCAGATTACTGTCTGGAAAGAGGAGTCCCAGCAGGACAGCGCCTTCGGCCAGGCAGTACTCCATCTCCTGCCTCTGGCTTTTCTGTGTGTCCAGGCTTCTGGAGAGATGGTTTCCCTGGCTGTCGCTGGGATTGCTGATGAAGTCTTGCGACCAAACTGTACTCTGTTGTTCCTCACAATTAGATTTTTGGGTCACCTGTGGCTTACAGGGTTTTTTCGGTAGCCTGTAGCTAGGGAGTCCCATATATGAGGACTAACTGCCTGCTTGTTCCTAGAGAAAGCGTAGTTTTTCACCTGTAGCAGGTGTTCTGACAACAGCAGAGATCAGTCCTCATAATCCTCCTTCCTCCCCGTGGAGTTGCTTTTCTTTTTGTCTTCTTGGATATGTCATCATACTGAGGCAAGATGGTACCCTTGGGCAGGAAGGCAGCCATGCATGCATGATGAATGTCCCAAAGGCTTTCTTTGAAAGCTGGGAAGAGTTTACCACGTGGGTTCTGTCGATGCCAACGTTGCCCTTATGTAAGGACTGATTCCTGCTGTTCCCAGAGAACACCTGCTACAGGTGAGTAACTATGCTTAGTATGAATATTGCGGCACCTCTCGTTATTGGCACAAGTGTGGGCAGAGGAATCCCCTACAGCTTTGTGGGAACATTGGGTGCCATCCCAGTTTTTGAAGACCCCCCCCCTTATTTCTGGAGGTACTTTTTTATTTTTGGAGTTTTCAACTTAAAGTTTTTTGACATAACAAGAAATTTCAGATTAGGCTTAACTAATGCCCTTAATGTGCATTTTTTCCCAGTTCTGTAATATATTTGTGATTGCGAACTGTTCATTTTGCTTGTTTTTTTTTCCTTTCAGCCTTTCAGATGCCACTTTGAAGTGCTTACTGTTCCTTGGCTGAAAACAACTAAGATGCTAACCAGCAGTTGTGAGTAAGAAGATGTTTAACCTCTCTGAAATCTGCGGCAGTCAGCATCTCATAAAGATAACATTGACTCCATAAATAGCAATAATCTCCTTGGGCACTAACCCCTGCTTGTTGCCGTTTGTAACTCTGAAACAAATGCTTTCAGTGCTGTACAGTAGGTTTTATAGAAACATTGTAAGAACAATAAAAAAGAAGTGGAAACCAACACATTTTGGTTCTTGTAATTTGTATTTTGAAGCAGGACATTATAGAGAAAACCCCAGTGGTGATGTGAATAGACATAAATGATATGCTATTGCCCTGGGCTGCAGGGTAATATGCAAGTTTGAGGTCTTATCAAACTGGACTGCAAAGCCAGGAAGACGAGGGAAAAGTGTCATAGCAAACAAATCAACAAAGCAAATAGCATTGGTGTTATAGAATTGATAACGAATACAAGAAATGAAACAATTCCATTAAGAATAGCAGCCCTGTCATCCTACAATATGGAAGCATAAATTTGAAACACAGTAAGGGGCAGACCACGTAGAAAATAGTTTGTTGGTCCATTTCTGCCACTGGTTTTGGCCTTGATTCCTTATACTTGAAATTGTTTCAGATGACTTTTTTATATATGTATTTTTTTTTAACCAAAGAAAAACAGTAAAACAGAAACTCGTGCAACTTCATTTTCCCAAAAGCAATGCAACCCCCCTCCCCTCCCACACACACACATTTCCCCCTTTGCACTGCAGAGTCCAGGGCTAGTTTGCTAAAATGTTTCAGATGGCTTTAAAGAATAATTTTTGCACATTTCTGACTGAGCTTGTCACCAAATGGATGGAAACTTTCAAAGCTTCTTGAAAAAGACAAAAGCAGTTCCTGTATTACATCAGCCATGCAGCACCCCCACTTCAACACCTAGATTTAAAAAAAAATGTCCCCTGCCTTAAAAAGGATTGAGGAGCAAAAGGAGACGAGGAGGCTGGAAATTCCATTGCAGGAGAAGCCTGCCTCCCTGCAGAAATCAGAGTCAGATAGAAGGGGGAGGGTAACTCCCCAATAGGAGACAGAGTCAAAAGGGAGTCAGAACGTTAGAGTTGCCGAAGAAGGTGCATTGTCTTTCACGGTGAGACGCACCATATGCTTATCCATGGGACCCTCTACCTTAGAGGATTTAACCATAGGCACAGATGGAATTATCTTCTTTCATTTCCCCATCCTTGGCAACAACCCCCCCCCCCCCCCCCAGCTCTTCCTTCTTGGTGCGCCAAAAGGGTGCCAAAGGGGTGTGTCTGGCCTTTTGGGCACACCCCTGCAGTGAAGTACCCGTGAACGCATCCTGCGGTAAGGGCCGGATCTTTATAGCCCAATAGAGACATCGGCTCATGCGCCCAAGGTACCGCAGGTAGGGAACAACTGCTGCACTCAAGGTCTTCTCTCCCCGGTGTACAGCAATCTTCAAGTAATGCCACAGATTCTCAATTGGATTGAGGTCTGGGCTTTGACTAGGCTAATCCAAGACATTTAAATGTTTCCCTTGAAATCAGCTTAAACAGTATGTTTAGGGTCATTGTCCTGCTGGAAGGTGAACCTTCATCCAAGTCTCAAATCTTTGGCAGACTAAAACAGGTTTTCCTCAAAAATTGCCCTCCATCATTCCTTCAATCCTGACCAGTTTTCCTGTCCCTGCCAATGAAAAACATCTTCACAGCATGATGCTGCCACCACCATGCTTCACTCTGGGAATGGTGTTCTCGGGGTGGTGGGAAGTGTTGGGTTTGCGCCATGCATGGCGTTTCCCATGATGGCCATAAAGTTCAATTTTCATCTTATCTGACCAGAGAACCACCTTCCATGTGTTTGGGGGTCTGCCACATGTTCTTGTGCAAACTCCAAACGTGTTTTCTTATTTCTTTCTTTAAGCAATGGCTTTTTTTTTCTGGCCACTCTTCCATAAAGCCCCTCTCTATGGAGTGTATGACTTAAAGTGGTCCTATGAACATATACTCCCATCTCCGCTGTGGATCTTTGCAGTTCCTTTAGTGTTATCCTTGGTGTCTTTGTAGCATCTCTGATTAATGCCCTCCTTGCCCGGTCTGTGAGTTTTGGTGAACTGCCTTTTCTTGTCAGGTTTGTAGTGGTGTCATATTCTTTCTATTTTGTTATAAAGGATTTAATGGTGCTCCGTGGGATATTTTTTTATAACGCAACCCTGGTCTAAACTTCTCCACAACTTTGTCTCTGACATGTTTGGAGTGTTCCTTGGTCTTCATGTTCCTTGCTTAACCCTGGAATTACCGAGATTTTTTGCACACACTGAATACCGTTGGGGTCATAAATGACCCCACGACGAATTTTAATTGTTAACCATGAAAATTTTAAACTAAACAGACAAAATATTATTCCAAATTAATTATTTATTATATGAAGGTTAAATGTTTTGAAATTTAATGCTTTATCATAAAATTACATGAAGAGTTGCCATGAAAGCAGTTTTTGCATGCACTTGATGAACACAGTAAAGTACTACAGTCATTTGCAGGAGACACAGAAAATTTCTGAATGTTCTTTGCAAACATTGCGCTTGCAGCAAACTATGTTGCTTTTCTTGTCTTTTTCTCTGGAACAGCAGTGGCACCTTGCCCTTTTCTTTGGGATCCCGACATTGCAAACAGCATCAGTGGCTTCTTCAATGCTGGAAGAAGTCTCACTGCAATTACTCTGAAGCAGCTGCTTTCCTAATTCCAAGAGGAATAGACGACGTCTGTGCCTTGACTTGGACTGCCATTCTGGATTTAGTGACATCCAAACAATGAAGGCGTTCAAAGCACTGATGTCCAACATGTTGTAGAAGATTGTCACTGGCCAGCGTCTTGTCATTCGTTTTGTGGTATACGTGCACAACATTTGATCTTCCGTATCTACTCCACCTTTACTAGAATTATAGTCCAAGATCATGCGTGGTTTTTTTGTCTGGACGTGTGTTACCTACTTCTTCTTGATCATGCAAACTGCTCAGAAGAACAACCACTTTTCCTTTCTTCGGGCAATAGGAAACCAGAGTGGCGTCATCGCGAAAGGCAAACAGTGAAGTGAATACTTCTCGGCCCTTTGCTGTTACAAATTCTGGAGGTAATTCTTTTCTGTTCTTTCGAATTGTCCCCAAAAGTGTCATTTGTTTTTCTAGCAATTTCTGTGACAGGGATAAACTGCAAAAGAAATTGACAACAGTAACATTTCTGCCAGATCGCGTCAATCCTTCAGTGAGTTGCAGCATAACCCTTTCACCCTGATTCTGTTCCCTCTTTTGTCTGAGTTCCCTTCCTGTATATACTTGAAGACGCAGAACGTATGACGTTGCACTGTCACACAACATTCATAGCTTTATGCCATATTTCCCAGGTTTGCTGGCAATATATTGTCTGAATGGAACACGGCCACGAAATGTAAGCAGTTGCTCATCCACGGTAACATTTTCACCAGGAACAAAGGCGTCACTTAGAGTTGCTTCCCAGGTATCAAAAATGTGTCTGATTGGAGCAAGCTTATCCACGCCTCGTTGTTCACGTCTGTTGGTTGCATCATCAAATATGAGAGCACAAGAAATTTGCTGAAAACTGTTACGGGCCATATTTTTGCCGAAAACAGAACGACCATCTTCAAGGTTCCACAACTGAACTATGGATTCATTCCGTGACTTGTACATGCCTGAGAGGATCAGAAGTCCATGAAAACGTTGAAATTCTCCGTCTGTCAAATCTTTCCAGGTGTCGTCATAAATGTGTCTTCCTTGTTTGCTTGTCCACATCATGATTTCATTCAATAAGTTCTTCCTCATGAACAAGTGGAATGCTGCGAGAGGGCCATCAACATTTCGTACAGCATACCTTGTAGGACCTTGTTGCACGGGCATGACATTAGCTCTGGAATATCTTCCAGCAGCTTGCTTTATAGGTTTCCTGTTCCATGATTTGCATCCTTAGATACATAGGCTTCAATGGCAACATTTGTGCTTATAGTTGATGACCTCTTAGCTCCTCTGTGACCACAACTAAGATTCCTCACAGATGATACGGACACTGAGGACTCCTGCCTTCTTCCCCGTCCAGCACAGCCTCGACCTTTGCCTCGACCTGTAACTTGACTCTTTGCTGCAGGCGATATTACCGGCTCAACATCAGTCTCATATTCACTTGGCGACCAACTGCTGTCACCATCTGAATCTTGACTGTCATCATTAGATTTATCGCCCGAACTTGGCTGATATGCTTCTTCGCTCGCTGAATATGCTGCATCATCAGACGACTCAGAGCCGTCACTGTCAGCATCTCGTTGCAATATTTCTCTTACTTGGGCAGCTGAATACTTTCGTTTTGAAATCATAAACAATAAGCTAAAATAAATAAACAAAGATAAAGTTGAATAAAATGCAAAGCAGTTATCTCCAGGAACAAGCAGGAATAAGTCCTCACATATGGGTACGTCGGAACCGACGGAGCCTGCGCGGGAAAGCTCCCCAGCTTCCTAGAATGGAAGCTTTTGGGACCTCCCACGGCACATGCGCGCTGCCTTCCCGCCTTCCTGAACAGCTCTCCTCAGTTTCTCTTTTTCCGCGGAGCCAGCAGGTCGTGTATCCTGTCACCGCTGAAGAAATTGTAGTTTTTTGTTTTGTTTCTTTAGACCGCGTACCTGCCTTCCCATACCGATACCGGTATCGCCGGTCTTCCTTTTTCTTTCTTGAAAAATTATTTTCTTTTTCTTTTATTATTTTTCAGCACTTGGTCACTTCAGTTAGGCCTTCAGGCCTACTTGAATTCTCCACATGGAGAAGCCAGCCCCTGGATTTAAGAAGTGTACCAAGTGTACTGCTGTAATATCAGTCACAGACACCCATGAATGGTGTCTTAAATGTTTGGGGCCTGACCACTCCATTCCGGACTGCCCTTCCTGCTCCCAAATGTCTAAGCGTGGGCTGCAGAACCGGGCCAACAAATTCCATGTGCTGTTTGCTTCAGAGAATCCAACATCACAGTCATCCAGGTCATCATCTCCGGATGGATCTCAGGTAACCAAACCTTCTGTGGGCAAGTCCTCAAAGGGCAAATCTCCTTCAAAGCATCGAGAGGCTCTTAGTTTTGAGGACCCTGCCCCAGCCAAACAGCCCCGGCGGGAAGCTCTGCCTTCCAAAACGCCAATTCAGGGGCTACAGGTTGACATCGATGGCACGGCCTCGACAGATCACCTGTTGGACTGCTCTGGGGTACCGGCCCATACCGGTACCGACATCCAGGCAGCCGTGGCGTCTATGGGCAATACTGTCCAATCCATGCAGCAGGCCGTCATGGCTTTCATTAAAGCTGCAACGCCATCGGTACCGCTTCCAGCGGTTCCGGGCCCGGTTCCGGTATCGTCCGCCATGCCGGAACCCAGGCCTTCCTCTTCTAAACGCAAATCGGTACCGTATGGGCTTTCGCTCCATACCGCTTCCATACCCGGTACGCCCGATGTCGATACCGATCGGTATGCGTATCGTGCGTTGGAGGAAACTAGAGAATACACCGATTCCTCTGAGGATTTTGGCTCCTCTGATGAGTCTGCAGAGCTCTCCCTTGACCTTCCTGAGGAACCTTCTTCTCCAAAAAGGAGAATGTCTCCTCCAGAGGATTTGTCCTTTCAGGACTTTATTTTAGAAATGGCTAAAGGCCTTTCTATCACTACCTCCTCTGAAAGGGAACCAAGGTCAAAAAGATTGGATATTTTAGGATACTCTAAGTCTCCTAAAGAAGCAGTTACCCTGCCTATCCATGAAATCCTTCAGGAACAATTGATGGATTTCTGGGAGAACCCTTTAACTCTGTCTCCTTATTCCCGTAGGTTGGACACCATGTATCGGGTCCCTCCTTCTCCTGGTTTTCAGAAAACTCAATTGCCTCACCACTCCATTGTGGTAAAGTCTGCAATGAAAAAGATCAAGAGTACTAAAAGGCACTCTTCTACACCTCCAGGAAGGGAATGTAAGACACTGGACTCTTTTGGTAGGAAAATCTTCCAGGCTAGTATGCTTATAGCCAGGATTAATTCCTACAGCCTCTATATGGGCATGTTCCTAGGGGAACTTGCCAAGAAAGTGCGGCATTTTGCCCCCTTTATCCCTGAGGATAAACAGGAGGACTTCCTTTCTGTAGTGAAACAACTTTCAGATGTTTCTAAGTTCTCCAACAGAGCTGCCTTTGATTCCTTCGAGGGAGCCAGCAGAGCTTCTGGCATTGCTATTGCAGCCAGACGTCTGGCTTGGCTCCAGGCTTCTGATCTGGAACCCTGGGTTCTAGATGGCTTACGGAATCTGCCCTGTACAGGTGAGAACTTATTCGGTGCAGAGTGGCAAGTTAAAGCCACTCAAATGGACGCTGAAAATGCCACCTTAGAGAGACTTTCTAAGTCCACTTCTACTCCCACTAAGAAGAAGTCTTTCAAGAGGCCTTATTATAAGAAGGCCAGATATGCTTCCAATACTGGCCAGCAATCTTCTCAACCTCGTTTTGCGGCTAAACGTCAGCAAACGAAACAAGCAAGAGCAAAGCCTGCAGCAGCTACTACAGCTCAACAGGCTCCACCCCCTCAGGGGTTTTGACTTGCCCCTAGAGAACTTGCCATTCCTGGTTCTGGACCAACCAGAACCTCTCACCATACCTGGAAGGTTAGCTCACTTTGCTCCCAGATGGGAACAAATCACAACAGAGCAATGGACCCTCTCTATCATCCGAGAGGGTTACAAACTTCATTTCTCCAACCTTCCTCCTCATCACATGGTGAGACCCTTCAATTCTCCATCTCCTCTCCTAGCCCTGTTGGGTCGGGAGATCTCTTCTCTGCTTGCCCAAGGGGCCATAGAAGAGGTTCCTCTTCATCAACAAGGGTCAGGTTTCTACTCCCCCTATTTTCTCATTCCAAAGAAGACAGGGGGATTCAGACCAATCCTAGATCTGAGAGAATTGAACAAATTTCTGTACAAGGAGAAATTCAAAATGCTCTCTTTGGGCATTCTCCTTCCATACCTTCAGAGTCAGGACTGGCTTTGTTCTCTAGACCTGCAGGATGCGTATACACATCTACTCATCCATCCATCCCACAGAAAATATCTTCGCTTTCTGTTCAGGGGAAGTCATTACCAATACAGAGTACTTCCCTTCGGTCTCGCCTCTGCCCCAAGAGTCTTTACCAAATGCATGGCAGTCGTAGCCGCATTTCTCAGAAGCATGGGGATTTTCGTATTCCCATATCTGGACGACTGGCTCATTCGAGCTCCAACTCAGTCGCAGGCCCAGATTTCCCTAGACCGCACAAGGAGCCTTCTGCAGTATCTGGGACTGGTGGTAAACCTTCCCAAGTCTCAACTCAGCCCTACTCAGTCTCTAGAATTCATAGGGGCCCAGTTGGACACCACCACTGCAAGAGCCTACCTTCCACTGGTTCGGGGTCAGCGTCTGCTGAGCTTGGCCTCCCAAGCCCAGTCCAGTACTCACTTGACAGCCAGGGAAATGCTACGCCTCCTGGGCCATATGGCCTCCACAGTACATGTGGTGCCCTATGCTCGTCTTCATATGAGAGCAGCTCAATGGACCCTGGCCACCCAGTGGACTCAGGCGTCGGGAGCACTCTCAGACCAAATACAAACCTCAATCCGTCTGTCTTGGTCCCTCCATTGGTGGATATCCACCAAGAATCTGTTGTTGGGGGCTCCCTTTCAGCCCTTGCTACCCCAAGCAACCCTCACAACAGATGCCTCCCAATTGGGGTGGGGAGCCCATCTGCTAACTCTCTCCACTCAGGGCACTTGGTCTCCACAGGAGGCCACCCTTCATATCAACCTCCTGGAACTGCGAGCAATTTACCTTGCCCTCAAGGTCTTCTATACCCTCCTTGCCAACCTGACTGTCCTGGTTCAGACAGACAATCAGGTGCCCATGTTTTACATAAACAAACAAGGAGGGACGGGCTCTCTGTCGCTTTGCAACGAAGCTCTCAGATTATGGGCCTTCGCCAGAGAGCACCAAATTCATCTGCTAGCAGTGTATCTTCCAGGAGTTCAAAACTCTCGAGCAGACAGGCTCAGTCGAGTTCTGCTGCCACACGAGTGGTCCCTACACGTGGACCAGATAAGCAGAATCTTTCAGGAATGGGGGACCCCGGACATAGACCTCTTTGCAAGTCCGTGGAATGCCAAACTTCCCCGGTTCTGTTCCAGGACTCCGTGTCAGGAAGCTCAGGCCACGGACGCTTTTCTCCTCCATTGGGGTCAGGCGTTCCTATATGCCTTTCCACCCATTCCGCTGATTCCCAAGACTCTGTTCAAACTCCAGAGAGATCACGGCTCTATGATCCTCATAGCTCCACGCTGGCCACGCCAAGTGTGGTTCCCTCTGCTTCTACAGCTCTCCCAGGGATCCTCCCTGGACTTAGGAGCTGCACCAGACCTTCTGTCTCAGGAGGAGGGGACTTTGTGGCACCCAAACCCCAAATCCCTACATCTCCGAGCTTGGTTACTGAGGGCTTAAGTCTTCAAGACTTTAATCTTTCTCAACCTGTGAAAGATATCCTTCATGCCTCTAGGAAACCTTCCACGAGGCGGTCTTATGCTTTCAAATGGAAACGTTTTTCCATTTGGTGTGCTCAGCAGGGCCTTGACCCTCTGGCACTTCCTTTGAATTCCCTCTTAGACTATCTCCTGCATCTTTCCAATGCAGGCCTTAAGACGAATTCTGTAAGAGTCCATTTAAGTGCTATTTCAGCATCCCTGAAACCTATAAATGGACAACCTATCTCCTCTCATCCTCTTGTTGCAAGATTCATGAGAGGCCTGACTCTCACTAAACCTCCCATCAGACCCCCCCCGGTCGCATGGGATTTGAATCTAGTGCTTGGTCAGCTTATGAAGCCACCTTTTGAGCCGTTATTTTCTACCTCCTTGAAATTTCTTTCCTGGAAGGTACTATTCCTAATTGCAGTCACTTCCGCTCGCCGCATCAGCGAACTGCAGGCTCTAGTGGCTAATCCACCTTATACAAGATTTCATCATGACAAGGTGGTCCTTAGGACGAATCCCCACTTTATGCCCAAAGTGGTCTCGCCTTTTCATCTTAATCAAGAGGTATATCTACCGGTCTTTTTTCCGGCTCCTCATGCATCCAGTGCAGAGAGGAACCTTCATACTCTGGATTGTAAAAGAGCTCTAGCCTTTTACCTTAATAGGACTCAGCCACATCGAAAGTCTTCTCAACTTTTCGTGGCTTTTGATCCTTCACATTTGGGACTTCCAGTCTCCAAGCGTACACTTTCCAATTGGATTGCTCAGTGTATTTCCTTTGCTTACCAGAGTAAAAACATTTCTCTGGAAGGCCATGTCACAGCTCACAATGTGAGAGCCATGGCAACTTCTATGGCTCATCTGCACTCTGTTTCCATTGATCAGATCTGTCGAGCCGCTACCTGGGCCTCGGTTCATACCTTTACAGCCCATTACTGTTTGGACAAGGACTCCCGCCGGGATGCCTTGTTTGGCCAGGCTGTCCTCAAACACCTGTTCCATTCTTAGACAACTCCTGCCCACCTTCCCAGGATGGATGCCTGAGATCCATACGAAGATGGCGAACCCTTGGAGGGGGATCTCCCAGGCATCTCAGCTAGGGAGTCCCCATATGTGAGGACTTATTCCTGCTTGTTCCTGGAGATAGCACAGTTACTTACCTGTAACAGGTGATCTCTGGGAACAGCAGGAATTAGTCCTCACAACCCACCCACCTCCCCTAGGAGTTGTATCTTCTATCTATCTGTCTTCCTGTCCTCTCTCTATTGTCTCAGCTATAAACTCGAAACTGAGGAGAGCTGTTCAGGAAGGCGGGAAGGCAGCGCGCATGTGCAGTGGGAGGTCCCAAAAGCTTCCATTCTAGGAAGCTGGGGAGCTTTCCCGCGCAGGCTCCGTCGGTTCCGACGTACCCATATGTGAGGACTAATTCCTGCTGTTCCCAGAGATCACCTGTTACAGGTAAGTAACTGTGCTTTACTATAGGTGTACAATAATCGTGATGAACGAGCTGAAAGCCTTTAGATTTCATCAGAAATAATGAGAGAACATATGATATCAATTACAGAAAATGTGTAATTTTCATAAAATAAGAGTACAAAAAATAAATGATACATAATTAATGATAAATACCTTTGTCAGATCAAAAAATTCACAAAACTGCAAATTGTATCACCATCCAAACCAGACGTAAGCAACTGGGGTCAAAAATGACCCCACTGGTACTCTGTGCTGCAATTCATCACTAGCGTTACCTAGCGGATGAAAATTATTTCTCTCATGGTGCAATATAAAGAGAATATTGACATGTGAAAAGTCATAAAAAGATTGTATTCTTGAACAACTAGTTTCCGAGATACACATTGTGAAACTTGCAATGGGGTCACTTTTGACCCCATCGGTAATTCCAGGGTTAATGGTGTTGCAGAGTCAGGGGCCTTTCAGAACAGGTATATTTATATTGGCATCTTTTGACAGATCATGTGACACTGATTGCACACAGGTGGACCCTAATCAACTAATTATGTGACTTCTGAGGTTAATTGGTTGGACACGATCTTATTTAGGGGTTTCATAGCAAAAGGGATGAATACATATGCACTCACAACTTTTCAATTTTTACTTGTTTTTTTTAATATATACAAGATACTTTATTGTCAATTCACTTCACCGATTTGGACTATATTGTTTGGTCCATTATCTAACATCCAAATGAGCCTCCATTTTCATTCCAGGTTGCATGTAATGTGACAAAACAGGACAAAAACCAAGGAGATGAATACTTTCCCAAGGCGCTGTACTTCTCTTTTTTTCCAGTTTTTGGTGGACTGTCTTTCTATACTATCTTGACTTAAATATAGGGTTCATAGTATAAGGGTTGCTGTATATAATCTCCTCTTTGTTGGTACAGGGATACTTAATTGTAGTTAATCCTCTTAACTTTTCCATTAACTTCTGTGGTCCATCCTCTGATGTCTTTGGTCCATAGTATCCCTGTTGCAGGTATGTGTATCTTCATCTACTGTCCTGTGTCCAGGGACTGTTATCCATGGGTTCCAGTACTGGTGGTCCTGAGAGGAACAGGACGACTCCATGGGGGCCCTGAGGGAGGCTGGTAAGTTGGGTCCAGGCCCCCTTTCCCTCTTGCTGTCCTCTGCATGTTAGATTGTTGTTTAAAATTTTTTGTTTAATTTGAAGCTGCTTTATTAAGCAGTACCAGCTGACAAATACAGCTGAATAGAATATAATGGGCAGAAAAAGAAAATTCAAAAAAATCAGGCTGTCTTTGGCTGAAGGACCCCCCAGGCCTTTGTAGGCAGCTGGGAAAGCCCTACTCAGGTTTTGTTAACTGGTTTGAGTGCTGGGATTCCCTTTTCACCACGGCAGTGCCTTTTTGTGTACCTTCTGCCATTTTTTTTTCAGCAGCTTTTTTTGACTACTTTTTTGCGGTTCTCTTTCTTTGCCTCATGGAGCATTACTAACATGCCCAGTGCTCAGCCTTGTGCCTTCTGTGTCTCTCATGGGGTCAGCTCTGTGGTGGGCTCCTTTTGTCCACTAAGTGATGGGGATGCCCAGGGCCCAATTATTTCAGCATTGTAAGGACCTCCACGAGCGGTCAGTGGCACCATGCTGATTCTAATGCCTTCTCTAAGCCCTGTACGCCTTTCCCACCTGTGGAGCAAGCCCTCTCAGTGTTCAGCTGGGTGAAAGCAAACAAGAGTGTGGAGGCTTTAGGCTCTGGTCAGCAGCCCCCCTCAGGCCCCTTGGGATACAGGACTCCTTTTCTGCTGGTTTTGAGCATCAGCTACAGAAATGGCTCTCTTTTGCAGGGGTCTGAGGTCCAAGACTCTCCTATAGAGGACCTGCCATGGCTGGTAAAGGTCTTAAGCATCCCCACTTACTCTTTCACCTATACCTTCCTCTGAGTCAAGCCTTATCTATGGAGGTTGATTGGGATACTGAAAAGGGCTCTCTTTCTCCAGGAAGGAGAGCTGTCCCTTGCTGAGGGCAAGAACTCTTCAGGGATGCATCTTTTTTTACAGAGAGGACCTTCCTATGCTGATTCAGGATGTCATGGGGTCCTTACACATTGTGGAGCATGCCATGGTGCCAGTGTTGCAGGTGAAACCTATTTTGGAAGGTATCAACGGCACGTGACAAATCTCTTCATCAACTTCTCCCACATCTTTCCCTCCAACAACATGTACACTTTCCTACCCACTCAGCAGGTTGCATTCTCGATCTGATTCTCTCCTTCCATCTTTCCTGATTTCCCTTTCCTCTCTTTCCATCCCATTATTCTGTTCCATCATCCCTTATCCACAGTTACCCACATCCTTCAGTCCCAGCTTACTCTTGTAACCTTTCCTCTGCCACCCTTGAATGTTTCCCAGCCACCCATGATTTATTTACTCCTGACTTTATCTCACTTCCTGTTGACACACAGGCCAATCTGATTCTCCATACTGTCCTCTGCCTTAGATTCTGTTGCCCCTCTCTGCCCCATCAGGAACACTTCTAATATAATCATCCATGGTTCCACCACGGTCTCATCCTTCATCGCCTGCAGCTCTGCTATGCAGTGTCAGTGGCGCAAATATCCTTCTCCTCCCACCTTTCATTACTATAAGTCTACTCATAATTTCTACCGCTCTCAAATTCATCTGGCCAAGAAGAACTATTATTCCAATATTATTTCCTTCTCTGCTGACTCCTCCCATCATTTATACTTGGTTCTTGCGTCCTTCTCCAAGCCCTCTTTCCTTTTGTCCTCTCCCTTAGACTCTTTGCTGCCTCCGTTGCAGCACCTTGCTAGTTTCTTCAGCTCTAAAGTTTCCTCCTTACGATCTTCCTTTGCTAACTGCCCCTCCCCTTTCCTCCTTTACCACCCCTTTCCTCTCCTGAATCCCCTGACATAGAAGCTCCCCCTTGTTTTCAAGCTCTTCATTGTCTCATACTCGGTCGTCTTTTTCTCAACTTTCTTCCGCTGATCTCCTTAAGGTCATCACCTCATCGTGTAAGACAACCTCCGCTACTGATCCTATTCCCTCCTCCTGGATTGCTATCCCTTCTCTTACCTTGCTTCCAGTAGTTCTGTCTGTTCTTAACAATAGCCTTACTTCTGGAGTCTTTCCATCCCCCTGGAAACATGCCATTGTTCACCCTGTTCTTAAAAATTCTTCCCTTGATCCCTCTTCCCTAGCAAACGTTTGACTTGCTTCCACACTTCCTTTCCTTTTTAAGCTATTCGAGAAACTGATCTTCTCCTGACTTTCTTCTCACCTGGACTCTACCCTTGCCTTGCACCCCTGCCAATCTGGATTTCGCCCAGGTCACAGCACTGAGACTGTCCTTTTCTCCCTCCTCAGTGAGCTGCATAAAAGCCATGTTCGCGGTGATATCACAGTGGTGGTTTTTCTTGACCTATCTGTAGCATTCAACTTTGTCAACCATTCCATTGTACTCTCTCGTCTATGTGATCTCAGGCTTAGAGGAACTGTCTTCCACTGGTTCCACTCTTTCCTCATGCACCGGTCCTTTTCTGTTTTCTGTGGTAACTCTTCATCATCCTCTTTACCCTTATCTTGCCATGTCTCACAGGGCTCTATCCTTGGACCTCTTCTATTTAATGTTTACATGATTCCTCTAGCCCTTCTGATACAGCAACATGGTATTTCAGCGCACTATTATGCTGATGACATAGTTCTGCTTCACCACACTAGTCCAACTACCTCTGATATTTCCTCTCTTAATGCTTGCCTTTCTATTGTTTCTACCTGGTTATCTGATAATTTCCTTCATCTGAATGCCAACAAATCAGCAGCTATCTGGTTCACCTTCAGTAGTCCCTCACACTCTCTGGCCCCCTCTCTCCCTGGTTCCTCCCTGTAGTCGATTCCCTCTAGTACCTGGGTGATGTTCTTGACCCTGCACTATCCTTCCACTACTACTTCCCTCTCTCGCTGCTGCTTTCTCTCATTTCACCAAATACATACAGTATGATCTTTTCTTTCATCCCACTCTAAACTATTTTGCTCCTTTCATTAGTCCTATCCAGAATTGATTACTGTAACCTCATTTATCTTGGCCTCCCTCATTATCGACTTCACCGTATTCAACTCATTCAAAATACTGCCATCCGTATACATGCCCATGCCTCCAGATTTGATCATGTCACACCACTCCTCATTCACCATCACTGGCTCCCTGTACAGTTCTGGCTCCAGTACAAACTGCTCATTCTTGTTTACAATGCTCTCCATTCTGGTTTTCTCCCCTTACCTTTCCGACTCTCTTATTCTTCATGCCCATCACTACACCCTCTGAGAAATCCATGCAAACCGTTTGCACCTTCCTTCCATATCGCAAGCACATTTGTCATCCATTCGTTCATCTGCCTTCTATTTCTTCCTCCCTGCCCTTTGGAACTCCCTTTCTCCTATCCTCAGGCTAGAGATCTCTTACTCTAAATTTAAATCTCTCCTATTCAACCTTGCCTTTGACCTCCTGCCTTCTTGAGTACCCTCTCCTCTCCCTATGATGTATATGTTCTTTGTGTTGAAAGAGTTTTACTGTTCTATAATTTATATGGCATTCCATTTCTATTTCCATTTTTACTTTTGTTTTTGAATTGTACACTGCCTTGCTGCTAACGTGATAAGTGGTTAAGAAAATCTTAATAAACATAAACGGCAGGCATCCTTCTGTCTTCTTTCCTTTGTCCCAGCTCATGCAGCAGCACCTTGTCTCTCAATGGGAGAATCCAGAGCTAGGTCTTAAAGGTCCTGAGGTCCTCATTGTTGTATCCTCTGCCCCAGAGCTCTTTGTACTCCCTCGGGTAGATATCCTCATCATGGTCTCGGCCAAGGGCACAACTAATCCAATGGAAGGCAGCGCTGCGCTCAAGGAATCTTATGATAGGAAGGTAGAGTTCTTCTTTAAGAATGCTGTTATATTTATTTATTTTATTTATTTATTTACATTCTCTTATATACCGTGCTGTTCTGCATCAGTGCGGTTTACATTGAACAAACTGAAATTACATTGAACAGGGCATTATAACTTGGAGATAACTATTTTACAGGGAACATGGGCTATGGAGGGTTAAGTGGCTTGCCCAAGACCACAAGGAGCACCTGTGGGACTAGAAACCCCAATCCTTCCGGCCCAAGGTTGCCGTCCTCTAGTGGGATTTGAACCCCCAACCTTCCAGTCTGAAGTACCTTGCCCCAACCACTAGGCCACTCCTCCACTTATAGCCTTGGCCTTGGGTTCCCAGGTGGTTTTGTGTAGGCCTGTGGCCAGAGCACTCTTGTGCTGGGTTCGGCAGCTGCTGGATAGCCCAGAGACTGGATGCCTTCTATGATTTGATCAAGATCTTCATGTTCCTGGCATCAATGGTTTTGGCTAGGTGGTAGCTCTGCCTTACAATTTGTCTGCCAATATAGTCTCCAAGTGCAGTTAAGCAAACTTCCCTTTAAGAGCAGGTTGCTCTTTGGGAGGATCTTGAGAAGTTGGTGAAAGACCTTGGACAGTTGTGCCCTCAAAGGCTCCTGTAAGACCAGCCCTGGGATGCTAGGTCTCCTCTCGAAAAGACTCACGTGGAACAGGGAGATGCCTTGACCAGCTAGGGCTCCAGGTAGGTCATTTTCCTCATATGGGCCTAGGATCAAGAAGGGCCAGTCCTTTTGGAGCTTTCAGCAATTTTGGGATTTATTGGCAGCTCCCACTGGTGCTAGTAAGCCCTCACAATGCGATTTGGCAAGTCTCTTCCAAAGTACAGCAGGTTAGGTTGTTTTTCATGTGTGGACCCAAATTATATCAAACCATTGGGTTCATGAGGTTCTGACTCAGTGTTATGCACAGGAGTTTGCAAAGCCTCTCAGGAATGCCTTTGTTGGTTCTCCCTGTTGCTCTCTACTCGAGAAGGTTGCAATCGAAGAAACTCTTTAGTGCTTCCTGGTGGTCAAGAAGGAGAGGTCCTAATCTGGATCTGAATGTGCTCAATGGCATACTCTTGAGTTCCCCATTTCCACATGGAGACCATCAGATGGGTCCTATGCATCTGGAGAGTTTCTTACCTCCCTAGATCTTGTCATGGAATATTTCCATATTCCCATCCAGGAACAACACTTGCAGTTTCTCTGCTTCTGCACCCTGAGCTGTCACTTCCAGTTCAAGGCTCTGCCCTTTGGCCTGGCCACGGCTCCTCAAACATTCTCAAAATTCATGGTGGTGGTAGCGGTGTTTCAGTGCAGGCAGGGAATCCAGATTTATTATTACCTGGATGACGTGCTTATCTGGTTGGACTCTCTGGAGAAGTCCAGGGATGACACAGTCCTGGTGATTTACTGATGGAAGGTCTGGGGTTAGTGATTGACTATCCCAAGAGCTGCTGCCTTCCTTCCCAGGATTTGGAGTACCTCAGTTCAGCGCTTTCCTGGGTTGAGTTTTCTTCACAACCGAGAGGTCCTTCAAGCTTCAGAGTCAACTTGGAGCATTTTGCACTCAATCAGCCCAATGGGCTTGGGACTGGGACTATCTCCAGCAACTTGGGTCCATGGCATCAATCTTGGAGCTCGTTCCATGGGTCAGGGTACACATTCCATCTTCTGTAGAGTCACATAGAAACATGATGACAGAAAAAGACCACATGGCCTATCTAGTCTGTCCTTCCATATCAACAACTACAACAGTCCACTTTTTACCTTTAGAGATCCTCTGTGTTGGTCCCATGCTTTTTTGAATTTGGTTACTGTTTGAATTCAGTTACATGCTAGCCCTCTGGCCTCCCTGTTCCCAGTCATTCGATCACACCCTTCCTCTCCCCCTAAAGATCAAGGAATAGTTGAAATGGTGGTTGCAGTTCCACCATCTGATGGCCAGGATGCCGCTGAAATCACCAAATTGGGTGTCACCTCAGATGCTAGTCTGAAGGACTGGGAGTACACTGCCTGGGCCAGTTAGCCCAAGGGCTCGGGTCACCTTAGGAGACCACCTGGACAATCAAATATTTTGGATGATTCCTCTAGTTCTGGAGAAGTTTCAGCCTCTGCTGATGGGCAAGGGGGTTTGGGTATTCATGGATTGTGCCATGGCAGTGATGTATGTCAACCAACACGGCGGAACTGGCATTGCCAGGGTAGCTGTTGAGATCACAGAGCTGTGTCATTGGACGGAGGAGCATCTGATTGCCCTGTCCCTAGCACATATGGCTGGTATCAACAATATGTGGGCCGCCTTCCTGAGTTGGAACACTATGGATCCAGGAAAGTGGAAGCCCAGCCCTCATGCATTGACCCTTATAGTGCAGAAGTGGGGCTTTCCAGTGTTTGACTCGATGGCCACCTAAGAGATTTCCACAGTGGAGAGTTTTTTCAATAAATGCCCTGCTTCATGAGTGGCCCCAGGAGGGGGATGCTGTACATTTTGCCTCTGTGGCCTCTCTGTGCATAATTCGGGCTCATCCAGATCTGGGGATTTTTGTGGCACCAGACTGGCCTCGCAGGTCATGGTACTCGGCCCTCTTGAGCCTCTTGGCAGGGCCCCCACTCTAGTTGCCTCAAGAGAAGGGTCTCCTGAAGCAGGGCCCCTGGTAACAGAAAATCCCGGTCCCTTCTCGCTTATGGCTTCTCTCTCTTCAGAGGTGTAACTGTCCAAGAAAGGTAAATACCCTGCTTAAGGCCCCGAGGACCTCTACATCCTTGGCTTATGTGAGTCTGGAGGGTTTTCAAGAGTTGGGATTCCTCTCAGTCACTGGAGGCCAGGAAGGTGTACATAGTTGCTGTTTTTATCCTTATTATAGGCTGATCTGGATCAGGGTTTGGCCCTGAACTCTTTCAAGTTCATGGAGTTAATGGAAAAAATAAGAGGATTAAATATAATTAAATGGCCTTGTATCAATAAAGAGAAGATAATATACAGCTACCTTTATGTTTAGGGGCTGTCCTAGAGTCCAAGTCGTCCAATGGATATCTGTGTCATTGTACCTCAACATTTCCTGCTTTCTCAAGGGAGTGAAACCAGTGCATCCAGTTGTTCCTTAGTGGAATCTCTCTTTGGCGTTGAAGGCACTAAAAGGGCTTCTCTTTGAACCTATTTCCAAGACCCCTTTCAAGGATTTGACCCTTAAGTGATTTTCCTGGTGGCCATACTATCTACTAGACAGATGTCAGAGCTGCAAGCCTTGTCATGCAGGTGGTCTTTCTTGGTCATCTTGGCGCCTTCTCTCTTTGTGGACTGTACCATTCTTTTTCCCAGACTGCGGTTTGGCCCTTCTCAGAGAAGGATCTTCAAGAGGATCTTTCTCTACATCTAGTGTAAACGTGGAAATTACCAATTCTTTCCGCCAGTCAGATCTTTTTGTCTTCTATTGCCTGCTGAATAGAAGAAGATATTGGGTCAGCATACCTTCTTGCCAGTAAGCGTGTGCTGGATGGAGTTGGAGCTCACTGCACTAGGGCATAGGTCGTCTTCTGGGCAGAGTCCATCTTACAGAGGATTGCTGCTGCTGCTGCTACTATGACTACTACTACTACTACTACTACTGCTACTACTACTACCAATCATTTGTATAGCATTACAAGGCATATGCACCGTTGTACACAAACACCTAAGCTCAAATTAGCTTCCATATCGTCCTGCTAGACCAATCCAGATAAGTGGGTTACGTTCCCTTATCAGCAGATTGGTGAAGACAATGAACCAATGAAAAGCCCAGGTTTCAATGACACTCCAATGCCTCTAGTCATCTTAGCCACCAGAGGTCTTTCAGTATTTCTTTTTCTTCAGCAGATTCTCTCTGTAGAAAATCTGAGGATTGAGAGGAAAAGAGATGAATTAAATGATCATGAATGACCACCTTGAGTACAAAAAGGTGACTCTCACTTGACCACAATCTAGTGGAGCCTCCCACATTGTACTGTTTTTGGTAGCCATAGGAGAGAAAATTGGTTCAGCTCCACACTCTTATCATAAGAGCCTGTTGAGCAGGCACAAACTATGAAGATTTAGAAGTATCTGGAAGAGTGCAGCAGCCTCAAAGAACCTCAGTGCCCCATCCCTCCTCTGTCCCCCCTGCTCTCTCCTGACAATTGCAGAAGGCTCTCTGAAGGATTTGCCTGCCAGCCACCATAAACACAGTGCTGCAAAGCCAGCCAGTGAGCTATTTTCAGGGGAGTAGAGCAGAGCCCGGCACGGATTCTCTGCCTGGGGCTCCCTGGGGTGAGTACTAAGGCTTGGCCTTGTCATTGTCCTTATTGGGGGCTTCCGATTCAGTCTTCATGGGACGCAATTCAGATTGGACCGCTGATAACCGTTGGCATGGTGTAGGAGATTCCTGCCATTTTCTGCATACATAAGTAATGATTTTGCCTATTGTGTGCCTGGTCATAACTTTCATTCTGCCCAAGTGGCTCCAACACATGCTCCTTCCCTAGTGCCTCTAATGCACATAATATAAAAACGCAGTTAACATGCACTTGTGGGCCGATGCAGCCTTCCAGACCAGTCTGGACCTCAAGGGGGTCAATGAGCATTTGTGCATCCTGTGCTTCTGGATGGAAACTTTGCGCTCCGTGATTCAAGCAGTGCACTGAGGGGAGTCCATAGCTTCTCTGGATATAGCCAAGGCATATTTTCATATCCCAATCTAAGCGGTCTAGCAGAGGTATCTGCGTTTTGCCGTGCTTGGCTTTCACTATCAGTTCGCCGTTGTCCCTTTTGGGCTATCCACTGCTCCAAGGACATTCTCCAAGATCACAGTGGTGTGTCTGCTGTGGCACTGTGGTGCCAAGGGATCAGTGTCCATCCCTATCTAGATATCTGGCTCATCCGAGCCTGTTTCCTTTCAGAAGCATCTTGGGTGGCGTCCCAAGCGGTGTCCTTTTTTGGAAAGCCTCGGCTGGATGATCAATCGGGGAAAGAGCTAGCTGTTGCCTTCCCAGTCCACGTTTTGACACTCAAGTGGGCAGAGGTTTCCTGCCAGAGGAGAAAGTCAAAAGACTGTTGGATTGCCTGATGCTGTTCTGTGTGTTAATGGTGAAGGCCAGCCTGCAGTGGTGGCAGCAGCCCTATCATCTGAGGAAAGGCGTACCACTGGACAATTTCTACTGGATCCTACTAATGACAAATGCCAATCTCTCGGGCAGGGGAGCCCATTGCTAAGACCGTACAGCCCAGGGCCATTGGAACTGCAGAGAAGTGGTGTGGCCAGTCAACCACCTTGAGACAAGGGCCATCAGGTTGACTTTTCTGTGTTTCTGGTCCCTGGTCAAGGCCAGGCATTTTGAGTGTTTTCAGACAATGCCACAGCAGTGACTTATGTCAAATGGCAAGGCAGCACGAGAAGGCTACTCTCCAGCAGTAGCGTCTACTCTGCTCAGTGCCTAGAGAAGGTCTACCAAGCTAGCATAGGTATGGACATGGTGCCTCTTTGAGTGCAGGTATGGCGCATGGCAATTGGCTCCTGAGGTGACCATGTTGTTCTCCCTGTTGACCTTTCTACAGAATGACCTAGCTAAGGGCCTTTCCCTTAGCTCCCTGAAAATTCAGGTGGCAGCTCTGGCCTGTTTCTGGGGTGTGGTGGCAGGCAATTCTCTGGCCTTGCATCTATACACCTCATGTTTTCTCCAGTGCGTTCAGCCTCTGCGTCCTCCCCTCTGGTTTGTGATCCTTTCCTGGGATCTGTGTCTGCTTCTCAGGGCCTTGATGGCGGTATCTTTTGAGCTGTTGAAGTGCACTACCTTCAAGGATTTGACAGTCGAGATTGTCTTCTTAGTTGCAATTTGTGCCGTAAGGCCGATTTCTGAGCTGTAGCTCCATGTCTAAGGAGGTCGTTTCCATTCGACCTCTGCCTTCATGCTTGCCTAAGGTGATTATACCCCTTCATGTGAACTAGGTGACCTGCTGGCCCCCCTCCTCTAAGGAACAGGGTTGGGAGAGAGATAAGGATCTCTTGTCTTGTGGATGTCTGGAGGGTGCTTCTCCATATGTGGAGGTTACAAATTCCCTTCATATGTCCGACCATCTTTTTGTGCTGTTTGCTGGCCTGCACAAGGGTGACACAGTCACCAAGTCTGCTTTAGGGTGCTGGATTAAGGAGGTCATTGCCTCAGCGTATCTATTGCAGTACTGGGCTGTTCCGGAGGGTTTACACACCCATGCTACCTCAGCACAAATGCCCTCCTGGGTGGAGTGGAGCGGAGCTTGGTAGCCCCTGCAGTACTGGGCTGTTCCAGAGGGTTTACACACCCATTCTATCTCAGCACAAATGCCCTCCTGGGTGGACTGGAGCTCGGTAGCCCCTGCAGATATTTGTTGGGCAGCAACATGGCATCACCTTCCACTTTTGTCAAGTATTACCATTTGGATCTCCACGTGCTGGCGGACACAGCCTTTGGCTCAAGGGTTTTGTGAACTGTGTCGTCTTCCTGCCCAGTGGAATTTTAGCTTTGGTACATCCCATTTGTCTGGACTGGTCGAGTAGGATGATATAGAAGGTGACATTTTACTTACCAGTTAATGGCCTTTCTTTGAGTCCTGCTAGACCAGTCCAGGTCCCAGCACTGAAACTGTATTTGCTTTGTTCTTCTGCTGCATTTTCCTTGGGTCCACTATGATTTAATACTTGGCTCTACAGGTTCATCTTCTATGGACAGCTTTCTCTTCATGCTTTCCTGTACATGCCCTCTACTGTTGCTTAGAGATTGTTGCCCACAATTGAGGTTGTGTGAGGCTTGCCATCTTTGTCTCGTATGCTTTGGGATGAATACTGAAGGGATCTCTGGTAGCTGAGGTGAATAAGCATTGGAGTGATGTTATTGAAACCTGGACTTTTCATTGGTTCTTTGTCTCTACCAATATGCAGGTAGTGGAACACAACTTACTTGTCTGGACTGGTCTAATAGGACTCAAGGAAAGGACATTAATTGGTAAGTAAAATATCACCTTACAGTCTATTCAAGACAGACAAGCAGAACAAACGGGGAGCTAAAGTAGTTCAAGGGAAATAATAAAACACATGCCCTCCCGATGGAAGTGGTGGGGGAAAATACAGTGACAGAATTCAAAATGGCATGGGACAGACCATGTGGATCCCTTTATAGCAACAGGATAAAATCAAATAATCATAACTAACTCTTATATTTCAACAAATAGGGGTGACCTACATGGAGCGGTTGGTACACCCCTAAACAAAGGCATGCAGAGGGGTGACCTGCACAGAGCGGCAGGTGCACCTGCTCTTGAAGCCTTGCTGTGCAGACTAGATGGATCATACTGCTCTATCTGCCATAATATACTATGTTACTGTATTACTATAAGGGTGGTAAATGGGAGAATAAGGGGGGTTAGGATCCAAGAGCAGCCTCAGCGTGGTGTTTTTTTAGCCTGGCTTTGAACAGGACCAGAGATGGAGTCTGACGAACTGACTTTGATATTCTATTCCAGGCACACGGTGTAGCAAGATGGAATGGAGTGTGGAGTTGGCAGCAGAAGAGACAGGAACTGATAAGAGTAATTTGTCAGAGTGGAGTTTTCAAGGAGGGCTGTAGGGAAAGATGAGAAAAGAGCTGCACAGTGCATGCACTTGTTAGGTCAGTAGGATAAGTTTGAACTATATGCAGAAACATAAGTAGCCAGAGTGACTTGAGAAGAAGGGTTACATGAGCATAGTGGCACTGGGAAATGATTAACCATGCAGTTGAATTTTGAACAGAGTGGAGGGGAGAGAGATGATGATTCAATGGGAGACCAGCAATGATCAGGTTGCAATAATCTAGGTAGGAGGTGATGAGAGTGGATAAGAGTCTTGGTAGTGTGTTCAGAAAGGAAGGGACAAATTTTGCTGATGTTATAGAGAAAGAACCTGTTGGTTCTATCTGTTGGATATGGGCAGAGAAAAGAGTCAAAGCGATCCTAAGGTTCTGAGCCAAGGAAACTGGGAGGATGACAGTGTTATCCATAGAAACATGATGACAGAAAAAGACCACATGGCCTATCTAGTCTGTCCTTCCATATCAACAACTACAACAGTCCACTTTTTACCTTTAGAGATCCTCTGTGTTGGTCCCATGCTTTTTTGAATTCAGTTACTGTCCTCATCTCTACCACCTTCACTGGGAGACTATTCCACGGATCCACTACTCTTTCCGTAAAGAAATATTTCCGCATATCACTCCTGAATCTATCTCCCTTCACCCTCATCCCATGTCCCCTCGTAGCAGAACTTGCTTTCAATTGAAAGAGGCTCTCTCCCTGAACATTTATGCCACGGAGGTATTTAAACATCTCAATCATATCACCTCTATCCCGCCTTTCCTCTAAGGTGTACATATTAAGATCCTTAAGTCTGTCCTCATATGCTTTATAATGAAGCCCACTAATCATTTTAGTAGCCACCCTCTGCACCGACTCCATCCTGTTCGCATCCTTTTGAAGGTGCGGTCTCCAGAATTGCACACTATACTCCAAATGAGGTTATAGAGAAGGGAGATGGGTTTAGGGGGAAAGGTAAGAAGCGCTTTTTTGTCCATATTCTGTTTCAGACCGTTGGTGGGACATCTAGGCAGCAGCATCAGACAGGCAGGCTGAGATGTGGACCTGGATTCCAGGAGAGATTTCCAGTATGGAGAGGTAAATCTGAGAGTCATCAGCATAAAGATGGTACTGAAACACATGGGAGGAGATTATTGCACCAAAGTAATGAGTATAGATGGAGACTAGAAGGAGTCCCAAGACAGAGCCTTGAGTTATACACCAACTGAAAGTGGGATAGCCGTGGAAGATCTGCCAGAGCATACAGTGACTTGTGAAAGTATTCATCCCCTCAGCTCCTGTCCTCTTTTGTTGCATTACAACCTAGAATGAAAATGAAGGTTTATTTGGATGTTAGGTAATGGACATAACAATATAGTTCAAATTGGTGAAGTGGAATGACAGATTTGTATACCACCTTATCCTACAATCAAAGTGGTTACATCAAAATTGGAGGATTACATTTAACATGAGGGTATTTAACAACATTTAGACAGCATGATTATATGGTTACATTTAGTATGAGGGTGCTTAACAACATTATATAATTAACTCTTATGTCTAGTTGGGATGATTGGGTATTGAGTTGGCTGAGATAGTTGCATTACCGTTCGGGTGGGGACTGTTATTTGTCTGCTCTTAGGTTTCTGTAAAGAGCAGGGTTTTAAGGGCCTTGCGGAAGTCTAAGATGTCATTTAATGCCCTCAGGCTCATTGGGTTGAAGTTCCATAGTGTGGACGCCAGTAGTGATGGAGCTCTTCTTGAAGTGGTTTGTTTAGTCTTGTGGTATCTTGCAGGCATGCCGATCATGTTATCATTATTAGTCCTTCTTGGTCTATTACTGATATCCCTTGTTATGATATCTTGGAGTGCGTCTGCCGAGAGATGGTGGATGATTTTAAAGATGATCAGGATTGTTTTGAATTTTGCTCTGGCCACCATTGGGAGCCAGTGCAGTTGCTGTAAGACGGGGGTGATGTGCTCAGTTCTTGGAGTGTCTGTAATGATGCATGCTGCAGTGTTTTGCACCATTTGGAGTGGGTGTAAGGTCTGCTGAGGGAGGCCTTGATATAACGAGTTTCCGTAATCAAGCAGAGGTGTGATGAGTGCTTGGCACACTGTGCAGAAGCGGTCTTGGCGGAGTAAAGGCTTGATCTTTCTTATGGTCCTCAGACATTGACAGGCCTTGTTTGTGGTTTTGGTGATGTGGGATTTCAAGTTCAGAGCTCTGTCCATTGTGATGCCCAGGTACTTAACTTTATCTTTGACTACTATAAATTTGTTTAGAATGCTGATAGTCTGTGGTGGAATGAAGGTGGGGTTCCTGGTGACGAACATTGCATCAGTTTTATCGTAGTTGACAGTCAGGTTATTGGCTGTGAACCAGGCATTCATGTCTTCAAGGCATTTGGTTATTGTTATGGTGTTAAGTGCTAATAGGTTGATTGGAGCATACACCATGATGTCGTCAACATAAATGTGATAGTGGACTTTGTGGCATTTGATGATGTTAGATATGGGTTGGATGTAAATATTGAAGAGCATTGATGATAGGGCTGAACCTTGTGGTATTCCCTGCGTGACGGGGAACTGCAATGATTTCTTTTGGGCGCATTTGACTTGTTGCGTTCGATCTTCCAAGTATGAAGTGAACCATTTCAGGGTATTCTTGTGTAATCCTATATGTTGCAGGCGCTGCAGTAGTCTGGCATGGGACACCGTGTGAAAGGCTGCCAAGATGTCCATGAACACTAGGAGGAATCTGTTCTTTATGTTGTCTATGCCTCTTAGGAGATTGTCAAAGAGGGAAGTGAGTAGCGTTTCCACACCATGCTGGGGTTTAAAGCCATGCTGATGGATGTCCAGTGGGGCATACATGTCAATCTGGTCTTGAAGTTGCCTCTGCACTGTCTTTTCAATGATTTTTGAAAGGAATGGTAGGCTGGAGATGGGATGGTATGATTTTGGTTCAGAGGGGCTTAGGTTGTTGCTTTTACGTATCGGTCATATCATGGCATGCTTCAGGGGTTGTGGCATGTATCCTTGTTGGAGTGAATCTTAGATGATTTTGTGAATGTGGTGGGAAAGCTGGCTTCTTGTGGCTTTGATCCAAGACACTGGGCATGGGTCTGATGGTGAGGTTGTTGTGTTGAGTCCATGTATTATGTCTTCTATTTGATGTGTTGATGGTATGCTGAAGTTCTCCCAGGTTTGATGTTGCTCTTTCATTTCATGGTCATCTGTCTGTGGCATAATGGAGCATGTCAGGGTGGTGTTTTTCGCTTTCATGTAGTCCGCAAATTCCTGTGGGTCAAGATGGTGAGTACTGTGCTGCGTTGTGTCCTTTGTGAGCTTTTGGATAATGCTAAAGAGTTTCTCGGTCTGTTGACTGATTTCATGATTAGGTTGGTATGGTGCTGCTGTTTGCGCTCATTTATCAGATTGTTATATTCTAGTAGCTTGGCTCTATATTGAGTCAGGGAGTTAAGTGACGTGTTCCGCCTCCATTTTCTTTCCAGTCTTCGGAGAGTTCGTTTTGCATCTCTGATATCATTTGAGTACCAGGGGGCATTGGGTCTCTTACGTACTTGTGGTTTTGGTCTCGTAGGGGCTGATATTGCATTAGATATTATGGAGTTCCATTTATCTATGCTTAGGTCAAGGGTGTCGCTTTCCTGTTGGAGTTGTGGAATGATTTCTTCTATGAATGAGTCTTTGTTGAAGGCTCTATAACGTCTGGTTATATTCTCATCTTCCATGTGTTGGGTGGGGTTATTCAGGGTCAGGGTGAATTCTATCACATGATGATCTGACCAAGGGACCGGCGTAATTATTGGTGTTGTGGCCTTGCCCTGTTCCACCAAGTGTATTGGAATAAAGACCATATCTGGAGTTGTGCCATGCTGGTGCGTTGAGGTGTTGATTGTCTGGCAATACTTTAGTGACTCCATGACTTTTAGGAATGCTGCGGCTTCCTTGGTGGGTGCGGAGGTCAGGTTGTAGTCTCCTAGTGCAATGAGGGGTTTATGTTTTCTGCTGTGTGCACATATTGCTTCAAGTACCGTGGAGAGATGTTCAGTTGTGGTTCCAGGAGGCCTGTAGGTGAGGGAGATGCTTAAGTACTTGTTAGCTATGGTGATTGTATTGGATTCAATCGTATTAGTGGTAGAGATTGCTTTAAATCTGTTATCCTTTGTGGCCAGTATTAGCACGCTTTTGTTTTCTGTTGCAGTTGAATGCTAAGTAGCCTGTTGGGGTTACTTGATTTAATATTACCTGGTCTGAGTCATCAAGCCAAGTTTTGGTGATGCAGATTATGTCGTTTTTTGTCGAGGATCGTATTTGGTTTGTTCCTGATTGATCTGGTGTTTAGTAAAGCACACCTAGTATTGGCTGTTATGATTGGGTTGATGTGTACACTATTTGTGAGATGAGTGGGTGTAGTACGTATGGCATTATGCGGTTTGTGAATTGCAGGCTTAGTATGCTGGTGTTCTTTAGAGAGGGATGAGCCTGGTATCCATATAGGTTGGGTGGTACTTAGGTGGAGCAAGGGGATTTGCTCGTTGGCTCTGATGCTGTGTGCAGGGTGCGATTGTGTGGAGGAGCATAAGGTAGGCAATGAGGTAGTGGAGAGTGGCATGCATTTTTCTTTTTTTAAAATATTTTTGCAATTTACTGACCTGGGATTGGCTTGAATTGTGGTAGGTGTTTGACCCTTCTCTTGTAGCTCTAAACTTGCCTGTTCTCTTTGGTCGGTGTCTCATCCTCTCATGTAGCTGTAAACTGGTGATGGAGTCTATACGCTGTGCAGTGTTATTTTACTAGCGGCGAGGTAGTCAACAAGCCAACAAGCAAACAAGCAGTGGGGTAGTAATGGAGTCAATAGGCTATGCAGCATATATTATCTTTAAAGCGATGAGGTATTAGTGAGGCAGCAAAGAGGTGGTAGTGGAATCTGCAGTCTAAGCAGCACATGTTATCTACAGCACATGTTATCTACATCAGGCAAAGCAGCACTTTGTATATATAAAACAACAAGTGAAAACCGAAAAGCTGTGAGTGTATTTGTATTCATCCCTTTTGCTATGAAACGCCTAAATAAGATCTTGTCCAACCGATTACCCTCAGAAGTCACATAATTAGTTGATTAGGGTCCACGTGTGTGTAATCGCTGTCACATGATCAGTCACATGATGCCTGTATAACTATACCTGTTCTGAAAGGCCCTGACTCTGCAACACCACTAAGCAAGCGACATGAAGACAAGGAGCACTCCAAACAGGTCAGAGACAAAGTTGTACAGAAGTATAGATCAGGGTTGGGTTATTTAAAAAAAAAATCCCAAATTCTGAATATCCCTCGGAACACCACTGAATTCATTAAAACAAAATATAAAAATATGGCACTACTACAAACCTGACAATAGAAGGCTGTCCACCAAAACTCAGACTGGGCAAGGAGGGCATTAATCAGAGATGCTACAAAGACACCAAGGATAACACTGAAGGAGCTGCAAAGATCCACAGCAGAAATGGGAATATTTGTCCATAGGACCACTTTAAGCCATACTACCACAGAGGGGGCTTTATGGAAGAGAAGCCAGAAAAAAGCCATTGCTTAAAGAAAGAAAGAAAAAAAACATGTTTGGAGTTTGCACAATAGCAAGTGGCAGACCCCCAAACACATGGAAGAAGGTTCTCTGGTCGGATGAGACGAAAATTGAACTTTTTGTCCATCATGGGAAACGCCATATGTGGCGCAATCCCAACACTCCGAGAATACCATTCCCACAGTGAAATATGGTGGGGGCAGCATCATGCTGAGGGATGTTTTTCCTTGGCAAGGACAGGAAAACTGGTGAAGACTGAAGGAACGATGGATGGCACTAAATACAAGGCAATTCTTGAGGAAAACCTGTTTAAATCTGCCAGAGATTTGAAATTGTGACGAAGGTTTATCTTCCAGCAGGACAATGACCCTAAACATATTGCTAAAGCTACACTGGTGTGGTTTAAAGGGAAACATTTAAATGTCTTGGAATGGCCTAGTCAAAGCCCAGTCCTCAATCAACTGAGAATCTGTGGCATGACTTGAAGATTGCTGTACACCAATGCAGCCCATCTAACTTGAAGGAGTTGGAGCAGTTTTGCCTTGAGGAATGGGTGAAAATCCCAGTGGCTAGATGTGCTAAGCTAATAGAGACATGCCCCAAGAGACTTGCAGCTGTAATTGCAGCAAAAGGTGGTTCTACAAAGTGTTGACTTTTGGGGTTGGGGTTGGGGGAGGGGGAATACTTATGCACACTCCTGATTTCTGTTTTTATTTGTCTTAATTATTGTTTGTGTCACAATAAAGGATATTTTGCACCTTCAAAGTGGTAGGCATGTTGTGTAAATCACATGGTTCTAATCCCCAAATCTGCATTTTAATTCCAGGTTGTAATGTGACAAAACAGGACAAACATCAAGGGGATGAATACTTTCATTAGGCACTGTACGCTAAAAGTGCGAAGGGAGAGTTAAAAAGAAAACCAGGGCAGAATAGAATCTCACTGGTGGTATAGTGGTGAGCATAGCTGCCTCCCAAGTACTTGATCTAAGTCCTAGCTAATACATGCTGCCTTTTGTTCAAAATCCAGGATTCTGGATTTAAGTTGAAATTTTCTGGACCTCCCGACACAACACAAAAGGAACTCTTTTCTTTAAATTATTCCAGTGGCCAAGACTCTCCTGGCACAGCCTGCTCTGAACCATGAGCAGCTTAAGAACATAAGAAATGCCATACTAGGTCAGACCAAGGTCCATCAAGCTCAGTATACTGTTTCCAACAGTGGCCAATCCAGGTCACAAGTACCCGTCAGGTTCCCAAAAAGGTACACAGATTCCACAATGCTTAGCCCAGGGTGAGCAGTGTATTTCCCTGGTCCTCTTTAATAATGGTTTATGGACTTTTCCTCCAGGAACTTGTCCAAACCTTTTTGAAAGCTTCCTACCACCCCACAGGGGACAGAGGCAGGATGCAAGCAGAAGCGAAGGCTTTAATTTCCTGCTTTAAAAACACCAACCCTTCCTCCCATATTCAGCCAAAATCAGGACCACTCACCCATTAGGCAAGACTAAGTGGAGGCCTAAGATGAGGAGCACAAAGCATTAGCAGCAGTCAAATGAAAACAACAAATCTTGACAGCCCCGGTAACTCACAGTTCTACTTCAGAAACCCTCTGCTAAAGCTCTAGCACATTGTGTTTCCTAACACAAGTTTAAGGCAAAGGTTTTGCTCTGTAATGCTGTGGGAAACCAGTATGCAAACGAGTTGTGCGCAAAAGGTCTGTACTAAACACGAAGAGCAAGCCAGGAGTCTGTGTTAGCAGCACCTATATCTGGTACATGACATTCCGGCACAAGTGCCAAACTGTTTTTAAAATCTGGCATATACAGCAATATTGCTTTGCTCAGAAATTCTGCAAAGAATAATGTTTATGCAACTTCAAGGCAAGTTGCGATCAGGTGCAGAGGGCTTACAGTCTAAGTTAGTACCCGAGGCAGTGGAGGGCTAAATAACTAGCCCAAGGCCACAAAGAATGTGAGTGGGATTCGAACCCCTGCTGTAACCTCTGGGCTACTCCTCCATATGCACATTAATATTGTTCCCCCTCACTTCCCCTGCTGTTCTTTTCTAGCACTCTCTTTAGCAAAGTAATAAAAAAACGTTGAGGCAGCTGTATGCTCAAGAAACGAACATAAGTTTCCTCACTTCAGCTGACCACAGCTCTATGAACTAACCCTTAACATCTCCTCAGTCCTCGTTTCAAAATCCTAGTGCTGTGCTCAGCCCTCCGGTCTTCTGCACGCTTCTTTGCATGCTGTACACTGCGTTTAGCGCAGCCATTTACACATTAGAGCCCTTCTTACATTCTGTGAACACACCAGCGCAGACACCGCGTTAATGCGTGCACTAACGGCAGCCTACTCTGCTGCATCAAACGATCATTGTTATAAGCACGTTCTGTTACCAACACACACAGATGCAAAGCAAAGCTTAATATTTAAAAGTATTTTTCCAGGATTGTTGTAGGAGGGGTGGTTCAGTTATCATGACTGCTGAGTTTAATTATCACAGTTTTAGGGGGGAGGGGGCTTGTAAGGCTGAAGACTCGTTAAGAGTGCCCAATACCCTTGCACTAGCCCTAGTGCAACACAGTTTATGATAGAAAAGACTGAAAGACATTGTGTTTTTGGCAAATCCCCTGAAGAAAGTATAAGTATGAAACGCGGGAGCGGTACCCATGAAGGGCGTCGGGATCCTTAAACTGTCCAACATCAGCGGGTGCATTCTTGTTTTTCAGATAAGTGGTTTCATATACCTATTAAGATGAATAATAGAGGATGAACAAGTCATAGTCACCTGCGAAGCTCTTTTCTTCTGAGGTCGTTGGTGCAAAAGGGCAATCTGCTTTACTAACGGACGGATGTCCCAATAGCAGAGCCGATGAGTCTGAGACCTCTAATGTTTAAATATTTACTTTGATTTGATTGTGATAAAATAGAAGTCTATCTTCATCACCTTGAATGATACATGAGCGATTTTCAGTATTTTTGCGGTTTTGACCAATCGTTTGGTAACTGACCATAATATTGGGTTTAACTAGCCCTAGGTACAGCATGAGGGTTCTCACCCCGACAATACTTCAACACCAAAGTCAGCTAAAATATGAGACAGTTACCTAGGGCGGTAACTTCAAAGGGGAGTTGTGCTGTTTTACTGTCCGCATTTGAGACGGATCCTACTGACTTTCATTTCCTTCATTGTGTTTGCATTCGGTTCTGAAGCCTATCAGTAGCTTTGTGTAGTGGCCGGCATGTAGTCTGAGTCATGAGACTGGTGGAATTAGCTTGAGAGCACCAGCTAGCAGCCTTTAGTCCATATTCAGGCCATGCTAAAGTTCCCTACTGGGTCCCCGTTGTATTTTATACCATTTACATGTACCAGGCAACTGTTTGACTCATGAGCAGAACAGACTGTCTATAAATAGTACAGAATTTTACTTACTTATTCTCATTATCTTACAAACTAAGTATTTTCAAATGTTTTGATTAGATACTCATTGTTTTTACATATCTAAATTTTTTCCTTCATCCCTCTCTCTCTCCATCCCTATCATCTCCCACCCCCCATCTTAGGTTGACTTTCACCTCCATTTCTTATGGCTCCATACTACTTTTTCTGACACGCCCTAACCTTCTCCCCTCACACTTTCAACTCAAATCCCCCCAACCCTACTTATCACCTTCTCTCTACCTTTCCCATTTCTCCTCCTATCTTGTCTTCTACTCTTTCCTCAGCTCTTGAACTTCACCTTTTTCTTCCTCTGATTCATCCCTCTTCCATCTCTCTTAAACTCATCCTCGTTTCCACCATTCCATCTCTTCTCTGCCTTGCCCTCTTCTCCTCCTCCTCCTTCTTCTTTCATTTGGTGACATTAATCCTAACCCTGGTCCCCCAAGACTTTTCTCTCACTCTTGCTCCTCACTCAACCACTCTAACCTCATCCATATTCCTCTCCTTTCTCTCTCCTCTATCTCTTGTGCCTTATGGAATGCTCATTCCATAGCTAATAAACTCCCCTTTACCCATGATCTCTTAATTTCTAACGCCCTTCAACTTCTAGCTCTTACTGAAGCCTGGCTCCTCCCTGATGACGCTGCTTTGGTCACTGCCCTCTTTCATGGTGGCTACCAATTCTCGCACTCTCCTCGTGCTGCTGGCTGCGGTGGTGATGTGGGGTTTCTGGTTTCTCCTTCCTGCCAATTTCAACCCCTCCATCTACCTCCATCTCACTCCTTTTCCTCCTTTGAAGTCCACGCCATCTGCCTTTTTAATCCCTTACCTCTCCAGATAGCTGCTTTCTCTAGACCACCTGACAGGTCCACCTCAACCTTTCTCTCTGACTTTGATTCATGACTTTCCTTATTTCTCAATTCTTCTTACCCTTCCCTTATTCTTGGTGACTTCAACATTCTTGTTGATAACCCTTCTGACCCCTATGCTTCCAAACTCCGTTCCCTTATTTCCTCATTTAACCTTCAGCTTTGCTCTTCTGCCCCCACACATGAGCACGGCCATTGCCTTGACCTTATTTTCTTCTCTAATTGTTTACCCTCTAATTTCCATATCTCAGCTTTTCCTTTATCTGACCATCACCTGGTTAGCTTCACTTTTCATCACTCTCCACCTCAATCTCGCCCAGCCTCCTCCTACCTTTTTAAGAATCTTCATGCTATCAGTCCATTTGCTCTCTCCACTATTGTCTCATCACCTCTCTCCTCCACTTTGTCTTCTAACTTGGTTGATGAGGCTATAGTTTCCTATAATGCTGCTCTCTCCTCTGCTCTGGATTCTCTTGCTCCCCCTATCCTATGTCCTGTGAGCGCGCTATACCTCAGCCCTGGCTGTCTTCAACTATCTGCTACTGTCTCTCCTGTGCTGTTCAGCTGACCATATTTGGCTCAAATCCTGCTCCCTTTCTGATTTTCTTCACTTCAAATTCGTGCTTACTTCCTTTCAATCTGCCATAGCACTTGCCAAGCAAAACTACTATGTCCATCTAACTAACTTTTTTCCCACTGTCCCCTGTCATCTCTTCTGTACTCTCAACTCTCTCCTCAAGGCACTTCCACCTCTGACCTCCCTCTCTTTCTGCCTAAACCTTTGCTTGCTATTTCCAAGTCCACAAGATTATACTCCAATTCCCCTCAAGATCAACTTCATCCTCTCTTCAGTACTTTTTCCCTTAGTCTCTGTTACCTTTTCTTCCTTTTCTAGATCTTCGAAGAGGAAACCTCTCATCTTCTTTCCTCCTCTAAATTTACTACCTTTTCCTCTGATCCTATCTACACCCATTTTCTTAACTCCATCTCCTCCTCTGTCATCCCTTCCATCACACACATTCTCAACCTATCCTCTACTGCAACTTTGCCTGCAGCTTTCAAGCATGCTCTGGTCACACCTCTCCTCAAGAAACCTTCACAACCTTACTTGTCTTTATCAGCCCATCTCCTTTCTTCTCTTCATCTCCAAAATTCTTGAATGTGCAGTTCTCTACCATTGCCTTGAATTTTTCTCTTCTCATGCCCTCCTGGATCCATTTCAATCTGACTTTTGTCCCTTACACTTCACTGAAATGGCCCTTGCTAAAGTCTCCAGCAACTTGTTCCTGGCTAAATCCAAAAGCCTTCACTCTGTCCTCATTCTACTTGACCTTTCTGCTGCTTTGACACTGCTGACCACCACCTTCTCTACTTTGTTGATATTATAGAGAAAGAAATGGCAGGATTTAGCTGTCAGTTGGATGTGTGTGGAGAAGGAGAAATAGGAGTCAAAGGCACCTGCAAGATTGTGAGCTGAGGAGACAGGGAGGAGTAGAGAGTTATCCAAAGAGACTGAAAAAAGAAGAAGGGGAGAGGAGGGTATGGGGAAAAATAAGAAGCTCAGTTTTGGCCATGTGTAATTTCATTATTGTGATGAAACAATCCTCATTGGTCACTTTTAGAGTGGAAACCTTTGTCAAAACATCCAACACTCACTCCATATGTATCAAAAAATTGTTATGTCAGTTCATTAAGGTATATTCATTCTAATCTTCCTTGTTCTTTATGTACAGAAAAACAAACATAAAGGAGGTCTCAGAATTATTGGGCATTTCAATCAAGCAAACGGAACCCCAGATGCTTATTGCCATCTTGCATCAACGACCATCCTTCATATCAATACAGCTAATATAATTATAATTCAACAGACACAGATCAAATATGCTTAACTTATCTCTCTTCAAATAACAGCAAGATCTGTTACTTTCCCCAATGCCTCAATATGGTACCCTTCAAGCATTTCGCTTAGTAAGCTTCATCAGAGGCAAGAAAAAAGCTGTTGACAAAAACAACATACAGAACTTCATTAAGACATAACTCATAACCATCCCATAACAATATCAAACTTTACTTATTTAACACCAATCTGATGTGACCAGCATTCATTCCGTGTTCCAAGACCAGCGCCACCTCTGCAGAGTTGATATACAGATAGTGTCATTCTAATACCACAACTATCTTTAAAGCTAATACAACCCCAATATCACATTTCTATATCTACTGAAACCGTCAATTACTTTAAACTTTCTATATTTTCATCAATGCTGCAGATTCTCAAACGGTCGCCCTTCCTTCAACATGGCCAATCAGCTTCCCCAAAATTGCCACGCATGCGGACTCACTCTTGGGAGCTCCAATAAATCTGTGTAGTAATGACGTCATAAAAAATGCCTTGCATGTAAACTGTCTCTCAAAACTCCGGTAACAAATCTACTATAATGACATCATCCAAAACATTGTATTACACAGGAAAATCCTCATGACATCAACACAAGGAACTCTCTATTCTCTTTGTATCCCATCATATCTAAAACCAAAAACTTCCCAACCAGCGTATATATCAACTCCACATAGGGATACTATCTAAAAATTGAGACTCTGTCTCGGTTCACATACTGTCACAACCTGTTCCTGCAATCTTCTCGTCCATCCCACCTGTATAATATCAGTACAGAACAAAAACAAGAACAAAAGCAAAAATAAAAACAAAAATGAAAATGAACAACGTCTAAGTCCACCAGAACACACTATCAGATGCAAGCCCCCCCCCCCCCCCCCTGCAGTCAATTAGCTTATTGAGTCCACCTGGGAATACTGTCTGTAAATTAAAAATCCATCTTTGTTCACATATTACCAAAGTCTGTTCTCGCGATCTTCCTGCCAAACCCACCTGTACGCTATCAATACAAAAGCATCTAAGCTCACCAAAAAGATGCCCATGGTCAAACAGTTCTTGAGCCTTTATCAATATTCATAGATTAGTTTTTGCATCCTCTGTTGTTGGATATTTCTTCTTATATCAAGGATACCACTCATTTTCTTCAGATTCTGAATAATCACTCAGAATGGGCAGGGACATCTGATATAGTTCTGGTCACACTTGATGTGACGGCTCTGTATACCAGTATCCCCCAAGCAGCTGCATATGAAACAGTAGAGATATTTCTACGTCGACAGGGGGATTTATCTGATGATATGATTTTGTTCCTTTTGCTGTTAGTTAATCTAGCAGTGTTTCAAAATCATTTCTTGTTTGAAGGAATAATATACCATCAAATTTCAGGAGTAGCCATGGAGGCCACATGTGCCCCGTTGATAGCTAATTTATTCATTGGTAGTTATGAAGAAAAGTGGTTAACGACATCTCCTTATGTGTCCTATTTGAAGTTTTGGTGTAGGTACATTGATGACGTGTTTGTACTTTGGAGGGGTCCAATAGAGACTTTAGAATGCTTTTTTAAGTGGTTAAATAACTTAGATTCTAATATTCAGTTTACCCATTCCTATCATGCCGACAAAATGGTGTTTTTGGATGTGTTGGTTTGTAAAGGTAGTTCAGGATGGGCCACTTCGGTGCATCGAAAACACTGTTCAACAGCTAAAATACTTCGGACACAAAAGCAGCTGTTCTAAACTAATTTAAGGCTGCTGAACACAGAAATCATAATGAAAATTACTGATTAGGTCTAGTTGCTAAGATATATGCTATTAATTAGTCATTAGGGGCCATTAGGGGTCATTAGGGGCCATTAGTCATATATGCTATTAATTAGTCATTAGGGGCCATTAGTCATTAGGGGTCATTAGGGGCCACCAAAGCACATAGAAGAGATTTTTTGTAATTTAAACCCCGGGTTTTTGCATTGGGGGTAACTTTGCTCTCTGGTTTCCATGCAAATGTTTTTTTACGTATCAAGGGGCTGAGAGATGCTTTCTCGGAGCCATTTCACATTGAAAATTTACCGTTAGATAAACGAGAAGTTGTAGATCACTACTTTCTGTGGTATCCTTTTCACACTGTATGAATCTTATATGGAATCTAGTGATAGGCAGGGCACAGTCCTTATATTGGAGGGGGGCCTATTCAAAAGAGTTTAGTTGGTTAGCAGGACCTGCTAAACGTCAGAGATCCCAATATTCACTGGCACTATCCGGATAGTAGTACTGAATACCCTCACAGTTGGCAGTAAAGATGGCTGGTTGAAACTGGGGTGTTTTGTATCTGGCTTGTCCCAGCTGCAATCCCTTTAGCGGTGATATTCAGCTGCTAAATTACATAAAGTTAGGTCAGGTCAATGGATGTCCCATCTGGTTTGTGCTATCTGGTGAGCGGCTGAATATCGCGGCTGTCCGGATAGCCAGCGCTCTGTCCAGTGAAACCTGGTATTCTGTGCTGGATGTGGGATCTGTTTCCATTAAAGGGCAGCAGCCAGGCACTTTCAAAGCACTGACCACCATCACTGAATATCACCCCCCAAGGTTTCTCTTAACTCATTTAATAAGAGAAATTGTATTTCTCTTCTCTTGATTATGTGAGCTTTATAATCATATTTTTTTTTTGTATAATTTGCCTATGGTTAATGTTTTTCCTCTTGTTCTCTAGTTTTACTTTACTGTCTATAGATACTAATAATTTGAATTTGCTCGTTCAGTGCAATAGGAGTATCTGTAGTGCAGAACAGATGATCGAAAGAAAGGATATTACTTCTACTCGATGTTAATGCTCCATTTTTTTTTTCTAAATTGAGCTTACGTTTATGAGCAACATGAAGCCAATTGGCAATTGTTGCGAGCTTATTTGAAATATTCTGCATCAGAGCCAGTATTGATCCCTGAGGAACTCTACATATTATGGGATATGGTGCTGAGACAGCATCATGCCAGTAATCTGTAAATGACTAGTGGGATAACTAAGCATCAAATCAATGCAAAACTCCCTCCTTTAAACCTATTTCTAATAGCCTAGTCAAACGTAATGAATGATCCATTAAATCAAAAGCCTCTAAAAGATCTAATAAACACCAGTAATACAGAAATCCCATTGTCCCAAAAGGACCAGACAAAATCTGTAAGTCCAATTAGCGTACTCTCTGTACACTGTAGTTGGCAAAAGAAAGTCTGTCTGGCATGAAGCGACTGGGACTTATAGAGAAAATCTGTCAGCTGAAGTGCCAACTACCTTCTCCACCGTCTTAGGCAGACATGGAAGATCTGAGATGGGGCCATAATTCAATGGTGGATACTGTAAATATACACTAAGGGGCCCTTAGGCTAAAGTGCACCAAGCAATTAGCTTGCGAATTAGCACATGCCTGCTGTAACTGTTACTGCATGCGTGTGCGTTATTTCGTGTGCCTACTGCATGCTCTGGAATGGGGTGGGAGCATAGTGGCTGGTGACAGCTAGTGTGTGGGATGTTACTTCATGCAAGCCATCATGACTGCCAATAGTGCAGCTGGTAGCACAGCCACTGACAATGCAAAATGAAACATCGGGGCCCTGTTTCTCCCAAAAATCCTGATCCCACCCTCCACAGATGAAAGCCCCTCCAAATTACTACTACTACTCCTCAGCATTTATATAGCGCTACCAGTCGTACGCAGCGCTGTACAGCACAGACATGTAAGAGACAATCCCTGCTCATCAGAGCTTACAGTCTAGTCAAGACAAGACATACGAAACACGGAAGGTGTGGGCAAGGGTAGAGCAAGGGAGAGAAAAGGAGATCAGGTGAGTCAAGATCCAAAGGCAGCAGCGAAGAGGTGAGCTTTCAACCTGGACTTGAAGAGGGTTAGAGAAGGTACCTGGCGTACAGACACGGGTAGTTTGTTCCAGGTGTAAGCTGCAGCAAGGTGAAAGGAACGAAGTCTGGAGTTAGCAGTAGGAGAGTGGGGCATAGATAGAACATAAGAACATAAGATATGCCATACTGGGTCAGACCAAGGTCCATCAAGCCCAGTATCCTGTTTCCAGCAGTGGCCAATATAGGTCACAAGTACCTAACAGTTTCCCCATAAGACACAGGTTCCACAATGCTTGTATTGGGGCAAGCAGTGGATTTCCCAGGTCCCCTTTAATAATGATTTATGCATCTTTCCTCCAGGAACTTGTCCAAACCTTTTTTAAGCCCAGTTACACTAACAGCTTTTACTACATCCTCCGGTAATGAATTCCAGAGTTTGATTACACGTTGAGTGAAAAAAATATTTTATCTTATTAGTCTTATATGGGTTACACTGTACATTCATTGCATGTCCCCTAGTCTTTCTTCCTTTTGATGGCGTAAACAATTGATCAATGTTTACCCGTTCCACTCCATTCATAGACCTCTATCATATCTCCCCCTCAGCCGTCTCTTTTCCAGGTTGAAGATCCCTAACCTTTTTAACCTCTCCTCACAGGGGTACCCCTTCCATCATCTTTACCATTTTGGTGGCTCTTCTCTGTACCTTTTCTTATTCTACTATATCCTTTCTAATATACGGCACCCAAAATTGCACACAATATTCGAGGTGCGGGCATACCATAGAACAATACAGAGGCGTTATAATATCCTTTGTTTTATTCTCCATTCCTTTCCTTATGATTCCTAGCATTCTATTTGCTTTCTTGGCTGCCACTGCACATGGGCAGAGGGTTTGAACTTATTATCTACGAAGACACCCAAATCTTTTTCCTGGGTGGTGGTTCCTAATATGGAATCTTACATCGTGTAACCACAGTTTGGGTTGTTCTTTCCTAGGTGCATAACTTTGCACTTGTCCAAGATGCAAGACAGCAAAAGACTCACAGTCAAGTCCCAGGTGGGTTCTGGACTGGAGGGACTCCAGGAAAGAAAATTAGCAGGTAAAGTCTACAGTAATTTCACCCTCCAAATCGTCCCTCCAGTCCAGTCGCTTAGGACACAAAGTAGTAACTACTGCTGAGTGGGTACTGTCACACTGGCCTGCAGCACCGCTGCCCCAAAATTCACATTCAGCTAATAATGAATGCACAGAGGAATGCAGAGAAGACCAAGTCGCCACCTTACAAATGTCCCGAGGTGGAACCAGACTATTTTCCACCCACGAAGAAGCCTGAGCCCTAGTAGAGTTAGCCAGAATTCCTTGCTCTTTCAGCAAATATGCTGATGCATTAGCTTCCAGAATCTATTGTGAAATGGAAACCTTAGAAGCAGCCTCTCCCTTCACGGGCCTGCCAAACAAGAAAAAGCCACTCCGAGCAACTAAACACCTCAGTAACATTCAAATAGCATTTGAGCAATCTACGCACACCCAGCACTGAAGAATCCATGACTCTGCCAACTACGGCGAGCTTGCAAAGGCTGGTAATGCCACAACCTGGTTCAAATGGAAAGGCAAAACTACCTTCGGAAGAAAGGAAGGCACAGGACGAAGAACTACCTTTTCCTTTGAAAACACTAAGTAAGAGTAGTTACTCACCTGTAACAGGTGTTCTCCAGGAGCAGCAGGAATCAGTCCCCACATATGGGTGACGTCGGCGCCGACGGAGCCCCCGTGCGGAGCATCCCCCCAGCCCCCTGGAATGCAGCTCGCATGCTCAGTCCCCTTCCCGCCCAAGGGTGCCATCCCGCTCAGTCTGATGACATAGCTAAAAGACAGCAAATAACAAAATGAAGTATATGACTGCAACTCCAGGGGAGGAGGGAGGGTCACGAGGACTGATTCCGGCTGCTTCTGGAGAACACCCGTTACAGGTGAGTAACTACTCTTTCTCCAGGATGAAGCAGGAAGTCAGTCCTCACATACGGGACTCCCCAGCTCTAGGCTACCGGGAACCCAAAGCTGAAAAAATGACTCCCTCTGAAGAGCCTCAGCATGCGTGATAAGCAGTTTGCCAGAGGAGTGGAGTTCCCGAGGGGGTTATAAGGGGAGATGAGAGATGAAAGGTAGTGAGGAGCTGCGGAGTGAATACATTTATAGGTCAGCAGGAGAAGTTTGAATTGGATGCGGAAGTGGATAGGGAACCAATGAAGTGACTTGAGAAGAGGAGTAATATGGGCATGATGAGGAAGGCGGAAGATTAGCCGTGCAGCAGAGTGTTGAACAGATTGAAGGGGAGTGAGATGATTCAAAGGGAGACCAGCAAGGAGTAGGTTACAGTAGTCAAGACTGGAGGTGATTAAGGAGCCCCTCCCTCATCAGCATCCCCCTCGAGCACTGCCTCTTGATCAGCACCCCCCACTAGCAATGTTCCCTCTAATTTTCTGTAGGCTGTGTGCGCATAAAATATCAGCTGTGCAGCTTTTGAAGGAAGGTTAAATTTTTGTGCGCCACATAACGACACTCGGAGTTATATACTTTAAAAGTTGACTACACGTCAGAATACAGTATGTACACCACATTGATTGCACTAGAAAATATTGTAGAACTTGTGAAAACCGTAAATGCACAACAACTTTTAAATTTTAAGACATCTGTGTTGTTTTCTATCAGAATCAGAACCGTAATTTTTGTGCGCTCTGTTGTAAAGTATGTGCGCTCACTCGGCGAGGGGTGTGCGTGCGCACACGCGCACAGCTTAGAGGGAACAGTGCCCACTAGAAAGCAAGCCAACTATGGCAACCCTCTCCCAAACCCTCCGCTCCCAATCATCCCCCCCCCAAAGGCCCTAACTAGACTCTCCCCCTACCCCTCCCAAGCCACCTTGGATTTTTCCTTGAGGCTCCCTGGTGGTCATAGTGGTTAATGGGGGAGGAACAGCACTGCGTACACCTTGTAGCACTATACAAATGATAAGTAGCAGTAGTAAGAATACTCCCCCTCCACTCCTGCTCCAGATCCAACAGCTTTCAAATGACTGATAACTTCTAGCATCAGCTTGAGGTAGAAGGTCGTACTGCAAGGCTACTGCTAGACGTTACCAGTGCCAAGGGGACCATTCCTGCTCCATTCACCACTAGAAGGTACTACTGCAAGGCTACTGCTAGATGTTACCAGTGCCAAGGGGACCATTCCTGCTCCATTCACCACTGGAAGGTAGCACTGCAAGGCTACTGCTAGAGGTTACCAGTGCCAAGGGGACCATTCCTGCTCCATTCACCACTGGAAGGTAGCACTGCAAGGCTACTGCTAGACGTTACCAGTGCCAAGGGGACCATTCCTGCTCCATTCCCCACTGGAAGGTAGCACAGCAAGGCTACTGCTAGAGGTTACCAGTGCCAAGGGGACCATTCCTGCTCCATTCCCCACTGGAAAGTAGCACTGCAAGCCTACTGCTAGAGGTTACCAGTGCCAAGGGGCCCATTCCTGCTCCATTCCCCACTGGAAGGTAGCACTGCAAGGCTACTGCTAGAGGTTACCAGTGCCAAGGGGACCATTCCTGCTCTATTCCCCACTAGAAGGTAGCACTGCAAGGCTACTGCTAGAGGTTACCAGTGCCAAGGGGACCATTCCTGCTCCATTCACCACTAGAAGGCAGTACTGCAAGGCTACTGCTAGACGTTACCAGTGCCATTTAGAAAGCTGCTGGGGCAGGAGCAGAGGGGACCATTCCTTCTCCATTAACCACTAGGACCACCAGGAGACACTCGGCTAAGACCTGGCATAGACTAAGGTGGATGGGGAGAAGGTCTGGGTTAGGGCCTTGTTGGGGGAGGTGTGATTGGAAGTGTAGGGTTTTGGGGAAGGCTACCAAAGTTCAGAGGCTTTCCAGATGTGGTGATGCTGAAGAGACGGCTATTAATTGTGAGGTGTCTTTGATCAGTTGGGAAGGGGATTTGCAGCTGCTTGTCCCCTCCCTTGTTTTTGGTTTCTCGAGCCCATGCAGTGAGTGTCTACCCTGTGCATTATCTTTTATAATTAAGGCATGGAATGTGCAAAAGTGTGAAAAGGGCCCCTAAATTAACTCTGAATATTGATTTCTGCTGTTTGGTCACTATTACAGGAAAAACACCCTCCAAGGTCAATGACAAATTTGCACAAGATCAAAAGCTTGAAGTCATTGAACATTGCAGCCAGTAGCTACCACTGGCCTTTAATAAATATCTCAACCTCTATTTTTGTTGGGGACAATCGGTTGGAGAGGAAGGACTACACCTTTCCCCTCATAACCGAAAGAACCCTTTTACTCAAACGGGCCACAGTGTGCCCAATTTTTATTTTTTACTTTTATTTCAAACTAAACCCAGTACTTATCTTAACCAGACACAATAGCTGTCTGTATAAGTCTTTGGTGCGACCTCATTTGGAGTATAGTGTGCAATTCTGGGGACCGCACCTTCAAAAGGATGTGAACAGGATGGAGTCTGTGCAGAGGGTGGCTACTAAAATGATTAGTAGGCTTCATTATAAAGCATATGAGGACAGACTTAAGGATCTTAATATGTACACCTTTAGAGGAAAGGTGGGATAGAGGTGATATGATTGAGATGTTTAAATACCTCCGTGGCATAAATGTTCAGGGAGAGAGCCTCTTTCAATTGAAAGCAAGTTCTGCTATGAGGGGACATGGGTTGAGGGTGAAGGGAGATGGATTCAGGAGTGATATGCGGAAATATTTCTTTATGGAAAGAGTAGTGGATCCATGGAATAGTCTCCCAGTGGAGGTGGTAGAGATGAGGACAGTAACTGAATTCAAAAAAGCATGGGACCAACACAGAGGATCTCTAAAGGTAAAAAGTGGACTGTTGTAGTTGTTGATATGGAAAGACAGACTAGATAGGCCATGTGGTCTTTTTCTGTCATCATGTTTCTATGTTTCCACATTTCCACAGGCGAATATTATCATCCACATCTTGCCACGACATGACATGCATGTTTCGGGCCCCTTCGGGTCCTGTATCAAGTGGTATCTCGCCAAAAATATCGCCCACAAAAACGCCGTGAGCCAACTGTTCTTTTGTAGTTAAAACAGTTGCTGATTGGCTATCAATCCTACGTCATCATCAGAGGCGTGGCCTGAACGAAGTTTCCTCCCACGTCATTCACCCCACCTCCCGGTGTCTCATTGAGTAGATGGGTTAAAGCCCCAAATTTATGAGGATATTTGGGGCTTTAACCCATCTACTTTGTGTTCCGTTGCCTTTCTCCTGGCCAGTATATTTTGTGGCGGCCATCTCCCGTCAGCAGTATGAAATGTATTCCCAGTGTAAACCACTCTGGTACCACCAGTATGAACATTAGATGAGATGTCAATGAAATGAGAACATGAACGCTAATAATGGAGCTGTACATATGTGGTCTGGTCAAACCCATAACTACTGTGCACCCTCTAACACCCCACAGGTGACTTCCAGGCCATTGAGGAGGAGGAGGAGGATGTCGGCGAGCCAGGGTCTGCAGGCCCAACAGTGGTTCCACAGGCAGTGGTTGCTTCTACCACCATTGCTGCATCCACAGGGGGTGACGTGCTGCACAGGGTGGAGGATGGGGCAGTGGACGGCACCACACCAGTGGGGAGCACACACAGCAGCAAAGTCACTGTGGAGGACACAGAGAGCCAGGACAGCAGGCATCATCCAGGAACACCAGGCCCATCAGGCACACCACCCACCGGCATGGGTGTCATATTGGCAGAGCTGCGGGCACATACCGCCTCATCTCAGCGGGATGCTGAAGGTAGGTACCTGGGCCTGAGACAAGGTCCGGGGCCTGAGGATGGAGCAATGGGCCAACACCCGGGCACTGAGGCAGCTACATGTTGCAGCGGACGCAATGGTGGCAGGGATATTTTGTGTGGCTGCTGCAATTGAGACCATGGTTGCATGTTCCCGGCAGCCAGAAGTAGACCCTGGGGCAGTGGCAGCACCGGCACAAAGGGGTGGGTGGGGGCGTGGTAGCCAACGACATGGACGCCGATGCAGGTCATTCATGAGTGATGGGAACAGGGACATGTACAAAAATAAAAACATCTTACCTGGTAGATACCTCTGTGTATGTGTCCACTGTTTGTCCCTGTCATTCCATGGGTTCCCTGTCCTCCATGTGGCCACCCTGGACACATGTGCATTACCATTTCACAGGGGGGTCTGAACTACCACCAATCACCACAAATAGGTTCTGCCATGCTCTGTGTGCCCTGCACTGTGCCATGTGTGCACAGTTTTAAGTATGTGGGTGGGGCTACCCTCAGAACCCCGTCTACCTGGAGTATATGTCTGGTGGGTCATATATGTTGTGAGGGTTGTCCACTCTCTCACAAAGCATATCCTCCCCATTAGGCTATCTACATATCCGCCCTTCTCTCTGACCCACACCAAGGTCTACGTGACCTAATAGCCACAGATGCCTGGGAGACACACAGGACAGGCAAGGGTACCTAGCTAGTCAGTTGTGTACTCTCCACCAGCACTTTGTGAGAGCCGCTCTCCCTCCTCCAGACCACCATCCACTTGCCGGAGCTTCACCAGCTACCACCCTGTCCCGCTCATGAATTTGGTAGTCTGTTCTCACCTTCCTGCCTCATACCTACTACTAGCTATTCCCCTCATCTTCTTCAGATTATGATGCATTAGATATGTGGCCTGCACATCACAGCCACCATGCATGTGTCCATGGCTGCTGGACCCCAAAGCACATGAGTACATCACAGGGGCAACAGGGGACACATATGCCTACCCATATCGCCATCACCCACACCTGATGGTGGAAATATTCCATGTATGTTACCTATGTCTACCACACATACACACGGGGGCATGCACACATGTCTCATGCTCACGTCAACAGTCTGTAAGGGAGACACATGACCATTGTGATGTATTACAAAAACTATATTTAACAATATATACATTGTGGCCGTGTTACAGATGCCCACATGTTGGGTTCCGGGTGACAGGACAGCACAGGGCACATGTGTGAAATGGCACTGTGGCCCTCACATACTCCTGGGCCACCCATCAGGGGATGGCTGTGGAGATGCACTGCTCATACCAGTCGCACGCTGCATGTGCATCTCTGCAGCCATCCACTGAATGGCGCCTGCTAGCCACTGGATGGTGCAGTCCTGGGCCTGCTGGCATTGCAGCACGCTAACCATTGCCACAGACAGGTCACAGACGCACATGCGACCACATCCACACCATGTGCCCGCTGTTTGCGTGGTGGCATGTGCATGGGCCCTGTCTGTGGCAATGGGTGGTGTAGCAACACCCAGACGGGCACCATCGCCGCACACATGTGACAGCTGACAGGGACCCACAGTGCCCTGTGCCGTCCGGTGGCCCCCTCCCACCCACAGGGCCACCCTCCCCCCTCCACACCCCCTCCTCCCCGACACCTCCCAAACACCCTCACTCTCACCCCCCTCCCTGCTCTCCTCCTCCTCCCCCTCCCCCACATCAGATACACCCTCCCCTCCCCTCCCTCCCATCCCAACCCATACTCCGCCCCATCTGTGTTCTCTTGATCCTCTTCCTCCTCTGCCTCCTCCTCCTCCTCCACCTCCACCATCTGCAACATAGCTGTGGGGCTTGTTGGGGGGGGGTGGGGGCCCTGATGAAGATGGTCGCTCGCCGGCTTCAGCATCCTCTGTGGGGGAAAACAATCATTAGCACACCATCATGCGTTTGCCACAACACAGAAACATTGTATGGCCTCCCACAGGCTGTTGGGTCACTGGGACATGCTGTAGTGCACTGCAGAGGCTGCCACACTCACCGTCACGTTGTTGCAGCGCCCTCTGTTGGAGGCAAGCAAGGTAGTCTGGGCAGTGAAGCCGCAACTCCTGTCCCTTCTTCTGTAGGTCCTCCACCTGGGGGGAATGCAATGGTTGGGAACATTAGGGACCAGGTATCTCTGGTGGGTGCCCTACCCATATCACACATCGTTGTGAGCAGCAGGGTGCTGCTGCTGCTATGGCCAGTGGGTCCGCTACTACCTGTTGCCTGCACCGCCGGCATGTGTGGATGTGGGTCTGGGCATGTGTGGGGTGTCACCTACGTGTCCTGTGTGCTACCCCCCAGACATCCCATACTCTGTTCCTACATTCTCCTTGCATGACATGGCAGCACCATGCCATGTGTGGGGTAGGCATGCTGATCTCCAGGGGAAGTGTTTCCTAGCTCTCTGTGTGGTCCGGCACACACCTGTATGTTTGCCTGACCTACACACATCAGCAGAAACACCTACCATGACAGAATGATATCTTTAATAAGCATGTGTGATGTGTTCTTACGGCTCACAGGGATTGTGTGGACCTCAACATAACAACAGGATGAATAATAGAGCTCTGTAATCAGGTCTAGGCCTCCTGGGGATAGGGTGGACAAACACATCAACAGGAACAACTACCATAACACCAGGATCTGTATAAGACCTCTGTACTCAGGTCTGAGGCCCCCCTGGAGATAGGGAAGAGCTGTGAAACTGCAACAGATGTAGGTACCAGAACACCAGGATGTATATTAGACCTCTGCAATCAGATCTAAGGCCTCCTGGGGATAGGGCAGAGCTGTGGAACTGCAACAGCTGCAGCTACCATAACACCAGGATCTATAATAGATCTCTGTACTCCGGTCTAAGGCCCCGTGGAGATAGGACAGAGCTGTGAAACTGCAACAGATGCAGGTACCATAACACCAGGATGTATATTAGACCTCTGTAATCAGGTCTAAGGCCTCCTGAGGATAGGGTGGACTTAAACACATCAACAGGAACAATTACGATAACACCAGGATCTATACTAGACCTCTATAATCAGGTCTAAGGCCTCCTGAATATAGGGCAGAGCTGTGAAACTGCAACAGATGCACCTACCATAACACCAGGATCTATAATAGGCCTCTGTAATCAGGTCTAAGGCCTCCTGGGGATAGGGTGGACTTAAACACATCAACAGAAACAACTACCATAACACCAGGATCTGTATAAGACCTCTATACTCAGGTCTGAGGCCCCCTGGAGATAGGGCAGAGCTGTGAAACTGCAACAGATGTAGGTACCATAACACCAGGATGTATATTAGACCTCTGTAATCAGGTCTAAGGCCTCCTGGAGATAGGGCAGAGCTGGGAAACTGCATCATAGGGCGCCTTAACTATGATAGTTGTTCCAGGAGGCCTTAGACCTGGTTATAGAGGTCTAGTATAGATCCTGGTGTTATCGTAGTTGCTCCTGTTGATGTGTTTAAGTCCACCCTATCCCCAGGAGGCCTAGACCTGATTACAGAGTTATAGATCCTGTTTATTTGTAAATACAATGCAGTCCCGACTGCAATGTATAAGGTTCTGTTAAATGTACACCGCACTGATGTGAATAGTGCGGTATAGAAGAGACGTTAAATAAATAAATAATAAATAAATAGCTTTGCGGCGCCTTCTGCCGGCCCATGCTCAGCGCCACCGTAGTGTACAGGACTAGGGTGAGTGTGTATTTTGCGTTAACCACAGACTACAGAGATGTATCTAACTGTTACAGCCATGAAAAAGGGGCTGGCCTCAGACACTCTTTCTGATGTTGGAGCACTGGGGATTTAAACCCATGACCTCTGGCTGTGAAGTCATTGTATTAACCAGTGTGCTATGCCGCTATGGTCATGATCATAGCTATGGCTGGCTACACAACAACTGCACGTCAACGCACAAACATTCTGCTGTGCTTACTGGGATAGGGGAAACCCACAGCTAAGGCAGTTTCCAGGGCACATTACCTTAGGCAAATGAGGTGAGGGTGTTTTTTTCTGGAAAAATGGTTCACGGCATATGTGTGACTATTACAGGCATAAAAGGGATTTGCCACAAACAATCATATGTATGACGTATTAATCATTGTGCTCCATCAATATGTGATTCATCAAAAACATGGCTGCCTGCAGAAAGAGTGCAGGTGATCCCACAAACCTTAGGATGTGCTGCATGAGATAGGGGAAACCCACAGCTAAGACACTTTACAGGGCACCTTAGGGTAGGCAAATGAGGTGAGGGTGTTTTTGTGTTGACAAAGAGATTTCAAACATAAGTGTGAGTGTTACAGGCATAAAAGGGAGTTGCCTCAGACAATCTTACTAAATGAGGCCCACTGTGGGATTGAACCCATGATGTACCCAACTGAGATCATTGCATTAACCATTGTACTACATCAATATGAGGCTTTTCAGACCAATGGCTGGCCACACAAAGAGTGAAGGTCACTGGACATACTGTCTGCTGTGGTAAATAGGATAGAAACAACAGTACCCATAATGCAATTCACATGCAGAACACCAGTCTACATCTCATCAGATGGGGTGTGCACCTCTACAGCACGTCAGCTTGGTAGTGGGGAGTGACTGTGCGTGTTACTGCCACTGACCACCTACATGCCATGCCATTGTGTGTGTTCTGTGATCACTCTGAGTGTGAGGTGGAGTGTGCAGCACCAGGTCCACAGTACCCGCGTTGGCTGAGGTAGGCTTTGCTGCAGGTCTCCATCAGTGCTAGTGTGTGATAGGTATTTGCAGAGACACCTGCGTTCATCCTGTTTCTGCTTGTATTTGCCAGTCATGTCTGCCCTTTGTAGACCACGATGCAACCAAACTGGTGCATAGCCGGTGTGCTTGCTATGGCCACTTGTTTGTTGAGCAGGGGTGTGTGTGGCCTCACATGATGGTGATGATGTACATAGCAAAGCGCTCTCTCTGAGTCAGGGTTGGGGACATGATCTGCCCCCAACAGAACCACACTCTGAACATCTCCAACAGGGGCAGTAGTGCAACATGATGACGGGCTGTGAGACCAGCAACCACCATCCTTTTGACAGTTGATGCAGGTTGGTACATGTGACAGGGCCACTGGCAGACAGGTAATAGGCATGATCAGCTCAGCTGCCCCCACCCCGAACTGGCATTCATCAGCAGAGGCCACAGTCACAGCCTTTGCCACATCAATCTTTTCCCCCAGGTCACTAGCCGGGCAGTGGCTTAATATCACCGTTGCCTGGTTAGCAACAGATGTTGCCTCCATTCCATCCCCAAACACCCGCGACATGCCCCGATGCTAACCGCATAGAATTGGGGCGTGTGGTGGTGGTACCCACGGATATCTAGCAGCTCTAGCCATGTTTCTGCCACTGAATATCATGTTAACTGGCATTTATACGGTTTGTTGGTCTGCAAACTATACAAATGCCTTTAAGCCCATAAATCCTCCAATAAACTACAGAGGCTGCTATTTTTATTTAATTTCAATGTGGCAAGGGAAACAATCAATGGGCTGTTTGAAATGAGTGCATTTTAAAAAGCTATATGTGTCAGGGAGCCATTTTAGCCATACCACATGTATTCCCTTTATGAAATGGTGCAAATACATGTAGATTTTTGACCCCCAAACCACACTCTAACCTCAGCTCAACATACTCCTTTGCAGTTTTGACATATTATGGACATCCATGTGTAAACGTAGCCCTTTCAAACTGTATTTATTTATTTATTTAACTGTATTTATATCCCGCTTTTCACCGGGTCAAAGCGGCGTTACATATAAGGGTGGGGAAATCAAGTAGAAGGGTGGGGGCCATCACCAGGGTGGCAACATTGATGATTCTGACATAAGACAGATTTTAGACATGGACAGTACAGTGTAGTTGTCACTCAGAGGGTCATGGTGAGTTCAGGGGTTGTTGCATTTTTTTGGTGGAGGTTGTCTTGAAATATTCTTGGAATAGGATTGTTTTCAGCTGTTTTCTGAATGATAGGAGGTCGTTATTGTTTCTGAGGTGGTTTGGTAAAGAGTTCCATAGGGATGGTGCATAGATTTCGAAGGCTCGATTGCATGTCTTTTGAGAGCTTTTGGTTCTTTTGTGAGGGACGGTGAGGTAGTTGTTGGAGGTCTGTCTAGTTGTTATTCCGTGGGTCGGGAGGGTCAGCAGGGTGCAGAGCTGGGTGTTCTGCGCTTGGTGGATGGCTTTGTGGGTGAGTAGGATGGATTTGCTTCGAGGGGAAGTATGTGTAGGTCTCTTAGGATTGGGGTGATGTGGTCGCTTTTCTTTGCTCTCTGAATAATTCTTGCTGTGGTGTTCAATGCAGTTCGGAGGGGGTTAGTCTGTGTAGCTGGGAGTCCATGGTAGATTATGTTGCAGTAGTCCAGATGTGGGAGAGTCATGGCTTGCATCACTGTCCTGAAGTCCTGAGGTTCGAGGAGAGGTTTGAGCCGCTGCGCTGTTTTTGCTTTATGGAATATATTTCCTGCGGTTTTTGTGATTTGTTGCTTGAGGGTTAGAGCTTGGTCAATGATAATGCCTAGGTATCTTATTTGTGGTTGTATTTGGATGCATGTGGTTCCTATGTAGAGGTGTGTAGGTGGCGTGAAGTCTGGTTTTTTTGTTACTATGAGGGCTTCAGTCTTCTTTGTGTTTATGGATAGGTTGTTTCCTTGTAGCCAGTGGGACACTTCGGAGAAGCATGCTGAGAGGCGTGTATTTGTTGGGCTTGCAGTCGTAATTGGGGCGTAAAGCATGATATCATCAGCATAGATATGGAAGTTGATGTTGTGGGTACGTATGACTGGACAGAGTGGTTGTAGGTAGATGTTGAAGAGCATGGCTGATAGCGTGGATCCTTGGGGTACTCCTTGGTGTTGTTGGAAGGGGGGCGAGGTTAAGGTGCTGGTACGGATGAGTTGATGTCTGTTAGTTAGGTATGATTGAAACCATTGGAGTATGGTGTCTTTGATCCCAATTGACTGCAATCTTTGTATTAGGATGTTGTGGGAGATGGTGTCGAAGGCTGCTGATATGTCAAGGAAGATCATGATATATCCAGAATGTTTTTCTTGGGTTCCTATGATGAGGGTGTTAATCAGTATGGTCATGACGGTTTCAACTCCATGGAGTGGGCGGAAGCCGTGTTGTTGTGGGTCCAGTATGTTGTTGATGTCTAGGTGTTCTTGAAGCTGCTGCTGGACTATTTTCTCGATTATCTTGGCAGTGAATGGTAGGCTTGCTATCGGTCTGTAGGATGCGGGGTCTTGGGGATCAAGGTTTTGTTTTTTTAGGGATGGTCGAATGATCATAGTTTTGAGGATATCGGGCATGCGACCTTGAGAGAGGGATTAGTTGACAATATGGGTTAATGGTGTGCTTAGGTGTTCTTTGGATTTCTTTATCCAGTCGGTGGGGCAGGGGTCCAGCGGGGAGGTGGTGGTGTTTAGGCGGGAGATGGTGGATGATATTTCTTCTGCGGTGGTTTCTTTGAAGGTAGTCCAGTCACTGTATATGTTGGGGTGGAGGTTTGTTGTAGTTGCCTCGGCGTCCAGATGTGGGTTTTGTGGTTGTTGGAGCTGTTTGTATTGACGGGCTAGTATCTCTGGTGGAATCTTCAGTAATTGGTCAGAGTTGTTGGGTGCTTTTGTCAATTGTTTGACAATCTGAAAGAGTTCACGAGGTTTATTTATTTAATTAACATGGGGGTTCTATTTCTATATGCAAATGCAGGATTTAACACATTAAAATTGTGAATAATTGTAATATTGATTATCTTTTTCAGTCCCAAATTCACCGTTTACAGCTCATTAAAAATTCAGCGGTCTGCAACCTGTCACATGCATCCTGGTTCGACCCTCCCCTTTTGATCCATCACCATTGGCTCGCAATAAAATCACGTTTGCAGTTTAAACTTCTTACCTTAGATTATCACGCATTACTTTCTGGTGGCCCTCAATATCTTTCTGATTTATTACGTCCATATTCTACTCATTATTCCCTCCGTGATATTCATGCTGACCAGTTACATTTACCATCTATTTCACAGGCCTGATTAGTTTCTACTCGCTCCTCTGCCTTTTATTTTCTAGGCCCTGTTTTATGGATAATGCTGGAACCATCCTTCACCAAATTTAAGATTCCACTAAAGACACATTTATTCATCTTGTCCTATGATATACCATATCTCCAGGAACAAGCAGGAATAAGTCCTCACATATGGGTATGTCGGAACCGACGGAGCCTGCGCGGGAAAGCTCCCCAGCTTCCCAGGAAGGAAGCTTTTGGGGTCTCCCACTGCACATGCGCGCTGTCTTCCCGCCTTCCTGACCAGCTCTCCTCAGTTCCCCATACCGAAACCGGTACCGCCGGTCTCTCTTTTCTTTCTTTAAAAAAAAATCTTTATTCTGCACAACTTGGTGACTTCGGTTAGGCCTCAGGCCTACACAAATTCTCCTCATGGAGAAACCAGCCCCTGGTTTTAAGAAGTGTACCAAGTGTAGTGCTGTTATTTCTGTCACAGATACCCATGAATGGTGTCTTAAGTGTTTGGGACCTGACCACTCCATTCCGCCCAGATGTCTAAACGTGGGTTGCAGAACCGGGCCAACAAATTCCATGTGCTGTTTGCTTCAGATAATCCAGCATCACAGTCATCCAGGTCTTCCTCTCCGGATGGATCTCAGGTAACCAAACCCTCTGCGGGCAGGTCCTCAAAGAGCAAATCTCCTTCAAAGCATCGAGAGGCTCTCACTTTTGAGTCTGAGGATCCTGCCCCAGCCAAACAACCCCGGCGGGAAGCTCTGGCTTCCAAAGCACCATCTATGGGGTTACAGGTTGACATCGATGGCACGGCCTCGACAGATCACCTGTTGGACTGCTCTGGGGTACCGGCCCATACCGGTACCAACATCCAGGCAGCAGTGGCGTCTATGAGCAATACTGTTCAGACCATGCAGCAGGCCATGCTGGCTTTTATTAATGCTGCGACGCCCTCGGTACCGCGTTCAGCGGTACCGGGTCCGGTTCCGGTATCGTCTCCCATACCGGAACCGAGACCATCAACTTCCAAACGCAGATCGGTTCCGCTTGCCAGATCCGGGTTTTCCCCGATACCGATACCATACCCGGTATGCCCGATGTCGATACCGATCGGTATGCGTATCGTGCGTTGGAAGCAAATAGAGAATACTCTGCTTCTTCTGAGGATTTTGACTCCTCTGAGGACTGTCAGACGGCTGCCTAGGGTGAGAACTTACACAATCTTGACGATGCATATACTCATATGATTCTTGCAAAGTATTGTGGGTATTGTAGTTCATTCACTCCCAAACACAGCTGATGACAATAATTTGAGTTGTGAAACCAAGTGGTAAGATCAATAAAATACTTCTTTTATTGGTGGGGTTTAATTCACCCAGCACATGTATGCTTGATAGCACTATAAATGAGGTTACTTGCTTGCAGTGTTTAAAAATGGATAACAAAAAGTCACAAAGTAAACCAGAAAACAACCTTCAGCTTGTCAGGCAATTAGCTAATGTTTTCTTAGCAAATAATTACCAAATACAAAGGCACAAAGTAAAGAATAAACTTTGCTGGTTAGGTTAACTTCTGCTTATTTTCCACGCCGATCTCAGCAGTGATTCTCCCTTGCTCACACACACAATCAGGTGCAGCCCTAATTACTATCAATGGACCAGCTGAAAGCCTTTAGCTGGCTGGCTGCTACTGTGTGAGCCCAAATCCTGCTTTAAGAGCTGTTTGCAGTGGAAATAAAGAACAAAGTTAGGTTTCTTTGTGATGGCTGATGTGTTTGCTCAGAGAAAACTAGCAATAGCATTTAGATAAAGAACAGTCCATGTAAATAGTTTCATCTGCTGTATTTCCCCCTGCATCAACAATCATAGGGTCAATATCATACATTGGCACAGATGAGTCTTTCATTAAGGCACTATCATGAGAATGCTTATTCCCTTGCTGCCATTCTCTATTATAGATAGGGTCTGGATCAGTGTTCATACCTGAGCCTCTCCTGCTATCATTATTCCTCTCTGTATAGCCTGGCCAATATGTAATCCAATTCTGATGTCCAGCCTTCCAATCTTGATCCCTGGACGCTGGATCTCCTCTCACATACCTTCTGGCCTTGGTCTGAAAGTCCCTTCCACATGCAGTCTTCTCTCTTCCAGGTAGCCACTGGTGATTCCTATCTCTGCCACTCCATTCCTCTGGCTGAATCCAGTCCAATGGACTCTGCTGGCTTTTGGAATACCTCCCAGTATGAGTACTGCCTTGGAATCTCCCAGACCTTCCAATGGCCTTTCTTCTCTTCCTTCCAGAGAGTTTCCTTCTCTCTCTATCTGCTTGGCTTGGCTTCTGTTTCTCCAGGTGATACTGGTGCTTGTAGCCGTTGCTGTCTCTGTATCTCTTCCTCCCTCTGTAGCTGGGCTGGAGCTTGTAGTAACTGTTATCTGAAGAATAAGCTCTATTCTTATCCTGTTCTAATGTGTGCTGCTCCCTAACACAGCGCAGCTGTGTTGAATCAGGCCCTGCCCTTTGAGATGAGTGCTTAGGGATTACCTCATAGCTCTCTTGATTGCACACACATTTTCTTACTTCAGCCTCCCTCATGGCTGCTGGAAACCTGGTGCATTCTGGGACTGGTAGTCTTTTATGTGAAAACTCTGTTTTCTTGCTTCTACCAGAACTGACAGGTTGCTTGTTCAGAGTCACATCATCTTTTCTATAGCTCCTACCTGAGCTATGATAAGCTTCCTTATCACAGGACTCTGATGAGCTGTCTCTAGTTCTTCATGAAGACCCCTCTTCCCCAAAGAGGAGAATGTCTCCACCAGAGGATTGGTCCTTTCAAGAATTCATTATTGAACTAGCTAAAGGACTTTCTATCACTACATCCTCTGAAAAAGAACCTAGGTCAAAGAAATTGGATATTTTAGGATACCCTAAGGTTCCTAAAGAGGCAGTCACCCTGCCTATCCATGAAATCCTTCAAGAACACTTGATGGACTTATGGGAGGCTCCTCTAACGTTGTCTCCTTATTCTCGTAGGTTGGACACCATGTACCGGGTCCCTCCTTCTCCTGGTTTTCAAAAGACTCAGTTGCCTCACCATTCCATTGTGGTGAAGTCTGCACTGAAAAAGATTAAGAGTACCAAAAGGCACTCTTCTACCCCTCCAGGACGAGAATGTAAGACCCTAGACTCTTTTGGCAAGAAAATTTTCCAGGCTACTATGCTTATAGCCAGGATTAATTCTTACAGTCTGTATATGGGCATGTTTCTCAGGGAACTTGCCCTAAAGATACGACATTTTGCCTCCTTTATCCCTGAGGATAGAAAGGAGGAGTTCATTTCTCTGGTGAAACAGCTTCTAGATGTTTCTAAGTTCTCCAACAGAGCAGCTTTTGATTCCTTTGAGGGTGCCGGTAGAGCTTCGGGCATTGCTATTGCAGCCCGACGACTTGCTTGGCTCCAGGCCTCTGACCTAGAACCCTGGGTCCTGGATGGCTTACGGAATCTGCCCTGTACAGGTGAGAACTTATTTGGTAAGGACTGGCAAATTAAAGCCACTCAAATGGACGCAGAAAATGCTACATTAGATAGACTTTCTAAGTCTACCTCTACTCCTGCCAAGAAAAAGTCTTTCAAGAGGCCTTACTACAAGAAGGCCAGATTTTCCACAAATACTGGCCAACAATCTTCTCAGCCTCGCTTTGCTGCTAAATGTCAGCAACCTAAACAGGCAAAGTCAAAGCCTGCAGCGTCTACCACTTCTCAGCAGGCTCAACCCCCTCAGGGGTTTTGACTTGCCCCTAGAGAACTTAACATTTCTGGCTCTAGAACAACCAGAGCCCCTCACCATTCCCGGAAGGTTAGCTCACTTTGCTCCCAGATGGGAGCAAATCACATCAGAGCAATGGACCCTCTCTATCATCAGAGAGGGCTACAAACTTCATTTCTCCGACCTTCCTCCATATACCATGGTGAGGCACTTCAATTCTCCCCCATTTCTCCTGGACCTGTTGGATCAGGAAGTCTCTTCTCTCCTTGCCCAAGGGGCAATAGAAGAGGTTCCTCTTCTTCAACAAGGGACAGGATTCTACTCCCCTTATTTTCTCATATCAAAGAAGACAGGGGGATTCAGACCTATCCTAGATCTGAGAGAATTGAACAAATTTCTGTACAAGGAGAAATTCAAAATGCTTTCTCTAGGCATTCTCCTTCCATACCTTCAGAGTCAGGATTGGCTTTGTTCTCTAGATCTCAAGGATGCGTACACACATATACTCATCCACCCATCCCACAGAAAATATCTAAGATTTCTGTTTCAGGGGAAACATTTCCAGTACAGAGTACTTCCCTTCGGTCTAGCCTCTGCTCCAGGAGTGTTCACCAAATGCATGGCAGTTGTTGCTGCATTTCTAAGAGGTCTGGGAATTTTTGTATTCCCATATCTGGACGACTGGCTCATCCGAGCTCCATCTCAGTCAGAGGCCCAGATTTCCCTGGACCGCACAAGGCACCTTCTGCAGTATCTGGGACTGGTGGTAAACCTTCCCAAGTCTCAACTTACCCCTACTCAGTCTCTAGAATTCATAGGGGCCCAGTTGGACACCACCACTGCAAGGGCCTACCTGCCTCAAGTCCGGGGCCAACGTCTGCTGTACTTGGCCTCCCAAGCTCAATCCAGCAGTCACTTGACAGCCAGAGAAATGCTACGACTTCTGGGCCACATGGCCTCCACGGTACACGTGGTGCCCTACGCTCGTCTTCATATGAGAGCAGCTCAATGGACCTTGGCCACCCAGTGGACTCAAGCATCAGGAGCGCTCTCTGACCAAATACTCGCCACAAAGCGTCTGTTTTGGTCCCTCCAATGGTGGATGTCCACCAAGAATCTGTTGTTGGGGGCCCCCTTCCAACCTTTGTTGCCCCAAGCAACCCTCACAACAGATGCCTCCCAAACAGGGTGGGGAGCCCATCTACAATCCCTCTCCACTCAGGGTACTTGGTCTCCGCAGGAGACCACCCTTCACATCAACCTCCTGGAACTGCGAGCAATCTTCTTTGCCCTCAAAGTCTTCCATACCCTCCTTGTCAACCTGACCGTCCTAGTTCAGACAGACAATCAGGTGGCCATGTTCTACGTAAACAAACAAGGAGGGACAGGCTCTCTGTCGCTTTGCAACGAAGCTCTCAGATTATGGGCCTTCGCCAGAGAGCATCAAATTCATCTTCTGGCAGTATATCTTCCAGGGGTTCAAAACTCTCGGGCAGACAGACTCAGTCGAGTTCTGCTTCCACATGAATGGTCCCTATATATGGACCAGATAGGCAGAATCTTTAAGGAATGGGGAACCCCGGACATAGACCTCTTTGCAAGTCCGTGGAATGCCAAACTTCCCCGGTTCTGTTCCAGGACTCCGTGTCAGGGAGCTCAGGCCAACGATGCCTTTCTCCTGCATTGGGGTCAGGAATTCCTATATGCCTTTCCACCCATTCCTTTGATTCCCAAGACTCTGTTCAAACTCCAGAGGGATCACGGATCGATGATCCTCATAACTCCACGCTGGCCACGCCAAGTGTGGTTCCCTCTACTTCTGCATCTCTCCCAGGGACCCTCCCTGGACCTGGGAGCTGCGCCAGACCTCCTCTCTCAGGAGAAAGGGACTTTGTGGCACCTAAACCCCAAGTCCCTACACCTCAGAGCTTGGTTACTGAAGGCCTAAGCCTTCATGACTTCAATCTTTCTCAACCAGTGAAAGATGTCCTTCATGCCTCTAGGAAACCCTCCACGAGGCGTTCCTATGCTTTCAAATGGAAACGTTTTTCCATTTGGTGTGCTCAACAGGGTCTTGACCCTCTAGCACTTCCTTTGAATTCTCTACTAGACTATCTCCTGCATCTTTCTAATGCAGGCCTTAAGACAAATTCAGTAAGAGTCCATTTGAGTGCTATTGCAGCATCCTTAAAACCTATAAATGGACAACCTGTCTCCTCTCATCCGCTTGTTGCAAGATTCATGAGAGGCCTGACTCTAACTAAGCCTCCCATCCGACCTCCTCCGGTAGCATGGGACTTGAACCTAGTTCTAGGTCAGCTTATGAAGCCACCTTTTGAACCGTTGGTTTCTACCTCCTTGAAATTTCTTTCCGGGAAGGTCCTTTTCCTTATTGCAGTCACTTCGGCTCGCCGCATCAGTGAACTACAAGCCTTAGTGGCTCATCCACCTTATACCAGGTTTCATCATGATAAGGTGGTCCTAAGGACGAATCCCCACTTTATGCCCAAAGTGGTCTCGCCTTTTCATCTTAATCAGGAGGTATATCTACCTGTCTTTTTTCCAGCTCCTCATGCATCCAGTGCAGAGAGGAACCTTCATACTTTGGATTGTAAAAGAGCTCTTGCCTTTTACCTCAACAGGACTCAGCCACATCGAAAGTCTTCCCAACTTTTCGTGGCTTTTGATCCTTCTCATTTGGGACTTCCAGTCTCCAAACGTACACTTTCCAATTGGATTGCTCAGTGTATTTCCTTTGCTTACCAGAGTAAAAATATTTCTCTGGAAGGCCATGTCACAGCTCACAATGTGAGGGCCATGGCCACTTCTATGGCTCATCTTCACTCTGTCTCCATAGATCAGATCTGTCGAGCCGCCACATGGGCCTCGGTTCATACCTTCACAGCCCATTACTGCTTGGACAAGGACTCCCGCCGGGATGCCTTGTTTGGTCAGGCTGTCCTCAAACACCTGTTCCATACTTAAACAACTCCTGCCCACCTTCCCAGGATGGATGCCTGAGATCCATACGAAGATGGCGAACCCTTGGAACGGGATCTCCCAGGCATCTTAGCTAGGGAGTCCCCATATGTGAGGACTTATTCCTGCTTGTTCCTGGAGATAGCACAGTTACTTACCTGTAACAGGTGATCTCTGGGAACAGCAGGAATTAGTCCTCACAACCCACCCACCTCCCCTAGGAGTTGTATCTTCTATCTATCTTCCTTTCCTCTCTCTATTGTCTCAGCTATAAACTCGAACTGAGGAGAGCTGGTCAGGAAGGCGGGAAGGCAGCGCGCATGTGCAGTGGGAGACCCCAAAAGCTTCCTTCCTGGGGAGCTTTCCCGGTCAGGCTCCGTCGGTTCCGACGTACCCATATGTGAGGACTAATTCCTGCTGTTCCCAGAGATCACCTGTTACAGGTAAGTAACTGTGCTTTTCTTGATATCCCCTTCCCCATCTAATCCGTCTCTTTCCCTTCCAGATCCTCTCCTTCCCTTCCTGGTAAGTGTGATTGATTTTATCTGTCCTATCCAGACCATTGTAGTTCCTTTCTATCACTGATTTTGTTTATGTATTTTAATGTACATTACTCTGCTGTACCTTATCGAAGGGCAGTTAAGCAAATGAGATAAACCATAATAATGTTTCAAAAATGACCTCCATTATATAGAAAGGATTTACTAACTGCCTGTTGAAAATTGTTGCTTTTGCGACTACGTTACTAATGCCTATTAAGGTTTTGCACTTAACAAGTGTTACAAATGCAAAACCTCAGCATTAGCTGTCAGGGGCATGTTCCCACCAGTTAACATGCAATTGAGCACCTTAGCATGTGGTGCACTTAACGTGGGTCCACAAATATAACCCCCCCCCCCCCCGCCTTTTCTGTGTGGTACTTGCTGCTGCTTCTAGAGGCTTGAAAGACAAGGGGGAATGCTATTCCAATGAGCCTTTTTACAGTCTGTAATCTGGTGCTCATGGATTTTTATTATCAGGATTTTTTTGGTGGGGACTGGACTGGAATACACCAAGAGGCCTTTAATACTTGACACTCTCACACCTTTCCATTCTCAAATAAATGAGTCTAGGCCAGAAATTGTGTGCTGAACCAAGAGTGATTTAAACTTTAGGGTCACTGAGCAATAACAACAATAACAATTGGCAGAAGCAACAAACAGGAACTATGTTACAAGCAGTTATCTCCTCCTTAGTCAAAATTGGTTATAGGTAGAATCCTCCTTTCTTCTTTCAGTTAAATATGGTAACACGCTCCCTCAAATTATTCTTTATCTTCAGCTGAGCAGTTACTCCACTCGTCACTGCTCCTGCACTTTTGTTACTTAGTCTGGTGTCTTCACCACTTTGGCACACGTGGCCTGCCGCTTCTTACCCCCTTAAGTTATGTCAGAGGGGGTCAGAAGTGTCAGGCCATGTGTGCTGAAGCACATGGCCTGCTGCCAAGATGAGCTGCACCCTCCCTTGATCCTGCTACCAGAATCAGTGGCAGTGGGGGGGGGGGGGGGAGGTTGGTAGCATGGCTCAGCATGTGGGGGAGGGGCAGCATGGCTGGGGCTTCTGCCTAGGGCAGCAGAAACTCTTGGGCCAGTCCTGAACTGGTGTATGGTGAGTGTTTGGGTTCCTTTTCTTCCTGAGAGCTAAATTGTTGGTATAGTTCTTGTAACCTCTTTCATAGGCAGAGCTATTCTCCTCCTAAGACAGCAGGGTGCTGGCAGGGTTTGCACAGACATCAACCTTCTGCTTTTCTTCCTATGCAGCTGTTCTAAGCCTGTTGCTCACTCTGGATGTTATCAGTGGCTGTGTGCATAAGATTCCTTTGCTTCCTTCTGGTATAGTGGCTGTGTGCAAAACACAGAGTTCTGTCTTTAGGTATATGAACATAAGATATGCCATACTGGGTCAGACCAAGGTCCATCAAGCCCAGTATCCTGTTTCCAACAGTGGCCAATCTAGGTCATACGTACCTAGCAGTTTCCCCAAAAGACACAGGTTCCACTGTGCTTGTATTGGGTCAAGCAGTGATATTCTGGGTCCATTTTTAATAACGGTTTATGGACCTTTCCTCCAGGAACTTGTCCAAACCTTTTTTAAACCCAGCTACACTAACATCCTTTACTACATCCTCCAGTAACAAATTCCAGAGTTTGATTACACGTAGGTGTAGTTTAGATATGACTTGGATTTTCCCTCCTAGAAGAGTCTTCTCCCACCATGAAGTGGCTGGCATCAAGAACCTTCCTTGTTCTGGAAAATATAAGCGTTTCTCTAACCTTCATTGCTGTATTTAGTAGGGACACAGGATGATGGTGTTACACAATAACATCTAAGCAGTCTCTACATGATGACACCCCATAAAATGTTAGATGTACCAACACTAATTGCCACAGTAACTGCACTCGCATACTCCATCTCTAACCCACCCACTCTCCACATTAGCATGCAAGTGCTAGTTAACATGTGTTTTGGCAGTCACTTAGCTGACATGCCTGTGCATTGGCATTCACAGCGGCCAGTTACTGCACGCAATAATGCACGTTAACTGGTTAGCGGTGCTTACTAAAAGGAGCCCTTAGTTATTATTTAAATTTTATGGATTACTTCTCCTTGGGACGTGTAGCAATTTGCAACGGAAAAATTACAGGGAAAGAAATACAAGTTCATTGGAGCTTAATTAAAGGCTTTCCTTTCAGGTAAATTTTCTCTCAAGAATATAATGTATTTAAAAATAAAAAAAACACTTTCATGCCTGAAAAGTGCTTCTGTACTTTGGACATCTTTTCAGAATTTGCAGTTGCAGAGGTCTGACATGTTGATCCATTAATAGTAATTAAGGTTCACTGCTAGTGTTAAATGCAAATATGACAATGTACAGCTCTTCCTTTCATTTACAACACTGTCCTCTCAGGCATGTAAGCCGTTTCACAATCCCATTGTCTTTTAGAGACATAAATGGTACTTTATAATGCCAGAAATTTGACTGGGTTACTCCTCTGCTAATTGAGCAACATTGGCTGCCAGCTCCGTCCCATATATCATTTAAAATCTTGATGCTTATCCATTGGGATTTTTACACAGGGCTGCCCCTGTATTTAGTTTTGTTTAGTCCATCCTGGTCCCTATGTTCATCTCAGGCAATGTGTTGGTCATTCCTACGGCCTCTGCTTTGTGGTTAGAATTTTCTCGGGCCAGGGGGTTTAGTTATTTGGCACCTTTACTGTGGAATATGCTTCCCAATGAGTTTCACTGGCAGAGCTCAGATAGGAAATTTAAAGCTAGCTTGAATACGTGGCTCTTCACTAAGGTTGTCAATGGTTATAGATGAACTCATTATTTTGAAATCATCTTTGGGCTTCAGTGATGCTATTTTAGGTAGGTTAGTCCCCTTTTATCCCTATTGCATCCCATATTTGCTATATCTTACGGATATTTTGTTGTGCTATTCAACTCTAACCTTTTGTGTTGCCCTGATTTTATGTTAGTTGTTCTGATTGATTAAGTATGTTTTGGATTTGCACACCACTCAGATGGGTCTACCATAGAACAGTATATCAAATTATGCAAAATAAATAAATACATACAGTAAATAATTTATAAAATCAAGGTCACCTTTTTCCCAGAATGGAGGAGTAGCCTAGTGACCAAGAAACTGGGGTTCAGTTCTCACTGGCACTCTTTATGGCCTTGGGCAAGTCAGTTTACCTTCCATTGCCTTGGAAGAAAGGCCTGGTAATCTACATTTGGTTAACCCTTGCCAAGGAAAACCAGGGGCTGCTGGGTTGCCAGAAACTAAGGCACATGTACACACACACACACACACGCACCTCTCCCTCCTCCATGTGGTAGATGCTGCTGCAACGGTCACTCACTATGCATGCTAGAAATAGTATGCTGTGCAGTAAGACCCTTATTGTGAACAATAAGGGGTCATTTTTTAAGGGGGCATAGACTTTTAGATGCTTTGTATGTGCTTACTTGAGGATTCTTTTAGTCATGAACATGCACATGTAGCTACATATGTGTGTTAACAACCTCTTATAAAACATCGACGAGCATTAAAGTATATACATTGCTTGATGTCAAACACCTTGCTTGTGGGCATGTGCATGGGTATTGTTTGGGTGGAGCGTAGACGGAGTACACAAATATGCGGGTTGATGAAAGAATATTGTAATTTATTTGTGTTCTTGTAAACATTTAGCCATGGGCCAATCAGAGACAGCAAGGAGGACTTTAAATTAAAGGCGCCATTGGGCGTGCCTGTGCCTGGCGGGCCCATGCCTGAGGGCCTCGCCAGAGGGCCCTTTGGTGTGGCCCTTAGGTGGGGACCTCAATAAAGCAACCAGAAGTCTCAAGTGCTGCTCCCCAAGACACCAAGAGCAGCCCCTGTTAAAAAGATAACAGCGGCTAAAGACAATCAACACAAGAACTACCTACAATCTCCACCAGCATGAATGTAAGTTTCTGATCACTCAGAAAGCAGCATTCAAAAACGCGATTTGTAACACTATAACAACATGATCTGTAATATTTAATGTTTACCGCTATTAATGTTATTTGATGCCACTATTGCTGTAACCCACCAGACTGCACATACTACCCATAACTCCACATAATACCCACCACCTGACTGCACAGCAAAACTACCTACGACGCAATAACTCACACAATCTCCCAACACCGTGCCCAACAGAAACCCACAAAATAGGCTCCCTCAATATAGCTCTCCTCATACGCTACCTTTTTCTCACATCACATCAGCTAACAATCGCACTCACCACAGACGCTCACCCCGCATACCACATCCCCATCATTCACTCCACACCCAGACACAAGCTAAACACACCACTATCCAACACAGCATACCCCCAGGCCCCACACTCAAATCACCGTAAGCACCATAGCAGACTAATATACATCAACTCAACACAATCTTATAAAACCTCATACCCCCCGTCCACACACAACATTGAAATGCATCCTCATCAACGCAAGGTCAGTAAAGAATAAAATCCCAATAATCACAAATATACTAGAAGAAGAAAGCCCTGACCTCCTCTGTGTTACAGAGACCTGGCTGTCCCCCACGGATAATGTCCTAACAAACATACTACAAGTACAGAGCTATGACCTATTCAGCTGCACTAGGGACTCCAAAAGAGGAGGTGGTGTGCTCATACTATGCAAGTCAGAACACAAAGCCACACCCTCCCTAGCTACTAATATAGATGGTATGGACATCCTCAAGGTCCAGAATAAGAACTTCTCCATCTGTCTTATTTATAGACCACCAGCACCCGACCACAACAGTCTGACTCACATCCTAGAGTCAGTCTGCAAAGCCTCCCCCAACAAACCGCACGTCATCCTAGGGGACCTGAACCTTCCCTCACTTGACCCCTCCCAGGCAACATCTTTCCTGGACTCAATGACCGATCTGGGCTTCAAAGAAATCATAACTGCACCCACCCACAACAAGGGAAATACCCTGGACCTTGTTTTCCTCCCTGCCATAAATGTGCAACATGCTCACAACACCCCCCCATCCATATCTGAAGTCCCCTAGTCTGACCATCACCTTATAACCTTCAAGATCCTACTAATGAGCACTACTACCAACACACCGAACAGCCAACCACTCACCAAATGCTTCACCTGGTTCAACAAAGACGCCTTTCTCCATAGCATCATTCCCCAGCTCTCAAAGGACACTACAGACCTAACCGCCTCACTAAACACCTGGAATAGCACTATACAAAAAACAGCATCCCCCCCCATTAACCATGCAAATCACTCACCCAAGTGCTCAGAAAAATGGTACACCCCAGAACTCCTAAAACTTAGGAGGCAACTGAGAAAACTTGAAAAGAAATGGCACATATCACAAACACAACAGAACAAACTCCAATACCTCAACCTACTCACGGCCTTCAAGGACCCAATAGACAAGACCAAAAAAGAGCACCACACCAGAATCATAAATCGTGCCCTAAATTGACCAAGAGAGCTGTTTGCCATTGTCCGGTCCCTAACCAAAAATAACCAAAACGACTCAGACATATGCAGCATAGAACCCTGCACCCTCGCCAACTACTTTACCGACAAACTAAAAATCAAAACCTGTGATAAGGAAGCTTATCATAGCTCAGGTAGGAGCTATAGAAAAGATGATGTGACTCTGAACAAGCAACCTGTCAGTTCTGGTAGAAGCAAGAAAACAGAGTTTTCACATAAAAGACTACCAGTCCCAGAATGCACCAGGTTTCCAGCAGCCATGAGAGGGGCTGAAGTGAGAAAACGTGTGTGCAATCAAGAGAGCTATGAGGTAATCCCTAAGCACTCATCTCAAAGGGCAGGGCCTGATTCAACACAGCTGCGCTGTGTTAGGGAGGAGCACACATTAGGACAGAATAAGAATAGAGCTTATTCTTCAGATAACAGCTTCAGACACAGATACAGCAACGGCTACAAGCTCAAGCACCAGTATCACCTGGAGAAACAGAAGCCAAGCCAAGCGGATAGAGAAAGAAGGAAACTCTCTGGAAGGAAGAGAAGAAAGCCCATTGGATGGTCTGGGAGAGTCCAAGGCAGTACCCATACTGGGAGGTATTCCAAGTGCCAGCAGAGTCCATTGGACTGGAGTCAGCCAGAGGAATGGAATGGCAGAGATAGGAATCACCAGTGGCTACCTGGAAGAGAGAAGACTGCACGTGGAAAGGACTTTCGGACCTATGCCAGAAGGTATGTGAGGAAAGATCCAGTGTCCAGGGATCAAGATTGGAAGACTGGACATCAGAATTGGATTACGTACTGGCCAGGCTATACAGAGAGGAATTATGATAGCAGGAGAGGCTCAGGTATGAGCACTGATCCAGACCCTATCTATAATAGAGAATGGCAGCAAGGGAATAAGCATTCTCATGATAGTGCCTTAATGAAAGACTCATCTGTGCCAATGTATGATAGTGACCCTATGCTGATTGATGAAGGGGAAGATACAGCAGATGAAACTATTAATTACATGGACTGTTCTCTATCTAAATGCTATTGCTAGCTTTCTGTGAGCAAACACATCAGCCATCACAAAGAAACCTAACTTTGTTCTTTACACCTGACTAGATAGGCCATGTGGTCTTTTTCTGTCGTCATATTTCTATGTTTCTATTTCCACTGCAAACAGCTCTTAAAGCAGGATTTGGGTTCACACAGTAGCAGCCAGCCAGCTAAAGGCTTTCAGCTGGTCAATTGATAGTAATTAAAGCTGCACCTGATTGTGTGTGTGAGCAAGGGAGAATCACTGCTGGGATCTGCGTGGAAAATAAGCAGAAGTTAACCTAACAAGCAAAGTTTATTCATTTCTTTGTGCCTTTTTATTTGGTAATTATTTGCTAAGAAAACATTAGCTAATTGCCTGACAAGCTGAAGGTTGTTTTCTGATTTGCTTTGTGACTTTGTTATCCATTTAAACACTGCAAGCAAGTAACCTCATTTATATTGCTACCAAGCATATTTGTGCTGGGTGAATTAAACCCCATCAATAAAAGAAGTATTTTATTGGCCTTACCACTGGTTTCACAACTCAATTATTGTCTTCAGCTGTGTTTGGGAGTGAATGAACTACATTACCCACAATACCTTGCAAGAATCATATGAATATATGCATCGTCAAGATTGTGTAAGTTCTCACCCTAGGCAGCCGTCTGACAAACCACAACCTTATCCCCTCCCTGCCTGACCCCCCCAATGGCCCCCAACGTCTGGACCACATTCTGCATGCTGGACCAAGAGCACCTCTTAAAGATAACATCTAACATCAATACAACTTCCTCCCCCCCCCCCCTGAATCCATGCCCTGTATCATGGATCAAAGCCACCAAAAACAAACTTGCCCCATATCGCCTCCAAATAATAAACCAATCCCTACTCTAAGGAGTCATGCCCACCAACCTAAAACATTCTCCATTTGCCCTGTGCTAAAGAACAAGACCCTAAACAGAAATGAGCCAAACTCATACAGGCTGATAGCAAGCATCCCATTTGTTGCTAAAATAATTGAAAAAAACATCCTTAACCAACTCCAAGACTACCTAGACACCAACGCCCCCCTAGACACCCACCAGTATGGATTTCACCCATTCCATGGGGTCGAAACCCTGCTCCTAGCCCTAACTGACAACCTTATCCAAGGCATAGACAACCCCAACCGTACATTCCTCCTAGTCTTCTTATTGCCTCAGCTTTCGACAACATAAACCATAAAACCCTCATCGCAAGACTGGAATACCTCGGCCTGGGTGGTATAGTTCTACTCTGGTTTAATTCCTACATCACAGACCGCAAGCTCCGGATCCAAATAGGAAAAGAACCCCCAAACTCCTTTCCACAAGAACAAGTTATACCGCAAGGCTCCGCCCTCTCCACCCTCCTATTCAATCTTTACCTACAGCCTATCATCCGCATATTCAGAAAGCACAACATTCGATACTACATCTACGCGGATGACATTATGTTGTCACTCCCAATAGATATAAACAACCCCACCTACAATAATCTAGTTTACTGCATTAAGGAAACTGACTCCTGGCTAAAATCCAACAATCTCAACCTAAACTACAAAAAGACTGAAGCATTGCACATCACAAGTAACCAAGACACAACCCTACCCCAAACCATTACCATTAGCAACACCACAATTCCAGCCAGAGCAAGAAGTTAAATGCCTTGGTATAATCCTGGAGACATCACTCAGCATGATACCCCACCTGAAACAAACAGCCAGAACAATTCTATACAAACTAAAGTCCATACGACATTTAAGACTCTTCTTTGAAGGAAACTACTTTAGATCAGTCATCCAAGCCATCATCACCCCCCACTTTGACTACTGCAACAGCCTGTTGCAGGGTCTACCAGCAAAAAACCTACACATACTTCAACGAACGCAAAACATCACAGCTAGAATCACCTACAAAGCCAGACTAACTGACCACATCACACCCCTTCTATATGACCTACACTGGCTCCGAATAGAAAGCCGGATAAAATATAAACTACTTGTGACAACATTCAAACTCATCAACAGTGTTGCACCATCCTTCCTCTCAACCCTCCTCCTCATCCCTGCAAACATCAGATCCCGCAGGGAGAATGCTCTCCACTCCATAACAATCCCACCCTCTATCCACAAAACAAAACAAACCACGAGCTCCAGAGCTTTTACATACGCTGCCCCCAGCCTCTGGAACTCCCTCCCACTACACATCCACGCAATCAAAGACCTCAAAGATTTCAGAAAGCAGATCAAAACCACCTCTTCACCATGCACTACGGAAAGGACAACTCGCACCCAAACACATACGCACCACAGATACAGCTCATCACCTAACACAACCAGGACAAGGTCTGATCAAGGCTACACAGAACCAAACCCTGTCCAACTGAACATGAAGAACTCCTGTATATAGTTAACCTGTATATAGTTACGTTCTTAAATTACTGTTCTTAAACTTGTTCACAGTTCAAGTTATTCTGTAAAAAGTTGCTCCTGTTCCATGTAACATGTTTTTGGGTTCCCTGTAAACCGCCCCTGTTCTCTGGAAGGGGCGGTATAGAAAAATGTAATAAATAAATAAATGGGTGTCTGCATCAGCTCTAGGGCTGGGGTACATGTCTGTGCCTTAACTTTAAGACATTATTTCTGCCACTTTGGCTAATATTTTATAAAGACAAGTAGCACCTTCTTATTTTTATAAAATAGGCTTTAAACAGGTGCCTTAAAAAAAACACTTTAACTAGGCACACCCTTAAAAATTCCCCTCTAAAGGGGTGTGGAAAGATGTTAGCATTAGCCTGCAAAAATCTGTGTGTCCATGCATGCAAACAAGAGAACACTATATGCAAATGAGAGCTTACCAAGAACACACTAGTTCAGTTCTATTTAATAACTGCTAGGACCTGTTGTCAACTTACTAATGTGTAAAGAGAATAATAATTTACAGCTCAATCTACTAACCTTGAGTTCTATCTAGTATCCTAATGCATTCAACGGCCAGAGATCTCTAAATGCAACCGGGTCTCAGCTTGTATTAAGGCTTTTAATCAGCCAGACTTGCTGGATTGAACTAGCCTTTTTTCACATCAATGACCCTAATTTTCATTGCATAAAGATTACTCTAACCATAATTTAATAAAATGATTTTATATAAATCTATTGGTGCTTTTTTTTTTTTTTTTTCTTTTATATAACCATTTTTTTACTTTTTTTTGAAGATTTTTTTTCTTCTTATTTCTCATAAATGTATTCCTACAAACTTTAAAACCTTCTTCCAAAAAATATTATCTCTCCGTGTATGATGGTAACTTCTCAGTTTCAACCACTACAATCACAGTCTCTGGAAACAATGTATAATAAAATGTCTGTCTTTAACTCTTTATAACTTCCCGACTTATAACCAGAGAACTCTGTGCTTGTCTGTGCATAATTCTATTAGTCCTCTGATGAAAAACCAAAGTTCTTATCTGCCATGATGTTCTCGATGTTCCCGGGGAGTATCAGGAAGTTACCATCATACACGGAGAGATAATATTTTTTGGAAGAAGGTTTTAAAGTTTGTAGGAATACATTTATGAGAAATAAGAAAAAAAATCTTCAAAAAAAAAAAGTAAAAAAATGGTTATATAAAAGAAAAAAAAAAAAGCAACAATAGATTTATATAAAATCATTTTATTAAATTATGGTTAGAGTAATCTTTATGCAATGAAAATTAGGGTCATTGATGTGAAAAAAGGCTAGTTCAATCCAGCAAGTCTGGCTGATTAAAAGCCTTAATACAAGCTGAGACCCGGTTGCATTTAGAGATCTCTGGCCGTTGAATGCATTAGGATACTAGATAGAACTCAAGGTTAGTAGATTGAGCTGTAAATTATTATTCTCTTTAGATTATTAGCTACATAGGCTCATAAAAATAGAGTGACCATAGTTATTTTGTTAGCACATAACTTACTAATGTGGGCATGTTACTTAATGAGAGCAAGTTAGATAGCATGAGGATGTTCTTGAAATGGCTCAGTCGTTTGAAAAAATGAAGGCTATGAATAGGAAAAGATGTTGCCGAACCATACTCAGTTGGAGATAAGTACATTCGACCACACTTCTCTTTGCCCAAATAAAGCACAGCTTACAGGTACTTTTTGCAAAAAGTCTTGCAGACTTAAACATGTTGATAACCCAAACAGATAGTCTCAGACAATGCAGTGATAGATCCGAGAGACTTTTCAGAAATTCGGCTTTCATCAGCATCTCCAGGGCCCCTCACATATTGCCGACCATAACTTAGAGCTAATTTTTCCTCCATATAGATCACCACTTCAGACTAATTCCTTGGCTTCTGTTTCCATCTCATTTCCTGATACATTTTATACTGAATTGAATTAATCAAGCATCTTTGTGTGAATACGCAATATCTATTGTGGGTCTGGGTGCGAAGAACCACATTAACTCGTTCCTAAACTGTCTAAGCTACTTTACCTCTGATAATATACATGCCTATACTATCCCAGACATTTAAAAAAAATCACCATTAATCTAAAAATCTTTTTTTCATTTTTCATTTCTTTCTTTACTTATAGACTAAATCTTAGCTTAAAAACCTTTTAATGCACATCTTTTCAGAAATCAAGGCAGGTTCACTTTCCTGTGCTTCCATTGATTACCCGCAACAAACACTGATTCTTCAACATCTCAGGCTAGCGCTTCAGTCGACTGCTTCAAGGATATGCACGAGTTCTTCTGATGCTAGGTCTGGCTGTTTTCTCTGGGATTGTTTATAAGTAAAGAAATAAATGAAAAATGATTGATGAGGAGGTATTTTTATGCTTATAATTAAAGTATAAGCACTTATATGCCTAAGCGCAGCAATGCGATAAACTTCTGAGGCTTTTCCTCCTTTTTGCATTTTGTGTACTGCAAATTGAGCTGCATGATAAAGAGTTTAATTGATATTTACTATTTGAGGTGGAGGTGGTCTGGACATCTTTGAGTGAATCTCGTTACATATTATTCAAGGAGATTCCTTTCTGACTTATTATGACCGTTCCCGGATGATTTTGTAAATCTCCTGATAGACTCTCGAGCAGTATTATGGAATTTGGTGCTAGGGCAGACCTTAGATAGAGTGGCACTACGTAAACCCCTTAGTTCCACCCATAGGAGTAGCTACCCTTGGTATCACCCTAGGCTTTGACGCTCAAAAGGCAAGCACACCATGCAGAAAGAATCTGAAGGAAGCATAAGTCCAGTGAAAATCTACTTTTATGCAAAGAATACAAGCTACGCTATAATACTGCAGTGAAACAAGCTAAGAGAGAATATCTGGAAAAGAGAGTTCATCATAATTCTCACCCAGTTAGTCTATTCAGAGCTATAAAGCAATTACCTCCTCCAACATACCAATGACTATGCAGACAAGCAACTCTCCGACAGAGCTTTGCTTCTTTTCAGGCAATGTGTCGTTTAGGTATAAGCGTCTATTCTTGAGGGTTCCACAGCAGGGAAGTTGTCTGTCCATATGTATATGAGGCTTCTGCAGGTGTAATATGCTCATTGATCACTATTGCTGTGTTATAATATTCAGTATGTAATGGAAGAATTAGCGTGTGTGCTTCCTTTTTCTTCCATGGCCCAACGGCTGGTGTCAAGATTATAAATGCTCATTGGTGGGTGCTACGATTGATTTCTTGCTTTCATACTAACCCAATTGTAGCATTCCACCATGGACAGAATCCGGCTGATAAACGGGTGAAAAACCATTACATGGCGATTAGTGGATTGCGAAGATATGACAGGAATTTTTACTGCATTTATAAAAAATATATAGAATAAAATGGACCTGTTTGGGATGCTGGCTCATATTGATATGGACAGATTTGTGATGGTCTGACAAAAATGTATTGATCACTTTTTGCATTAAGGGAGTTTTTCATTATATGTGTCTGGTTTATAGCTAACCCCTTGGATTCTGTTTGTGTGAGCTAAGTCTACATTTGTTTCAGGCAGCATTTTCTTGATTATGCTACAACTGAAAGCAGATTTTAGTTAGATGTGAAGAGGGGAACTAGGGTGGGATATGGAGAAATCCTATAATATTTTACAAGAGGCTCTGCCAAAAGTAGAGCTTCTTGTAAAGTAGGTGAAACACTGCATGTGTATGTCTCTGCACATGCAATGGGAGCAGGGATTTCAAAAAGCTGAATGTGGGGAGAAAACTATACAAAATACCCCCCTCCCCATGCATGGGAGTAGCTTGTCGTGCCGGCAGCCCCTAGTGGCCAGTGGCGGTAAGGGCATGCTGTACAACATATTTATTTTCAAGGAGCGTGGGGTATTTTAAGGCCAAAATGGAGATTGGTCTTAGGTATTTCAGCTCCTTGTGAGAACTCAATAATTAAGCCACGAGTGTAGGGAAACAAGGCTTTTATTTCCCCTCTGTGCAAGGGTTCATTAAGACACTAGAAATCAAAGAATGTCCTTTGTTCATAAAGGTTCCAGTAATAAGCAGGTAAAACCAATAGTTAATATCTTCACAATTAGTTGAAAGGGTTAAAGGGAGGAATTCAATTCATTCCAGGGCAAAGCAATTAAACAAGACTTCTTCTTATTTACAAGGTCGCTATGGATTCTAGGCTAGAAGGCATACACAAACTACAATCCATAGCTTCTTCCTGAGGAATGGGAATAGTGTTTGCATCTTCTATTTCCATAAATTCTGCTTCACTACTTTCCCCCTCAGAGCACACGCTGTCCCTGGCAGTTACAGCTTTACACGGACTGTCTCTGGTATCTTGCCTCCAATAAGACTGTGCTTTAAAGTCTTCTGGTAGTTCTTTAAACCACTCTGGTTTCTTTCCTCTTCTTACAAACTGAGTTTTGGTTTTAGCAGTGCTTTTAGGAGTTAAGCTTTCTTTAGCAGGAATAAAACTTCCATACCTTGAGTTTCTGTAGCTTGAAGCTCTGGAGCCTTCTCTCTCATGAACGTCTCTTTGACAACAGGTTTTCTGTCGGTAGCTTCTGGGCAGTGCTGGACTTCCTGAAAGCTTAGTAAAACCTGGTGCGGATTCTCCAGCTCTATACTTCAGTGACAAAATAGCTTTGTTAGAAACTCCTTCCCTTCGGGTACCTGGTGAAGCTTGTTCAGCATACTCCAAAGCCTGCAGGCTTTCCTCCAAGCCTGACTCTCTATATATGTCTTTCAGCTTTGGACTCAGGAACGTTGCTTAAGCAGGGAGTGGCATACCCTCCAGCCTGACTGCTTTCCTTAGCAGGCTCCCTCTGAACTGCGGCTCTCGTAGCTTGGCCCCTCTGAATTCTACCTCTGTGAATTCTGTCCTTTTGGTCTTGCTCAAGGAGGATTCCTTCTTTCAGGTCTCTCCCTCCTTCTTCAGCCGTAATCCTTGTTCCTTCTCTTCCTGCTGCTCCAGCTTCTGCTGCTTCTTCTCCTTCCCCTTCCTCGTCTGCTTTGCTAGCATTAAGCTTCCGTTTATAAAGGGATCTTCCCTTTGAATCTCCCGGGCTCATTTCCAGGTGCAACTGGTTAGCTCTCCTAGCTTCATTAACCTCTGTAGAATCACTCCTGCCCCCTCTAGCTGTGCTTTGAGGTAATTGCACACCTAGAGCTCTGTGAAAAACAGAGTTTCTTTTCAACTCTGTATCTTTATTGGCACCAGCCTCATGACAAGCTTCTTAAAATTGCTACTCCTGCTGTGTACAAACTCCCAGAGCCTGTAGCACCATTTCTCTGCCCAATTACTCCTCCAACATAGATCTTCTGAATCATCGCTTGACATCAATCCCTCCCCAGATGATCTTCCAAGCCATTTGATTCTCTCTCCCACCCCCCTGACAGGTAATAGGATGTGTTGGGTTTATCTCCCTTATCCCCTCCCAAAGTATCCAATGTCCCCCACTAGCAAGACTCCCAGTTCAAAGAACCCACTACTCTATCTCCCAGCACAATGACTTCCTCCTGAGGGTCCCCCCCCCAGCAGACCTCCCATCCCCATCCTTGGCCTTACCAGGGGTCCTGGTGTCTAGTGGAAGCAGGAATAATCTTCAGTCATTCCTACTCTTATAGCACCAGGTTTCAAAATGGCACCAATAGCCCACAGACAGAGGAATGGGGTGGACCAAAGGGGCATTGCTCCACCTTGCTCAACATAGAGAGCTTGGGGGCAAGGCTGGAAATTGGTTTGTTTGGCTCCCTTTCCTAGCAGTAATCTTATGGTACTATCACAAGGATCATTGGTGCCATTTTGGAACCCAGTGCCTTAGGATCAGGAGTAATTGAGGATTAATTTTGCTCCTACTAGTCACCAAAATCCCTGGAAAGGTTGGGGGTGGGGATCAAGGGTTGGGAAGGTCAGCTGGGGGGCTCACAGGGGGGTTATTATTGTCATTGCCGATAAGGGTAGGGTAGTGGGTTCTTCGTGCTGGAGACTTTGCTTGTGGGAGAATTGGATGCCTTGGGAGAGGATAGGAGAGATAGGGATGTGTTGTGAATATTGCCTGTTTTGGGGGGGGGGGGGCAGGGAGGAGACCAGATAAACTGGGAGATTACTGAGGAAGGATCAAGGTCAGGGGTGATTGGGGCAGGCCTAGGTCGAAGGGATGATTGGGCAGGGAAATAGTGTTGTTCCCATTAGCCATCAAGCATCTCCGATAAGGCAGGAGATAAGCATCATTGAATGGAGGGGCCGGCTGAGGTAAGCCTCATGGTGGTGTTGTTGCCAGGGGTTAGGGGGGATCTTCATTGTGGGGAGGTTTGCTTCTGGTTGGGAATGGATGCTTTGGGAGGGGTGGAGAGAATCCGATGTGTTGGGGAGATACCCAATAAAATGGAAGTCCACATCTATATTGTAGGCCCACCCAAACCACTCCCTATCCCTGCCCTACCATGCCTCTAGGAAATCTAAATGTGGCAAGCAGCCCCATGTTTAAATGCTGAAATTTAGACATGGGGATAATTCTAAAATAACCCTCCTAGAATTTAGTTACATGTTTGTTGAAAACCGTGTATGTATTGTTGGAAACCACCAAGAAGTGCAGTGATTGACAGTCTACAAACCTATTAAATGAATGAATGTGTAGGAGAAAATGCAGGGAATCCTTTTGCTGCACTGACAGATAAATCCAAATGCTTAGGACATATTATTGAGAACTGAGAACACATATTTATGACTCTGAAGGCAGCCTGTGAATTGACGCTGCAAATAAAGTCAGACAAGCTTTACAACCGCAGATTTGGAGATGTCTGCAATTACTCCAACTCTTTGTCAAAAGAAATGTGCGCTGCCACAGAGAGACATGGCCATGCTCGACTCCGAGCACGTCCACTCGCGGTCCCTTGCAACACCCAACTGCACATCAGTAGTTATTCAGGAGATTCCACTGGCTAACATATAGAAATACAGGATGAGCAGACTTGTCGTTTGAAAACTGTCTTGGGAAAACATGCCCACAAGGATTTGCACCTGCTTTTTGTGTGGATACTTTTTGGGTGGAAAATAGTACGTATGACATTCGATAGACTAATCTTGCCTACTTTTTGCCCAGGTAAGAGTATATGTGTTGTTGATCCACTTGCATACTTTTACCCAAAGAAAAGGCGAACGATTTTCAGACAACTGAGGTAAATAGCATTTAAAAACTGCCCTTCCCATGTAGACATATTACACAGACGCAAACACACGGATGTACACACAGGGGGGGAATCACAGCAAACTTAAATAACTGTTACACTTCAAAAATAAAGATGAGTAATCTACAAACCGTAAATAAAGGCACAGAGGGGGGTAACCTGCCTAGAGGGGCAGGTACAGCCCTAAACAAGGCACAGAGGGGGTTAACCTGCATGGTTCAGCGAGTACAACCCTAAACAAGGCAGAGAGGTGTAACTTACATGGAGCGGAGGATACAACCCTCACACCGAACTAGGCAGACTAGATGGGCCATGTAGGTCTTTATCTGACCTAATTTACTATGGAGTCTATTCTGTAATGCCCCGCCTTCCATCCCTGGCAGAAGCCTCCCTGTACGAATAAGGAGATTGTACAGGGAGGCTTAGGAGGGGGCGTTTCGTAGGTGGAGCAAGGGTGAGGTATGGGCGGTCTGTGACCCGGATGTACAGGGCCGATTCTGAGGTCAGTCCTGTACATCCATGGTCGGCAGATTGGACAGGGGACGGCAGGCCTGGACGGTGGCGGAAAGGTGAGGGGGTGCAGGGGGTTCCCTGCAGTCTGATCCTGGCCATAGAAGGCCAGATGGGGGGGGGTCGAGCTGCGGGAAAAGGTGAAAATGGTCAGCGGCCAGGGATTGCAGCTCCTGAATAGAGCCGCGGTGCCATGGCAATGGGATGCCATGACACCACGGCTCCATTCAGGAGCCTGACTGAGTTAGCCGGCAGGGGTCTGTATGTGCAGGCCAATCAAAATTGGGTCCTGGCCTGCACATACAGGTCCAGACCTGATTCCGATCCCGCAAGGCATGTTTAGTCCCTGCGGGATTGGAATCGGCTCTGCCTCTGTGCATCTCGATTCCGATTGGGTGCACAGGGGCCTGACGCACATATTAGAATGCGCCTCCACGCCCCTACGTTACAGTAAAGAAGTAATTTGAGAAAGTTATTTTAGCCTACGTGTGGTGATATGCACACATAGGATGGGAGCAGTCTCACAAAGAAGCCACATAAAGAGTCACATGATATACGTGCATAAATCATGGTATGTTGGTGGTTATCATATGTAAATGGCCACTTACATGCAATACTTTAGCTGGTCACTATTCTGTAAGTATGTGCATTGGGTCAATGGTGCATACTTTCATTGTAGAAGTGTGTATGAGTGAAGTTTGGGTAAAGCGTGTGCAAAGAGCACAAGTGTGCATGTAAATTATAAATACTATAATTTACTTGTATTCTTGAAAAATCTAGGGCAGCTCTAGGTCTGGTGTAAGTGACTAGATTAACGCATGTAGTCAGCCACTTATGCTAGTATTCTCTAAAGAAAAGTAAGCACCTATTTTATTGTATAAAATGGGCTTGACATAGGCGTGTGAAAACATGTGTTCACTAGGCAGAACTTTATAAAATTGCCCTCCACAGGGGGGGTAATTCTATAAGGAGGTGTCTATGTTAAGCCCATTTTCCAAAAACAAGTAGATGCCTACTTGTCTTTATAAAATATTAGCGTAAGTACCTAAAGCGTACATTCTAGGTGTGGACGTTTACATCAGCCCTAGGGCAGGCATAATGTCCACATCTTCAAAGATGACTCTATTGATGCTGCATTTGTGCAAGTATTTTAAAAAGATACATAGGTACCTATGTGCCTTCATAAAATTGGGCAAAAATAGGCACCTTCTTGCCCTCTCTACCTACGCACTCTGTTAAAGAATTACCCTCTAAGAGAGCAATTTTCTAAAAAGTCACCTAGGTGGAGAGTGTAGGAGGATGCCTGTCCTGGCCAGACGCACTCTAGGGCAATGCCAGGGCTCTAGGAAGGGCACCTTGACCTATAACAGCTCCCTTTCCCTTTGGGTTGAGCTCTCCGGTATATTCAGAAGCTGCAGCATGGGTGCACCTAGTAGAGATGAATAGACATTGGACATCAAAGGAGGCAGGAAAAGAACCGGACATGGAACCAAATCCAAATGTTAGGCAGAGGGAGAGTCCAGAAACAGGAAGAAGCTGGGTCAGAGAAAACAAGTTCATAAACAGAAACTAGCTGAAGTCAAATACCAAAGAACAGCAGAGAGCAAAGCACTCAGAGTTCCCACACCAGACTGGAGAACAGAGTGGGTTTAGAGTTTCAGGATATATAGAGGTACAGGGAGCCAATTAGAGGGTTCCTTCTAGAGGGCCCAATCAGTCCAAGGGATAGTCAGAAGGACCAATTGTGTAGCATCATATTATAGGACTGAGACCGATAGTAGTATAAAAGCCAGGAAGAGACCTGAGATCACTGCCTATGAAGGGCCTGGCTCTTGGAAAATAAGTGCATGACAATGCCTATTTGTAGCCTGATTTATAAAGGCACATAGGCACCAGAAATCACAGCTAAATATCAACCTGCGTACATTTCCACCAGCTCAACAGCATGCAATAAGTATGCATGTAAATCACAACTCTGCCCATGCTTCAACTAAATTCTGCTCCTAAGCATGCCTACACCAAAGTCACGTAAAAGTACATGTGATCTTGTTGTCATGCACACTTAAGTCACTTCACTGGCCTCCTATTCATTTCTACATCCAGTTCAAACTTCTCCTACTGATCTTTAAGTGCATTCATTCTGTGGCTCCTCACTACTTCTTACCCTACACTCTTCCTTAAGAAGTCCACGTTTCTGGTAGATCCCTTCTGTTTGTGCCCTTGTCTTCCACTGCCATCTCCAAACTTTGATCTTTTCACCTTGTTTCTTATGCCTGGAACAAGCTACCCAAGTTGGTACGTTGGGCTTCATCTCTGGCCCTATTCAAATCCAGCCTAAAAACTCACCTCTTCAAGGTTGCTTTTGGATGCTGATGTTCCTCACTCTCTTGTTCACTACTTATGTGTATCTTACCATACTGTAGTCCTCAGTTTTGTGGTGGTGTTCATCTTCATTAGATTGTAAGCTCTGGTGAGCAGGAACTGTCTCTTACATCTATGGGGTATGTTTACTAAACCATGTTAGCGGACTCCTTGCGATATCGGAGCTGCGGCCCCATTGAAATTAATGGTGCCATGGCTCTGATATCGCACGGAGTCCACTACCGCCATTTAGCAAACATACCCCTTTATGTACAGCACTGAGTAAGCCTTGTAGTGCTATACAAATGCTAAGTAGTAATACTAAATTTTATAAGAGACATTTTACACTATAGGCATTTGGAGGGTAGTTTTATAAAGGCATTTGTATGCATATATGCTATTATGTGTGCTCTAAAACAAATTTTTTCATGTTAATATGATTACATAATGAAAAAATTAGGGTGGGCATATTCAAAAGGATTAATGCGGTCAGCAGACCTGATAACCACGTTAATCTCAATGAGTGGTATATTCAGCGGCACAGCCATTTTGTGCCACTAAATATACCCCGATAACATAATTGCATGCCATGATGCCAACTGCGTAGCATCGGGGCATTCTGGAGGTCGTGTTGAGCAACCAGTGTCAATATTCAGCTGCTGGTCGGGTAACCTAAACCAGCTAACGTTAGGCACCTAAACGTCTGGTCTAACCTTAGCTAACCGGAAATACAGATATCCAATGACTTTGGCTGGATATGACGCTGACATTGATTATCCGGATCTAATTTAAAATGGCAACGGCCAGCTGGTTTACTTGGGATGGCCACTGCAGTTGAATATCGACCTCTAGGATGTTTTGGAACACTTGGGCACAACTTGGGATGGGTCAGTCGCTAGTTATAATAGGAAAGAATGAATCCTTCTTTAACTATAGAGGTTGAAGTAATCTTTTCATGTACACTGCTCTTCAAAATGAGTCAGTTCATTTTAAATGCATTCCATGAAGTGCAATGTTGTTTGTATACACTCCAATCAAATCAATGTAGAGCAATCCAATAATAGAATCCAATAAATCAAGGAAACTAGGATACTTAACACTGTCCAGTGCTCAGTCAAAAATAATTCTCCAGGAAATTCCTTCAACAAATTTCAAATTAATTTTGAAGAAATGGCAGAAAAAAAAATGATGATCTTTGAAGATCCACAGTTAGTGATGATAACATGTCACGTGACTATATAGCCATCCGTTGCATGCCTATTCCGTAATCAGCACTGGATCTCAATGGGCACTTGGGACTAACAAGAGAGGATGTTCTATACCTTTTCATAATGACAGTGTCACGTTCTCTGCAATACAAATTAATATGTGGAAATGTCATGGAAGGGTTATTAGGAAAGAGTTGAGGATTAGTAGATCAGCCCACTGCTCAGCTAAGCTTCAGAAGACTTAATGGCAAATTAAAATGTTGTTCTCTTTTCACAAGTTGAATTGCTTGGATATTTCTTAAGCAGATGAATAAAATTTGATGTAGAAAATGACCCAAAGGCAAAGGCAAGAAAAATGTGGTTAGTTTTCATATATTTCTTGAATTGTTTTTTGATTTTGGGGTGTTTTTTCAGTTAGTTTCACAAAGGATCTTTTATTACAGCTTGTTAGATTTTTGCAGCTAGCAGGCATTTAGCACAAAACTAACCTGTGTTATATTCAAAGCCTCCGTAGTAACTGTTGGGGGTGTGACCAGCATGTTTCTGACAGTTAACGTGCAGATGAGTCCCCTGATGCATGGTACTATTACTGCAGTTGGCATTAGGTGTACCTATGCTAATGGAAACATTGGCAATTAGGGGTATTGTTACTAAACGGCACTAAGGTTGCACCATTTGTGAGTGTAAAACGGCACCATTAAGAGTCCTGATGTATGTAAAGGATGGGGCGGAGAGTAGGCGTTCCGGTGTTAAGGGTGATAGAGGCTAGTTAACGGGTGTTAAGTGAACAGCGGGTGTTAAGAGTGTCCGCTAAGGCTTGTTGCCTTAAGGTGGGATAAAGGAGCCTTTCTGCAAGTCACATTTGAGCTGCTGGATGGGAGCAAAGGTAATAGCTGATGAATATGTCACATCCATATGTCCCTGACGTGTGAGACAGTGAGTAGGAGGAGAATGTGGGAAGCAGGTGGACTGTAGCAGTTAGGGGTGCACTTGTAATCCATGGTGATGACCGTGGGTAGTATAGGAGAGGGTAGAAGTGTGCCATGGAGTAGCCACTTGGTGAGGTGGGACTGATATGCCCCAATGAGTAAAATGCCACAGTATGGGCCAGGGTATAGAAGCTGGCAGAAGAATACGTGACTGAACATGGTGGATATATACTGATGGCTGGGCCAAAGGATGGATGGGGGTAGATGAGAGTGCTGTATGGCTTTGCTGCTCCAATATGACCTCACAAATGCAGGTAATCTCAGTTGTAGTGTACATGAAATACAGTTGCTGGGCCACAAGAAAGGGCTAATAGCATCTATTAAGATTTGAACTGTACGTGCCCTCCCTCTGGAACTCCCTTCCGAACCAGATCCAAAACAACAGAGACCTCTCCACATTCAGGAAACAGTGAAAAACCCTCCTGTTTCGTGAATATCTTGGATCTGAGATGGACATCTTTCAATGACTGCCAGCTTCTGTCAGTCTCCCACCCTTACGGAATGTGATCTACCCCTCCCCCCCGCCAACTGAGAGACTCGCATCACAAGTCTAGTACTGTTACTTTCTGTTTAGATCATCAATGTTGGCCCCCCTGGTGTTGCCCCCCCCCTCTTCACTGTTGAGCTGATTATTGTACCCCTCCCCTTTTTCTATTAAACCGCTTTGACCCGATGAAAAGTGGGATATAAATGCAGCTAAATAAATTTCACAGTGTCTCAGCTGTTTTAACCACCATACAATCTTCCTGACACATATGCATATAACTACTGCACAATGATCCAAAGACATAAAAGCCAGGCATCGTAGAAGCTGCATGAAAACTCAAAGTGCTCTTGGACAGATAAGGTCTTTACACATAGGGGGTCATTCTGTGCCACGAATAGCAGGGATATATGTTCTGCCTGGACATACATCCCCGCTATCCATCTCCCTGCCGCTCCCGGTGCAAAGGCTCCCTGTATGAACAGCACTGTTGTATGGGGAGCCTTAGATGGGGCAGGAGGGTGCAGTCAGGAGGTGGAGCGAGGGCGGGTCATGGCTGAGTCATGACCCTGGACATGCAGGGCTGATTCTGAGGTCGGCCCTGTACATCTGGGGTCAGCCACATAGACAAGAGATGCCGGAGCCGGGGGAGGGGGGTGGTGATGAAGTGAGGAGGCACAGGGTGATCCCCGCAGCCTGACCCTGGCCATGGGAGGCCAGATTGGGGGTCGGGCTGTGGGGAAAGGATGTTGGGTTTTGCGGTCATTGATCGCCGCTCCTGAATGGAGCCATCGTGCCATGGTGACGTGATGCCATGGCACTGTGGCTCCATTCAGGAGCCTGGCTGAGTTAGCCATGGATCTGATGGGCATTTGACCCATCCGAATCGGGGCCCGGCCTGCATGTCCAGGCTGGTGGACCCGATTGTGATTCCGTGGGCACATCTAGCCCCCGCAGGATCAGAATCAAGTGCAACCACTGTATGGCCCCAATTCTAAGGTGCCGCACAGGGGCTGGATGACCACTGTCTGGTGGAACAGGATCACTCGCATGATGTTACACACCTGGCGCCACTCATGTTGCTGAACTGATGTGTCTCTAATATTGCCCATATGGGAGCAAGTAAAGATGTGGGATGGTCTGTGCAGGTGGGTATCCCAGGAGTGTGATATGCCTGCATGTACTGCTTATATTTGACAGAGCAAATGATGCTCATTCACAGTTATCATGACAGTTTCCAATCATGTACAACTCATGTGTCATGCATCTACAGGGTGAAGTTGAATGACCGTTTGCAATGTGCTGCAGCAGAGGCTACAAAGTCATGCTGTCGGATGTGCAATGTGCATGCTTGCAGAACCAATGTGCATAACACATAAAAGCGAATAATAATAACAACATGTGCCCTCAAGTCAATATTAATTCCTGGCAAACCAGCAGCACCTGGGCTTTCTTGGCAGCGTGATCAGAAATATAACAGCTGGGCTTACTTCAGAGGGTGAAATGACTTGCCCATGGCCACAAATGGGATTTGAACCCTGGTCTGTCTTTTATGGAGCCAGTACTCTAACTATCTTGCTACAGCTCTAGATTCTGCTCTATAGTACTCTCTAGAATACAGAAGTCTATAGATACCTGTCTGCAATAGCCTAAGCCCCAGACTTTATACAACCTGGCAGGCACATCCTGAGAAAGTTGTAAACCACACCTAGCCTGCAGTGGTACACACAGTATGGACTGCACTGGACACCTTTTCAATGTCTCGCTGGAGTGGGAAGTGGTGCCAGTGGTGCCTTTACACAAAAGTGGAAGTAAAGATGTGGTTGAAAACTACAGGCCCGTTAGTTTAACTTGGTGGTGAGTAAATTATTGGAAGCGCTGCTGAAAGAGAGAATAGTGAGGTTTCTGGAGTCCAGCGGATTACAGGATTCGAGGCAGCATGGATTCACCAGAGGCAGGTCTGTATGCACAGCAATATAGCCTGGGCATCACATGCATGCAGAGTGCACTGCTAAAGCTCACAGTTCTCTGGACACACCCACATCCACACCCACAGTCTCCCTTTTAACTTTCAACTTTCAAAAGGGAGACTATGATAAAATGAGGAAAATAGTTAAGAAAAATCTAAAAGGAGCAGTTGCAAAGGTTAAAGACTTACATCATGCTTGGGTGTTGTTTAAAAATACTATCTTGGAAGCCCAGACCAGCTGTATTCCATGCTTTAAGAAAAGTGGAAGGAAGTCCAAAAAAATTGCCAGCCTGGTTTAAAGGTGAGGTCAGAGAGGCTGTTGCCAAAAAATCCCAAAATGGTGTAAGCTTGCCTTTAGGACTCCTTTAATGCCTGGACTTTGCTAACACTTGCTCTGAGTGTTTAAATACACATATCATTGAGAAGGCATGTGTGAGCACTATTTCTGCGCTCTGCCATCTAGCAGGTTTTGGTACAGCTTCTCAATGTGTCTGACCATTGTCAGGACTCGTGTTGAACAAGATAGGGAGGATTGCACTTGTGGATACAGATATGGAAATGTAGGATAAAGTTAACACACCTGGACATATCATTCTTGATCCACTAGCTGGTCTTGAACCCATAACCCTTCTCACTCACACACAGTGGCCATGTGTTAGGAGCCTCAGAGTAGTCATGTGGGTGTATGGGTGTATTGCTCCATGTGCATATGTGGTCATTGTCAGACTGCATAAGGGCATAAGCTGGGGCATGCCTCTGCCTGTGTAGCTCTCTGCAGGCTCTATGCCATACCTGTCTGACCGGTTATGTTAAGCAAGTGTGGGAGAGGAACATCTTGTTAGCTGTGTATGTAGCACTGCATTGATATGCTGCTGGTTCAAATGACGTTCATGTCTTATATATGGGATCTATCCTGTCAAAGGGGCAGGCCAGGATACATGTATGCACACATTCCAGGTCATGGGTGACCTAGCAGAGTGACCAACATAACCATTTCCTGATGTGTGTTTGTAGGTCAGTCCTGGAATAATTTCATAGTTGGCAGAATACAGTGAGTAGGTTTGATCCCTCCCTCCTGTCGCTTCAGTGCTGTGGGTTGCCTTGATGCAGCAGAGCACATGTGGGTAGCCCTGGCATGCTGCTCCTGCCCCCCTCTGAGAGGATATGTTGGAGGGGATCAGAAGCGGCATGCTGTGAGCATGCATGATGCTGCCTTAAGCCTTGCCATTCCACAACAGGGAGCAATTGCCATGCCACCCTCCTCCCCTAGGTGAGACAATGGATGCTGGCAGGGGAAGTGGCATGAGGAATCCTCCCTTTCTTGCTGTGGAGAGCCTCAAGGCAGCAGTGGAGGGAGGATGCATGGGGGGGGGGGGGTCCGCTTATGGCGGCAGAAACCCTTGGCCTGACCCTGACAGTACATACAGCAGCATTGTGCATGACACACACAGCAGGGACAATGGAATCTTCTGTAATGGCAGAAGCTGCTGCCGATGCCACTCCCATCCCTACACGCTGCTAACATGGCTGCATGGTGGCAATGGCAGTGGCATGACCCAGGGGGAAGCCATTTTGGACTTAGTCCTTAGTGGAACACCAGATCTGGTGCAAGAGATAAGGGTGCTGGGGCCACTTGGCAATAGTGATCATAACATGATTTAATTAATGGAGGAGAGACGGTAAGGAAATCCACAGTATGACCTTTTAACTTTCAAATAAAATGAGGAAAATAGTTAAGAAAAAGCTAAAATTGGTAGAAACCATCATAAAGAACAAAATTACTCAAGATGTAGATAATCATGGCTTAATGGGAGACAGCCAACATGGCTTTAGACAAGTTAGATCTTGTGTTACTAATCTGTTATGTTTCTTTGAAGGTGTGAATAAACATGTAGACAAAGGTGAGTCAGTTGATACAGTGTATCTGGACTTTCAGAAAGCCTTTGACAAGGTCCCTCCTCAGAGACTTTTGGCAAAACTAAAAAGTCATGGGATAGGAGGCAGTGTAATATTGTGGGTAAGGAATTGGTTAAAAGATAGAAAGTAGAGGGTAGGGCTAAATGGCCAATTTTCCCAATGGAAAAAGGTGAATAGTGAAGTACCCCAGGGATCTGTGCTGGGTCCGCTGCTTTTTGACGTATTCATAAATGATCTGGAAAAGGCAATAACGAGTGAGGTTATCAAATTTTCAGATGACACAAAACTATTTAAAGCTGTTAAAACCCAAGATGATTGTGGTAAATTGCAAGAGGATCTTGATAAATTGGATGACCGGGCATCCAATTGGCATATGAAATTTAATGTGGACAAGTGCAAAGTTATGCACCTAGGGAAGAACAACCCAAACTATGGTTACACGATACAAGATTCCACATTGAGAACCACCACCCAGGAAAAAGATTAAGGTGTCATTGTGGATAACATGTTAAAACCCTCGGTCCAGTGTGCAGCGGCAGCCAAGAGAGCAAATAGAATGCTAGGTATCACAAGGAAAGGAATGTAAAATAAAACAAAGGATATTATAATTCCTCTGTATCGTTCCATGGTGCGACTGCACTTTGAATATTGTGTGCAATTCTGGTCACCGTATCGTAAAAAGGGTATAGTGTTATTAGAAAAGGCACAGAGAAGAGCCACCAAAATGGTAAAGGGGATGGAAGGCTACTCCTATGAAGAAAGGCTAAAAAGGTTAGGGCTCTTCAACCTGGAAAAGAGACGGCTGAGTGGAGATATCATAGAGGTCTATAAATTCATGAATGGAGTGGAACGGATAAACGTAGATCGATTGTTTACATCATCAGAATATAAAAAAACTAGGGGACATGCAATGAATCTACAGGGTAACCTGGGAATATAAGGGTATGTTTACTAAACCCTGCTAAGCATTTACAGTGAACATGCTGTTATAGTGCCAATAGCGTCAGGTTAGCAAAACAATAGGTGCTTTCTGTTGGACATGTACATAGCATTTCCCCAACAAATAAAGCACTGGAATGGCAAAGAGCGTGACCCGGCAGCACCATGGATGCACATAGCACCCCCTCAATGAGTGCCATTATCTGTGCCTGCGCTGTGTGCAGCTTTGATAGTGACTGCACGATTCTAATGTCGGCCCTGTACATCCAGGGCTGGAGAATTGACCGGGGACGTTTTTTTTGTTTTTGTTTTGGGGCGCAAAAGGGGTTGGGGGGGCAAAGTTAATCCCCCATAGCCTGACCCTGGTCTTAGGAGGCCGGATCGGGGGTCAGGCTGCAGGGAATTAACTTTGTGGGGCAGTGGCCGGCATCGCAGCTTTTAGATGGAGTCATGTTGCCATGGCAATGGGATGCCATGGCACTGTGGCTCCATTTAAAAGCCCTGGCTGAGTTAGACAGGCTAGATCTGTACGTGCAGGCCGGGACCGAATCTCAGTCCCAGCCTGCACGTACAGTGCTGTTCGCGATTCTGATCCCACGCGGCTAGATGTGCTCCGCAGGATCAGAATCGCGATCTCCTTTGTACTTACGGGTCCGAATGGAATTGGGCCCAAAACATATAGGGCTCAATATTCAAAAGGCATTTACACAGTTTACAGCCCAGTAAACCATGTAAATGCCTTAAATCAGGATATTCAATGGCCCATTCTAACTCCCCTATGTGCCCCAATGCTATTCGGCCAGCATTGGGGAGTGTCGGAGGTGATCCGCGCTGAAAAGATAGATGAGGAAAACCTTTGCCTATCTTTTGGCACAGGAGTTAACCAGGCAGCATGCAATATTGCTGCTGCCCAATTACCTAATGTGGCCTCCGGCGTGTGCAGCGATCCCTGGATATTCAATGCCGGGGCCACATATGACCCTGGCATTGAATATCAGGGGCCAAGGGTCGGTGGGCAGGGTTATGCGCTGTAGCAGCACATAGCCTGCCCAGAAGAGTATCGGGCCCATAAATAATATCTAATATATACAATGTTTGAAACTTTGAACTTAATGGGGGCAATGATGAGGTAAAATTCTAGGTGATTACATTGTGGTGGAGAGGTGTTTAGTTCTTGTTGCTTTGGGAGTTTGTGTTCAGTCTTTAAAATGTTTGCGGAATAGTTGAGTCTTTAGCTCTCTGTGGAATGTGAGTTTGGTGATACTTGGTAATTTTTCAAGGAGAGCATTCCAATGGTCCGGTGCATAAAATGAAAAAACGTTGTTGCAAGTAGTTTGATTGCTCTTTATTACTTCAGATGATAAGGCTAACTTGTTTGGTGTGCATCTTCATATGGTTCTACTGCTTGGAGTCCCATGTAGAATGGATTTTAGGTAAACTGATGATAAATTCTGTGTGATTTTGAATATGCTTAGTAGGGCCTTGTATTTGATGCAGTTTGTTAGTGGTAGCCAATGTAGTTGTTTCAGTATTGTGGTCAGTTTTGGTGCTCTGGCTGTATCCATGGCAACACTGTTAGGCCCCTTGGTGCAGTTGCAGCCTATTGGGAGCTAGGCTCACATGGAGGGCTGGCCTCTGTGAATGTCCAATGGAGTCACTGAGTTGGTTAGATAGTAAAAATTCTGTGCTCTTGTCCTAATCTGCAGTCACAGAGTGAACTCTGTGGGTCTCTTAGCTCCATGCACAGTATATGTTTATCTCAGTGTATATTGTGTGCAGATGTGCCTATCTCAGCAGTGTCTACTGATCATTGACCACAGCAGTTAGCATGACATTATGTATTACTCCATAACAACAACCAGCCTTCTGTTTACAGAGATGACATGCATTGGTTTGACTGATTGTGAATCTAAGACACTGACCTCTGAATGGTGCGTGCACAACTCCAGCTGGAGGAATGTGCCACAGGATGTCATGCTGGTCTCTGCATCGCCTGCCACCATGTGGGCAGCCAGTGCCTGGAGGTGAATTTTGGGGTGGAGGTGGGGGCGATGGCCTCCTGCTAGGTAGCATTGCAGCCAGAGGCTCTGTTCAGATGTATAGAAGCTCTTGAGAGCCTACTGGGTCTCTGTATCTTTCACATCAGAGGCCCTGCATGACAGCCTCACCCACTCTCCATGGGCACCGAGCGTGACAGCCACAAGGGTGTTGTTAAAGTACAAAGAGACAGGGGATTGCAGCGTATGTGTGGCCAGCAACTGTACCAACATCTAACCTCATGTCTAACCTGCCATGCTTCCACATGCTCTTAGGAGGGGGGGGGCGGGGGGGGGGGTACTGCATCCAAAGCATGGGAGAGTGCATGTGCTGCAATGGCCATTTTTGCAGTGCCCATGGCCAGGGACATGATATAATATGGGAGCACAAGCATGACACTATGCTCAATGCTCACTGCCAAAAGCTGTGTAGGGGGACACAGTTTCCTGGTATGTGAGAGATGTAGACCATTGTGGGCCATCATGCACTTGTAACCTGACTCTGGGCTACTTTCCAGTGTGCTTTGCATTGCATTAGCTGTCCCCAAGTTCAATCTAGAAGGGTATACAAATGAGCAGAGGAATCTGGGTATTGTTTAAAACAGAGCAGTTTGCACAGGATGCATATGAGTCAGTGGTTAGGTAAACGGCTGAGCCATCTTAACATGGGTCTGGCACAAGTGTTCAGTAGTAGCATGGTAGCATAACCTAAGGCACACATCTGTTCATGCTGAGAGGCTACTCTCATTCTGACCGAGTTGGGACCATGTCCCGGTTATGTATCCACATAGTACTGTCTAGGGTCAAGCTGTAGTGACACAGGCACTGTTTTGTTATGGTAGTCCATGCTGTTTGCATGAAGGTAAGATCTTCTTGGTGACTATGTGTACATGCAGTTATGTGAATGGGTTGGCTGGGATTGATGCCTCAGAAAGAGAGGAGAGAAGATCAGTGTTTCTTGGGCTGCTGACTATGGTTTTTGGCAGGACCTGTGGTTTGGCATCATTACCCTCCCCTTACTCCCAGACAACACTCACTGCATTCAGGTTCCTTGGAAACAGCAGCCGCAGCCCCAGCCCTAAAGCATGACATAAGATATTATACAAGAGTCTCTCACCACCGGGTGGTGGACACAAGGGCCAAATAGGACACAGAAGAGGACTCCTCCTGCAAACTCAAAGTAGCACAAAGGAGCAGGAAAGCCATGCCAATGGAGGACAGGAGCTTTATTATCTAACCAGGTCCGCCCACAACACGTGTTTCGGTTGAAGCCTTCTTCAGGGGACTGCGATCTTGTATATCATGTAAAGCATATAACACACAGTAAATAAATATAAAAATAAAACACCAAAACAAACAAATATTAAGATGTAAATAACAACTAAAGGTAAAATTAATCAAAATTGCACAAAGAAGAGCTCAATATAAGAAGGCATACAAAATAAGTTATATAAAACCAATAAAAAACATGTTTATAGTACTAAAATCAATAAATAGCATTAAAAAGATATACATATATATAAAACCATAGGCAAAAACCATAACAAAGGTGATAGAAAAGAGGGGATACAACAAATAACCTGAAGAGAGATACAGAGGAAAAAGAAAAACAGTGTTTCAAATGGTATATAGGTGGTAACTCACTACTTCAAAAACCATCTTTAAAATGTGGCTAATAGTAAATCCTATTAATCTGTCCAAATTGGAACTACAGAGAGGAAAAAGAAAGGAAAAACAAAGGAAATCATCCATCCATCAGTAGCCAAACATTATCTTGTGTGGGTCCCAGGGGAGGAGGATACCAACAAACCACTGAAACTTAGATGTCAGAACAAACCACCATGGTAGTAAATGATCCGGAGCCAATAAAAGTCTAACCTAGTACTATGTCTATATATATCACATGTATACATCTGAGCCCTGTAAAAGCCAAAAAAAAAGAGACTGGATGTGTTACATTTCAGCAACCCTATGAACAACATAAGAAATAACATAGTAATATGTAAATTGTACATAGTTTCCCCAGTTCATTCCATGTTGTTTTTCCCTGTTTTATGTAAACTCTGATTGCCATAGCTGTCACTGAGTCGTTTTGTTATCTGTAAACCGCACTGATAGAAAAGAGCGCGGTATAAAAGAAATGTTAATAAAGAAATAAATAAATACATTCAATCCATACGGGAGGGGTTGGAGTGCATATATGAGGAAGACAACATCCATATATGGGAGCAAGGAACGAGGGGGCTACAAATTGATCAAATGAAGATAAAAAACAAGTTCAAAATCAAACTGTCAACAGCCACCAGATCGTGTATAACTGTGACATTACTTCTACGGGCCATAGATAATCTTGATACTGCAAAAAAAACAAATACGAAGACTGCCGAGGCCAACCCTCAAATATAGCAAGCTTGCTACAACAGCACAATCCCTAATAGGGAGTAAAAAATAAGGAAAAACGAAAATAATGCCAGGATCATACCCAGAACCCAAAAACAGAAAAGGATCAGAAACTAAGGGGCTTGTTTACAAAGCCGCGGTAGCGGTTCGCGGTCGTTATCGGAGCCGCGGCCCCATTGAAATCAATGGGGTCGCGGCTCCGATAACGATCGCAAACCGCTACCGCAGCTTTGTAAACAAGCCCCTAGAAGTGAAGAAACCCACAGAATCTAACATTTTTTGCTTGTTGCCAGGCCCAGGGCTACTCCTTCTCAAACTCCTCAGGCTAGGTTGGTTTGAAAACCTCCTTCACCAAAACTCTGCTATTTAATAATGCATTTTACATACAACGTTTGGAAGAAATCTGCTCCAGGTTGAATAAGCCTGCAGTTTAGGGCCACACATGTTCTCCCTTCATAATGGGGAGACCTAAAAAATTCAGGGAAAACCTGATTTATAAAAAGGAACATCTTGGTCCTTAAAGACTTTGAGTATCCAACTTTGACCAGGCTCCAACAGAAAAAAGATGCTAATAATGTCGTCCTAGTCACTACTTCCTCCTGAGTCTCCTCCAATATTGCTATCAAGTTTAATTTTTTTCCACCTTTGGACCACTAAGGAATCCTTCAGCTTCTGGAGATAGTCTTCCAGGGGAAATGCTTCAGAAGAAAACTTACAACTACCATGTGTGTTGTGTTCTATCGAGTCCATGTTTTCAGTAAAAGCATAGACAGTTACGCTGTAAACCGCTTTGACTTTCAGATAAAGCAATATACAAAAAAAGCTAAATAAATAAATAAATACAGACTCCTGGGTTTTCGTGGCAAGGTGCAATTCAATGGTTAAATTAAAATCCAGTTTTACGATTTGGGGGTATGTTTACTAAAGAGCTTTAAGGGAACCAATGTGCCGTTAACATGCGTTATTGGCACCCTTCAATGCCTAATGCTGTGGAAAGGACTGATAACACTTGCAGTAACATGCGCAAATGGTTCCCTTAGTGTTAAGGGAAAAAAGAGGTGGAGAGAGGGCATTAATGGGCGGAGATGGGGCGGGGATAGCGGGTGCTCCCTTAACGCTGGCTGGTGTTACCATGTATTAGACTCCCCGTGCTGGGAATCCTAAAGCCACCGGAAAGCTCGCGATAAGGGCTATTTCAGAGGAGAAGGAGCCCATTTTAATGTATGCAATGTGCTCCACCCATGTAGGTCCCAAATTAGTGAGAGTAGTGCTCCATTGGCAGTAAAGCATGGTGCCCCAGGAAGAAGGGCACCATGTTGTTGATGCCAAATTGGCAAAGAAGGTGTCATGTGTGTGATGCAGTGGGACTGGCAGCTCCACTAGGCTGGCAAGGTGGCTGCCTAGGGAGAACATCTGTGATGGATGGTATGACCCTGCTGTGACAGCAGCTGTACAAATACATGCTGGCACAGGACAGAAGGGAGTTGTGTCACCCCCACTGCCACCATGCTGCCATGTCACTGTTGTGTGAGGGTGGTAGTGGCAGGAGAAATATATGATGGGCCCTATTTGTTAGGTGCAATGCTGCAGTTGTCACTGGCAGTGGGATGTCAAAACATTTCAGCATCAGAATACAGAGGAGCACATCCTGATCCCTCCCTTCTGAAGTCTAAGCAGCAGCACCTGTGCCCACACACCCCCGGTGGAGGGGGCAGGAGCGGCATGGTATGACTAGCTGCATATGTGCTACCCTTTTAGGCATCATCGTGGATAACACTTTGAGTCCAGTGTGCAGCGGCAGTCAAGAAACGCAAATAGAATGCTAGGAATCATAAGGAAAGGAATGGAGAATTAAAAAACAAAGGATATTATCATGTCTGTATCGTTCCGTGATGCAACTGCATTTTGAATATTTTGTGCAATTCTGGTCGCCGTATCTTAAAATGGATATAGCAGAATTAGAACAGGTACAGAGAAGAGCCACCAAAATGGTAAAGGGGATGGTAGGATACCCCAATGAAGAGAGGCTAAAAAGGTTAGGGCTCTTCAACCTGGAAAAGAGACGGCTGAGGGGAGATATGACAGAGGTCTATAAATTAATGAATGGAGTGGAACGGGTTAACGTAGATTGATTGTTTACACCATCAAAATATAGAAAGCCTAGGGGACATGCAATGAAGTTACAGTTGTAACCCATTTATGACTAATAAGAGAAAATATTTTTCACTTAACACGTAATCAAACTCGGGAATTTGTTACCAGAGGATGTAGTAAAAGTTGTTAGTATAGCTGTGTTTAAAAAAGGTCTGGACAAGTTCTTGGAGGAAAGGTCCATTATTAAAGGAGACCTAGGAAATCCAGTGCTTGCCCTAATACAAGCATTGTGGAACCTGTGTGCCTTTTGGGGAAACAGATACTTGTGACCTAGATTGGCCACTAGATACTTGTGACCTAGATTGGCTACTGTTGGAAAGATAGGATACTTGTGTTGACCTATATTACTTGGTGACCTAGAATTGGCCCACTGTTGGAAATAGGATACTGGGGCTTGATAGACCTTGTTATTACCCAAGTATAGCAATAATTTTTCTTATGTTCCTATGTACCGCTATAGAGGGACCACCAGCAGCACTGAGGGGCAATGAACTGGCCCCACGCTTTCAGGGGAGGGACCGGTGATTGTACCAGGGGTCCCACAGATGGTGGTAGGTCAGCAAGCCGCGCCACAAGCTAGTGTGCCCCTACCTGGGGGCATGGCCCTGGGGTTAGGATGCCCACCACCTGTGCATATTTATTGGATTTTGGTGCATGTGTGCTTAAAAATTTTAATTGAGATAGGAATACAATCAATCCTGAGAACGCCCCATGTCCAGAGGAAAAAAAATGTAGCACCCTTCGTCCTCTCACCTGCCCAATGATGACCAAAATCTATGCGTGAAACCAATGATCCCCTCCATTAAGTTGGTACATGGTCAGTACAAAACCACTCGGAGTCCCACCATATGAGTAAAAGCCAGCCGCTTTTGTGGTCTGCAAAAATATGAGAACTATACCATCATTAGCACACAAGCACCCCACACAAGAAAATGGATACATTGGTCATTCTGCTCGGTATACCCATGGTCTGGAATGTGTGTGTTTCATAATACTCATGGCCTTGCCCCTTTTTTGTTGTTTTGACTGGAGAGATCCTATATGTTAGACATTACAATTTCAGATGAGCTACCAGCATAGCCCAAGGCAGTGCAACATACAGACCCTAACAAGGCATCCCTCTCACACAGGACATGCCTAACATACCCTTGAAAGGGTGACAAGTATGGTACAGAGCCCTGCGAAATATCTAAGCAGACCATAGGTATTGACCCCAAGTCCTCCCTGACATGCAGCCTCGACAACGATAACCACTTATATACCTATGGAGTGATTGAAGCCATTAAAAGCTGCTCTGTGGCTCTGAACACATGGCCAGTGTGTTTAGGTGAGCAAAGGGTTGTGTGTTTTAAACGGCCAGCCTGTGGATCAGGCATGTGTGTGTTATACCATTATCCAACTTGTCAAGAACTGTAGCATATCATGTGTGGCAAGCTTCAACAATATCGGCCAGCATTAGTCCCTGCATACTCAGTTGCCACACTGAGAGGGCGGCTAGTACCACCTGTGCTGAATGGCACAGCATTCTAACAGCACTGAGGCACGGCCCTTGGACAATGGCTGGAGCAGTAAAGGAGGATGAAAGGGGACCGGTAAGAATGCCAACATTGTGGCCACTATTTTGGAACAGTGGGGTCACATGCGTGTCCCCCCCACCTATTTGTGGTGTATGTTTCTCTCTTCCCCACAGGGATTGTGAGCTACTAGCAATGCACTGTGCATGCATGTATGCCCAGGCTTATCTTGGCTAATTCAGCAAGTCTACTACAGTGTGGAACTTACCCATGTACAAGCGTGTCATGCTTCTAATGCGCACTGAGGGAGGGGGCTGGGGGGGTTGCCACTGCAACTGTAGTATGGAGACGCTCATGTGACTGCACTGGCTAGTTCTGCAGGGTCCATGATATCAGGAAAATGTCATTATATGGGAGTACAAAGCATGGCAATATGGTCAATGTTCACTGCCCAAAAGAAAAGCTGTGTAGGGGGACACCGTAGTTGGGTATGTGTTCAGAGCAATAGGCCACTGTGGGCCAGCATGCACTGCACATAGCCTTATCTCTGGTCCACTTTCCAATTGTGCCTTGCATTGTATAATCCTATCCTTGGGGTTCATAAATAGAAAAAGGGTACATAATGAGATGCAGAGGATTCTAGGTATTGGGCTCTATAACCACAGAGGCAGTTTTCACAGTGATATGCATTGGGTCAGAGAGGTTAGTGTTACAATGACCTGAAGCCCTATGCGCTTCACTGGGGGCTGCCATGGGGCCATGGGCCTGGGTCCACATCACTCAGACCGAGCTGTGACACATATCCCAGCTATGCGTATCCACATTGTGCTATCTAAACAAGTATTCAAGTTGCAGTGCTGTTGGGTGTTGTTCTTTTCTTGGGCAGTCCAATTCACTGCACGGGGTGCCCATTGCAGTGTTTGTTACCAAGCTATGGTGTACATGGTTGCTCTGTTGCACATGCAGTGTGTGGTTGACTAGAGGCAGACTTGGCACAGTTTGTATGTGAAATGGTGATTGTAGCACGGTGGTGGCCAGAACTTATGACAGATCGATTGATGTGCTGGGAATTCCCAGAATGGGAGGGACTAGTAGATGTTGTGGGCTGGTAAAATAAATAGGGTCTTGGTAGGCCCAGCAGTTTCGGTGGTGCCAGTATCCAGCCTCTCCAGCCTGGGCAACACTCACTGCATTTCAGGTTTTCATGCGGAAAAACAGCTGCAGCAACCTTAAGGGGGGATTGACATGAGATGTGGATAGCAAAAGTCCATGGTCAACAGGAGCAGGACACAAAGCACGCCTCTTCAAAACATGGCCAATCTGTCATGCTGCCCGTGTGCAGGACAACCAATATGACTAGCAGTATACTAGCAGTGATTTTAGATCTATTTCCAGTTACCTAGAGAGTCAATCTATTGCAAGTGTAAGCTCTGGGGAAGCGTAGAAGGTGTTCTGTGTGCCCACTCTCACATTCCAAGGGTGCATGCTCACTGGTTCATTAGCACCCATTGAAGCTGTTATGTGCAGGACAAGCAATGTCCCTGTGTATTACAGAGAGGATGTGATGGATCACTGCCATTTCCTAGTTTTGGTGAACAGTTGCGGGGGAAAGCTGTTCAGAAGAATGTACATTGAATACATGCGATAGTGGAGGGGGCTAAACTAGACCAGACCCAAACAGAGCACAATATCCTCGCATAAGGAACGGATTGTGCATCACTGGGGCATTGCCCACTACTTGCGTTGTCACCTATGAGGTTGTTCGGGGGGGACCGAGTTGCATCGGGCCACTTGGATGAGGCCAGGGATGGTCTGGAATGGGAAGTATGGGGTATTAATGATGGTTTGCATTCAGTGCTATGTGTCAGGTGTACCTATCTCTTAGTGTTGCAGGCGGGCACAGGGGACTGCATGCCCTGCACATGTGCTGCCTTTTTTGGTTTGGTTAGTGGCCAAGACTGCGGGGCACAAGCAATACCCCGTACATGTGACTTGTTGTTTTGACTTTGTGTGTGCAGTGGAGGCATGGTGCATATGGCACTCACATGTACCTTGATCTTGGTAAATGAGAGGGGGCCACAATATGCCAAAAGGCATTTAAACAGATTTACGGCCCAGTAACCCCATATAATCTGCCTTAACGGGGCAATATTCAATGGTGCCTATCATGGTTAGTGCATTGAAGATTCCACCGGGACTATGTTGTCCCTACATGCCCCGATGCTATAGTGGTAGCATCAGGGGGTGTGGGGCAGTTTCCAGGGCAGAGCGGAGGGAGGGAGTTAACGATAAACCAGGGTAGCGGGCGCTATTGGAACACTACCCGGTTAGCTCTCCATGGATAAAAACCGAGGTGAGCTTTCGTTGTTTTAGGCTCACCTAGTCCTAGCCACAAGGGCCAATTGGGTAAGCAGTCCAATATCGCCACTAACCCGTTTGTCCCTTGGGGGGGCGGCTGATCCCACACCATGGAACATAAACCTGGATATTCAATGTTTGTAGCCACAGACATTGAATATTCCCGGGATTTAGAGGTCAGTGAGCAGTACCTCTGTGACACGATGTGGCGAATAGCCCGCCATAAACAGAATATCTGGCATGAGATGTATATGCTGCAGTGTGTCGGTTATGCAGCTTACAGTGATGCATGTCATCTGCATGACGTACTGACATGTGTTGCCTCTGTAAGAAAGGTCCTAGGTGTGAGTATGCCACTGTCTCTGTCTGTGTCAGACACGTTGTTTTCCACTCCTGGATGTTCACCCATTGCAGGCAGTGGACCTGCAGACTATTTTGATTCTTAAGACATTGCTATGTAGCATAGTGTGGAGGGTTTGTAGCCTAACATGGTTAGAACACTGAACTGTTGTTAAGTAAAGGCTGCGGGTTTGACTCTTGCTAGTTCTCCTTTTGACTGTGGGATTCTGTGTCATTTGAATGCCAGGAACAGTCCTGGGGTCTGCTTTTACTGGTGGGACACACATTTTCTTATGCTTTTTAGTTGTCTGTTTTTGTTCCCATAAGCAACATTGGGTCTGCAAAAAAATGCTAATTCCAATCATGGCCCTTCTGACAGGCATGGACTTTACTAGGCTCTGCTTTAGCCCATCTACAGGAGGGGTTTAGACATGTTACCACCCTGCAGTTGTATGGAACCTGAGTTGCACATGATTGGAAATTATGTAATCCATAAACTGTGAATTGTACAGCTTTTTGGCTCACTCAAATCTCTGAATTAACATGCAGCAACAATGGCAACAATCTGCAGGACTCATCACACTTACTTACTTGCTCTAACATGGACCATTATGACTGGATGCATGTAAAGTTGGTGTATGCACAATTGTATGGGTTGTTAGGTGGTTAGGAGGTGACGGCTTGTGAGACCTCCACACAGCTGGTATTGAGGTTTCCCCATGGCACAAACTACACTTTTTTTCCCAAAATATACTACTAACTGCATGTGTGGGATCACATTAGGCATATCGGGGCTGCAAGCCCATACAGCACTCTAATCATACCTCCATCTTACCTTCATAACATACATCAGCATCTGTAATGTTATGACAGCAGTCATGTATTCTTCTGTCAGCTGCTACAACACCTGGCCGCCACAGGCACATTGCCCTCATGTCGATGTCATGACGCAAGCCTTTACTGTGACTGATCTGCACAATCACAACTGCTCCTTTTGCTGCACACATCGTGGCAAGGTAAGCTTCACAGGTGGGGGGGGGACACTTCTTCGATCCATCCTATGCCAAAAATTGAACCAGTAAAAGCATATTTTGTGGGCACATCTCATTGAATTCAGTACAATTGACTCCCACAATGCTAATCCCACGTACTGAATGTCACACGGCAATATGAAAGGTCCATCAGCTCCTAAACATACCTGGCCCCTCCATCAGCTTGTAACAGAACTTTTGCTTGGGGCTTCCTTATCCTGTATTAAATGTGACAGGCTGTTTTTGGGTATTACGGGGTATGCTTGTCACCTTTAACCGCATGAATGATGCCTGTTAGCGCATGATAAGTGGAACCTAGTGCCCTTACTGTGGGAAACGTCTACTCAACCTGCCCCATACGCTGATCACATGGAAAAACACCTTATTGCTGCAGTTAACGCTTGTTATCCAC